>OY039073.1:21868990-22468990 GCA_955850985.1 Elophila nymphaeata | reverse complement strand
CGGCCACGTTTCGGTTCCATAGGTCCTCACTGGCAACACACACGAATCAAAGACTTTCGTCTTAAGACACTGCGGTAAATGGGCCGAGAATATGCCGCGTAGCTTCCCGAACGCTGCCCAGCCGAGTTGGATTCGTCGATTGACCTCTTTCTGGAAGTTGGACTTACCCAGTTGGACTGTTTGTCCCAGGTAAACATAATGGTCGACAACTTCCAGTGTAGAGCTTCCAACCTTTACAGGAGTGGGTGCGACATGGATATTAGACATGATTTTCGTCTTATCCATGTTCATTTTAAGACCTACTTGTTGGGAGACTCTACAGAGATCGTCGAGCATTGTGCCCAGCTCTTCCAAGGTCTCAGCCATAACTACGATATCATCAGCAAAGCGAAAGTGAGTCATGTACTCGCCATTTATGTTGATGCCAAGTCCTCTCCAGTCCAGAAGCTTAAACGCGTCCTCCAACGCAGCTGTGAACAGTTTCGGCGATATAACATCACCCTGTCTCACGCCTCGCTGGAGCTGTATGGGTTTTGAGTTCTGGTCCTGAAGGCGGACTGACATAGTGGCGTTTTCGTATAGTGACCGCAACACTTGGATGTATCGATAGTCTATGTGGCACCTCTGGAGTGACTGGAGCACGGCCCAGGTCTCGACAGAATCGAAGGCTTTCTCATAGTCCACAAACGCTAAGCATAATGGCAGATTATACTCTTCGGTCTTCTGTATAACCTGCCGCAGCGTATGTATGTGATCTATGGTACTGAAGCCTTTTCGGAATCCGGCTTGTTCGGGAGGCTGGAAGTCATCAAACCTGCGTGCGAGACAATTCGTTACAACCCTCGAAAACAGCTTATAAACATGACTCAGGAGCGTGATGGGTCTATTATTCTTCAATTGGGCTTTATGTTTGGTAGATGTATGTAAAATATGAAAGAGTATAACTAGAGTTCCGTATTACCTAAGTTCCTGAATTGAGAGACTGGTTAAGTAGGTACTCAGTAGATTACAGAAAACTCTTTTTTTTTTTCTTAATGTAAATTTTTAACAGTAGATATATTTTTGATTGTTTATTAGATGTCCATATATATAAAGAGGTACATATAAAGTCTGAATTAATTAAAACTAGTTGTTTTATGTTCCACTGACCAAACTGCAGCTAGCACATTCTTTAAAATAATATGTTTCGGTTCAAAGCTGAGAAGTAATTTCTACAGTTTGTGAAACTTATCTGTAAGGGCGTAGAGTTCAATTTGGTATCAAAAAATTGACGACTTCTGGGTCATTTTGACGATTAATGGGACAAACATGTCGAGTACTGGTACAAATCGTCTTTTTTTCATATTGATGGAGTTTTATTATATTTCTTAATTATTTTGACTTAAAATTAATATTTAAATAAAAACTAAGATACATTTTGCACCTAGTCATGCAATACACCTTTCATTATCTGATATACTTTGAGCACAGCATCACTGCAAAGTCAGCCAAGTTCAGAAACTGACGGATACTGGGACGTTTACCTTATGTAAGCAACGGATTTCAATGCGGTTTTCAGCAATAGATAGAATGCTTCAAGAGGAAGGTTATATGTAAAATTGTATATTATAGTAGAAAAAAGTTGAGAAATTCCATGCGAAGCCGTTGCTAATTAATTTTAATCTATGATGACGATCAAAAACGATAGATTCAAACTTTGTTGTTTTCTCATTCCAGCAGTAGGTGGCCCAGATAGCGACATAAATCTTACTTTTAATATTCAAATATTACTTTAAATATTGCCAAATAATATTTGACAAAAGCTTATAAGTTATTACTAAGTACCATTTTCTTTTCCCAGGAATGACGCAACTCCGTTCATCAAAAATGGAACCAAACCGATTATTGGGAAGAGTCCTTACCCTGAGAAGAAAAAGGACAGCAGCAAAGCTAACCGAGGGAAGGCGTTGAGACAAATAACAGCTGCATTGATAGCTAACATAGGTACCATCAACACGGGCATGGCGTTTGGGTTCTCTGCTACGTCTTTGCCGCAGCTAATGAGCAACACTTCCAGTATACACATCACAGAGAATGAAGCAAGTTGGATAGGTAAGATTTTCCAAGACAAGAAGAGTGGCCATTAGGGTCCATCTATTGATAAGTAATCCATAGCCTCCTCCTCGCGTCTTGTTCCTCATTGACGAGGGTTGTGACTCTCCTTTAGTGCCATCCAAGATCACAGCTCTAGAATTTGTTTAGAACGATTACATCCGTAATAAAATGGTCTTCTAGAATATGATGTAGAGGCCTTCAAAATCCTTTTTGACTGCGTTTCCACCAGAGACGTGCGAGGATGCGAAGCGAAGGGATGAGTTTGTAACACCAATAGAATCTCCTCATTTGCCCAGCCTCGCTCAGCGCAGCTTATGCGTCGCGACGCCATTAATTAAGAATAGAATAGAATAGTTTTTTTTGGAAACAATGCCCTTGTAATGTGCATGCCTATAATTTAAATGCATAGGTATACGATATTTTTCCTTGTCTAAAATAGTTTTGATAATTTACATGTATGTATTTTGATAAGCCTTGTCATAAGTTGTTTCTAGGATCTTTGAGGAGGCTATGATTATTTAACATTAGATGGCTACTCTTGTCGTAATCATAAAGCCAATTGTAAAAAAAATTGGTTAGTCTGTAAAGTCGGTTTACTGACGATAGTTGAACGTGACAACGTCTAAAGAAAATACTGATGGAATGGTAGCATTTTTCAAAAGAAAAATTTAATTTAATTTGTTTTGCCGGCCTTACATGGAACGCCTCAGAGCGAGGTAACGCCGCATGCGTCATGTTTTTTCGTGCGTGCAGCGGGCTCTATCGAATTATAAGACGTTGTCACGTCAAAACAATCATTCTTCGTCATTTGAAGACATATCGTGAGGTTCCATTTTATTTATTTGTCAGTCCCTATCATGAACTAAAGACCAATAATTGGCCATTTTACAGTGTATCGAACGACCTTTCAATTTCAACATTAACGTCATACAGTACCGTCAACTCCAAAAGTTGTTTAACAGTTTAGCACCATGTCATAGTGAGGCTCCGATAATTATTGTAGAAGCAGCAGTGTCTGTGTTTATACGTTCATATGTAAAGGTTCTAAAGTATTCAGGAATTTTTGGAGCTGATTGTATATATTTCAATTCATTGGCTCGTTAATGAATCTCTATTGACATCTGAACTGATTGTTTCGCATATTGAAATTGGTAGTTATCATTATATAATATTCAAGTAGTTGTTTATGAGTAATATCATTTCGATTTCGAATCAATTTATCAATGAAATTGTTATTAATATTTATTATTCAGGTATTTATTATTCACTTTATGTACCTACTTTGTATTTTATAAGCTTTACCAATCGTATCACTTACATACGACTCGTTATGTATCATAAGCTAGAACTCACAAAAAACCGTGTCTGTTAGCCGCACTTCAGCTGAACTCATTTTCCGTCTTCACGGGCGTGCACTCGATTTGCGTCAAAATTGTCACATTTTGTGGATTTTTCAGACCTAATTCTGAAGCGATGCGAAGAAATTTTATGTTATTGGAAGATTAATTCTTGATTATCCGCTATAGAGAGATATTTCAATTTAAATTTAAAGTTTTGTAAAGCGAGTAGAATCTTATGGCGCAGTTTTACGAAAATACAGTTCGGAGCCATCTTTCAGATGAAATGCAAGCATTATAATGGCAAACAATATTTTGCAACAATTATTTTTCCAATAGAAAATATAGTATTATAAATCGCTATAGAGCCTAAATAATAAAAAAAAAATCGTATAATATATTAAAAAGGGGTACCAAAAAAAATATGAATTGGTAAATTTGAACGAGGATTTTTACAATGTCTTTTAAATAAAACTCATTTAATATACTTACTTTATTCAATACATATAATGCTACACATAATACCGATATTATGACATTGTTAAAGGCAATCAGATATTTTCTATAATGATTTGAAAAATGGTCTAAATCCGACCTCGTGGCCATTTTTCGATCGTACACGCGGTGTCTAACCTACCCAGCTAGTGGACCTATCGCTCTACGAACCAATGTCTGCATGTGCATGGGGTCGCATATACATGTCTAACAACAATATGAAGAATATGAGACTGAAATGGCGAATTTTACAAGTCGCCATTTCAGAGCTTTCCAGTGACTGTTTTTATTTTACTGATTTCCTAATGATTTTAATCGATTTCCATCTTCGACCAAGGCTTCTGACATTATTTCCTTAATCCGATTTCCTACCTGAATGTGTACTCGCGTAATTACGTAAGCCTGCCAAATAATAATGCTTTTGAGTTTATAGTTTTGTAATGCGTTTATTTTTTTTTCTAGCCCAAATTCACGTAATAATTTAGATATTTTAAAAATAAATATTTTACAATCTATATCCAACAAAGTTCTAAAAAGCTTTACTGACCACTCCACCACGACAGCGTCACTTCCTGTCTTCAGCGAGGCTAGGTTATTTGCATCACCTTTTCCATCAGCATAATTGATTACGAATTTACGATGCATAAACATAAATCAATGTCTGTCGGTATAGACGCTGGATTCAATTATGAATTATGAAAAGAATTTGGATTATGACGAATTGGCAGAACGTCAGTAGAGGACGTTCTGGCATTTATGCTACATTCAAGTAGTTGTTTATGAGTAATATCATTTCGATTTCGAATCAATTTATCAATGAAATTGTTATTAATATTTATTATTCAGGTATTTATTATTCACTTTATGTACCTACTTTGTATTTTATAAGCTTTACCAATCTTATCACTTACATACGACTCGTTATGTATCATAAGCTAGAACTCACAAAAAACCGTGTCTGTTAGCCGCACTTCAGCTGAACTCATTTTCCGTCTTCACGGGCGTGCACTCGATTTGCGTCAAAATTGTCACATTTTGTGGATTTTTCAGACCTAATTCTGAAGCGATGCGAAGAAATTTTATGTTATTGGAAGATTAATTCTTGATTATCCGCTATAGAGAGATATTTCAATTTAAATTTAAAGTTTTGTAAAGCGAGTAGAATCTTATGGCGCAGTTTTACGAAAATACAGTTCGGAGCCATCTTTCAGATGAAATGCAAGCATTATAATGGCAAACAATATTTTGCAACAATTATTTTTCCAATAGAAAATATAGTATTATAAATCGCTATAGAGCCTAAATAATAAAAAAAAAATCGTATAATATATTAAAAAGGGGTACCAAAAAAAATATGAATTGGTAAATTTGAACGAGGATTTTTACAATGTCTTTTAAATAAAACTCATTTAATATACTTACTTTATTCAATACATATAATGCTACACATAATACCGATATTATGACATTGTTAAAGGCAATCAGATATTTTCTATAATGATTTGAAAAATGGTCTAAATCCGACCTCGTGGCCATTTTTCGATCGTACACGCGGTGTCTAACCTACCCAGCTAGTGGACCTATCGCTCTACGAACCAATGTCTGCATGTGCATGGGGTCGCATATACATGTCTAACAACAATACAGCGAATATATTATTGGTACTTTGATGAATGCACGCTCTTAAAGAGAATTGCAACTTGTTCAAAAACATGGTCTGTTTCTTATACGCTTGTTCGAAAGACAACCTTAATATTAAGTACAAGAGCTTGAATTTGAGTGCTCTCCATGTTTTGTGACATAGGCTTTAGATTATTTATGTATTCTCTTTTTCTCACTAAGTAAGTTTTTCAAAAAGTTATTTATATCTTTTCTAGCCAGTTTATCTGCCGCCGGGACGCCGATGGGCTGCATCGTTAGTGGTTACCTTATGGACGCCATAGGGCGCCGCCTGACACTCATCCTCACAGAGATACCTCTAATACTCGGTTGGATACTGGTCGCGTCTGCGCAGAACGTTCCCATGATCTATGTTGGTATGTATTTTAATATTTCTCAATACTCAATATACTCGTTTTTATTGTATCATGTGGTTTTTATAGATGTTACATAAAATTTCTAGAGCCGACATGAACCTCGACATTTCTAAAGTGTCAGTGTGCATCACAGAACACAGAAAGAGGTGTGCATTTTATTAATTGTAATTATGCCGTTGATCCTACTAATACACAACGCGAAACATAAGCACACCCTGAATCTCAGAATACCCTGAATGTAGTTTCGTTGTTCCCAGCCCTGGTGCGTAGACTGTCTATGCGTTTGTACTGTGGAGATTTTGCTCTTTTTTTTGACTATGCACTGGCGGACTTATCTTGTTATTATGATTGGGATGAGATTTAGTACACGGTTAGACAATTTATTTATTAATTAAAATTTTATTGCACAAAATGAAGGTATAAATTGCGGAGGTGTCAACTAGAAAGCTGGGTACTGAAATAATAGTAGTAGTGGTCAGTTAGTTAGGTAGTGCATAAAATGAAAATTGGTATCATATCCAAGATCATAGCTTCGATTGGAAAATAGGATTTTATCCCGGTAAGATGTTATATTGGACGAATTCACTGCTTTATGGTAAAACAACATCCACACGCGGGCGAGAACTATGTAGTATTTAATAAAGTAATTAGGGACGTCGCAATACCCGCGGCAATGTTCTTGTTGATGTCAGAGTTTTACTTTACGACGAACTATCGTTGGACAGCAGCCGGGACCAAGATTAACTTCCTTCTGAAACACAGAAAGATCCGAGAATCGAGAGTGCACTTAGTAAACTTAACTTCTAGAATCGTTATGAAGGACGTTCGATCACAGTGCCATGGATCCTGTCAAACGATGGCACATGTGTTAGTATGCGGTGATCCGAAACCCTTTTTTTTGGTAACGGAAAAGATTTTATATCTACCCTAGTTGCGATAACGCCGCGCTAGGGTTATGTGGGGCTGTCTGGGATTCGGGATACCCATCCTAAGAACTATTAACGTTCTTTATCTACGCTCCGCATGTCGGTCGGTGTGCCTCACGAAGACTCTGTATCCACGAGAACGATGACGAAACCCTGCCAATGATCTTTGAACAATAGATTACTTGACACTTGGATGATCTTGTTCACGAGATGTAATTTGTATCCGTTTAGAAACATGTAATACAGGAGTCACGAGGTGTTTACGCATTCAGCGCGAGTTTCGGACACAAATTAGTTATTTAGCAAATTACCACGTCCCATTGCGCGCGTCATTGACGAATTTGAACGTGTTTCATAATTTTGATTGATAATGGAACTTTTGCTGAATCGTGACACCAATATGCTGCGTAGTTCGCCAGTCAAGTGACAAAAGTTGAAATCAATTAGGACATAGCTGAAATATTTATACAAAGTGGAAATATTTCAGATTGTCAGGCAACACCTCCAGCTAGCGAGCGAGCTGGAAGCTGCAGAAAGCGTCTAAAGCTTAAATGTTGACGACTATGTTTTTACTCATACTTGTCCTCCGATCAGAGATTAGAAAGAATACTCTGATGACAGAGTTTTCTCAGAAATTACATATCGGTTTCTTTACTCAATTGTCAATAGGCTTTGCGACTTTTAGCAGCGATGCAAACGCGATACACCTCGCTATTGCCCTTTAAAAATCAGAAGACGCAAATTGCAATTTTGCATGGAAAGCTTTTTTTGTAATACGACATTGTTTTGACGGGCGAGTGGCTCGGTAGCCACTCGATTCGCACGTCCAGCTAAACCGTTGTCGCGTGGATGATCGACGAACAAAGGTATATAATATGTACATCTAAACTGAATGAAAAGTGTAGCTTAGACGCAATAAAATAAGATTAATATGGGGCGCTAGTAGCTTAGTACTAACTGCCTCTTACATCTCGCATTAAAGAAAGTTCTAAACTATTTTATCCGTTTGCAGGCAGGCTGTTGATCGGCTTCGGGTCGGGGATGGTGGGCGCGCCAGCCAGGGTGTACACAGCAGAAGTGTCTCAGCCGCACCTGCGAGGAATGCTTGGAGCATTAGCTTCGGTGGGCGTCTCCACTGGTGTTTTGATACAGGTGAGCTGAAAATTAATACAGTACTGAGGAAATAGCACATTCTGGTAGTTGTTTTATATCTGGCGGCCACTTGAGCTAGACTAAAAAAGCAAGGAATGTTAATTGCTTGTTCAATGTACATCAATTTTTAACAAGGTGTGAAGTACCTTAGCTGTTTCAATAGGGAATTACGATTAATTCCTTTATCCATCTATCGAGGCTCCGGAGGGCTTCTGGGAGCTCCCTTGCATTAATATTAGCTTTTTCTGTCTAGCTCTATTAACTAAATATCGCATAGATTCTGACCACACTGATGGCTGACCAAATTATATACATACCTACATACGATCTCGCTCGTTGAGGGGTTGAGCCATGTAGGTACAATTTGTTACACATAAAGGCACATCTGGCAGTTTGGGCCATGCAGTGCCTCTAAATAGTAACAGGTTGCAAGCCTGTCGCCTACATAGAAGCGGCACCGAACCCAAAAAGTAACAATCCTTCAGTTAACAATCTAATGTAAAAGCTAACCAGAACATATGTTACACTCTAAATAATCTTTGCAGTCAAATTGATTGACGATAATAAGCTTCCTTCCTTCCGAATATCCTGTGGCTAAATAGGTGAAGTAGTTTTACAAGTCGCCAATTAAGAGCTTTCCAGTGACTGTTTTTATTTTACCGATTTCCTAATAATTTTAATCGATTTCCATCTTCGAACATGGCTTCTGACATTATTTCCTTAATCCGATTTCCTACCTGAATGTGTACTCGCGTAATTACGTAAGCCTTCAGCCTGAATTTATAATTATTGTAATGCGTATATTTTTTTTCTAGCCCAAATTCACGTAATAATTCAGATATTATTAAAAATAAATATTTAACAATCTATATCCAACAAAGTTCCAAAAAGCTTTACTGACCACTCCACCACGACAGCGTCACTTCCTGTCTTCAGCGAGGCTAGGTTATTTGCATCACCTTTTCCATCAGCATAATTGATTACGAATTTACGATGCATAAACATAAATCAATGTCGGTCGGTATAGACGCTGGATTCAATTATGAATCATGAAAAGAATTTGGATTATGACGAATTGGCAGAACGTCAGTAGAGGACGTTCTGGCATTTATGCTACATTTTACGAATATTACGGTTGTTATTTCAAAAATCGATTTTAGAATATTGATGATAGCGCTCTAGGTTATTTAAAGGTTGGCTTAATTTCGTTTTAATTTCATTAGTTCTCTCTCTTCAAGTGCGATTTTATCTGCTATATTATTCCTTTTGGCGCGAAGGCCCTAGCCATTTTAGAGACTACCGGTAAAATATTCGGACGATCTCAGAAAAGTCTATCATATCAGGCAAGTCTATGATCTCAAAGAAACTTAAAACATTCCTTTCTTATCCTAACTAACATTATAAATGCGAAAGTGACTTTGTTTGTTTGGTACGCCTTCACGCCTAAACCACTAAACCGATTTGAAAAATTCATTCATCAAAAGAAAGCTATTTTATCAGGGAGTAAATAGGCTGTATTTATTTATTTTGAATTAGATATCCATTTTTTTTAATGTTACGAGATGGCAAACAAGCTTGCGGCCCCCCTGATGTTAAGTGGTCTCCCTCTAGCCCTCCATGCCCAGTAATTACACTGGCTACCTTTCCCTTCAATCAGAAACACAGCGAACTGCTTCACGGCAGAAATAAGAAAGGCGGTGGTACCAAGGCGGTACCTACCCAGACGACCCTACATATGGGTCTACCACCTAGTGAAATCCATACGAAAATTACAATAATGTAGGCATTATTTGACATGGGTTGTAATTTTATCATTAGGTTAGGTACTATGGAGATCTCTTTGCTTTAACACTAAGAGCGGTTTGTACTTGGGTTCTACATTGTCCTATCCTATATCGGTATCGAACGCTAATATCGGGTCGGGCAATGTGAAAGGTGGGTACATATTTCATACATTTTAATTTCTTCCTATATCGTATCGGCTATAGATACCGATATCGGATCGGATAATGTGGCACCCCTCTTAACATTTTAATTTTATAAAGTGGAATGTTTATATGTTTCTAACGAATAAACTCAAAATGTACAGGACCGATTTCAAAAATTCTTCCACCTTTAGAATTCACCACTAATCCTGAGTGGCTGTCTATTTTTGATAAAAAAAAAACTCCACGCGGATGAAGTCGCGGGCAGAGCGCTGGTACCAAATAAAAGATATTTAGAGTAAAGTGTTACGAAACGTCGGGCAATAATAACAAAACCTAAATACACGCGAGTGAAATCCATCAAAGTAGTTTTATTTGTTACGTGTAGTGCTCGCGCAAATATAAGGCTAAGAACTCATGGAGCGGTTTCTACCCGCGTCTGCAGCGGTTGCGAGACTGCTGTATTGTTTCTAAACTCACCTCAGTTCTGTGCGGTAACGCAGTCGCCGGCAAGCTTGGCGGGCGAATATCGCAAGACGGGCGGTTATTTACGATCCAGATTATTATTAGTTAAGTTCCAGTCCGCCATGGGCACACACCAGAAACTAGCTGTTGCGCTGTACTTACTTAACAGAAGAATTAAAAAAGAAGGCCTAAAAGGTTCTGGGTGTATCCACTGATTCATGAGAGCGGCGCCTTGAAAACTGCAGCGCCACAAGGTGCAGCGGGAGTCGCAACAACGCTACGGTCGTAAATCGCGACGTGAAATTTGCTATCTGCATTTCCATATAGTACGTGATCCTACAAGTGTTGTATGTAGTAAGTGCGTGATCTTTGCAACCATTGGGAGCGCAGGTAGAAATCGCTCCGTGAGTTCTAAGCCTAAGTATATCAACGTGGCACTGGTAAAAATAACTCATATTCATGACCACTTGAACTCATTGTACGGTCAACCACAAGATAACACAAAAAGAATAAGTTATAATACCGCAAGAGTAATCAATGAAATATTGTATTTTATTAGCGTGTGTCCTGCATTGTGATAGTCACGGATTCTCTTAAGATTTTCCATTACCTACATTATTTATGGAAAATGTGTGACTAATGTTATTTACATTGTGTCTTTTAATATTTCAAGGACGAACGCTTTTATTTTCACTGAAACTGTAAACAATGTTATCAGATTGTTTGTAAATATGACACTTTATAAGTAAGGTGAGTGAGATATATTTATTTTTCTCATCATTTAGAGTAATTGATAAACTTAAAATCTTCATTGGGTATTCGGTTATTATAGTTAAAGCTATCAACTTAAAATTATAAGAAGCTTAGCTATCATAGAAAACATTACATAAATAAAATGATACTTATTAACTTTATAGTTCATGTAACCCTAACTAACCGTTTCTATAGCGATCCCTGTCCATCTTAAGGATGTCTGGAATAGATCGTTATTAGTGATAAGGCCACCCATTGTGTGGTCTTATTTTGTTTTAATTGACTGCACGTGATTCCAAGCTCCATCGTGCAAAAATTACCGGTCCGCCCCGCCCCGTTCATCTGTTCAGCACCTTAGGAAGATGATATAGAAAGCGCTCTGGGCGCGCAGCCGGGACGCGGTGAAAATAAAAAGTATGGCGCCCAACGAACGAAATATACTTTGCGTCGCGGGCGCGCGCCCACGCCATACATTTTCACAGCGCGCGCCCTTCCTATATCGCGCTGTCTATATCATCTCCATTAAAATAAACAAAAAAGAAACAGTAAATAGAATAGAGTAGGATGTTAATGCTAAAAAATTAACATACCTTGTTGTTCTGCGAGCGATTACAGCTAGTGTGTAGTACTAATGGAAAATTCAAAAACAAATGACGTATGACAATCGTTGTAAATATTTTTGTTTGATTATTTAATATAGGCCGTAGTACGAACGATTCTAGACACGATTTACTTACATAAATTATTACAGGAATCACATTATTGTACACATACTTAATAATATTTGTTAACGCAATTTGACACGTCATATTTAGCTCTTAAAATAGGTTTTTGTTTGGGCTCGTGAGTTTACAGTAAATGCTAAGGTATTTCCATTATTTAATTTGTTTATTGCTTGTTGTTATTAAGAATGATAAATACTCCGTGCCTTTTTATAATGAAAACATGAATGCATTATCGTAGTTATAATGAAATAATTTTAGAAACATTTTGATTTTTTATTTTATGAAGTTTGTATTGAAATGATGTATGTTTTTTTATTATGGTTTACTTAACGAGTACCTATGTGTACCTATGTTAACATAGGTATGTTAACATAGGTACTCGTTAAGTAAACAATAATTAAAAAAAACATACATCATTTCATGTTAATTACTCACATTTTTAATTATCATTGGTGCCAATTCTGTTGTGCCACTCTCTAAACTAAACTAACCTAAAAAATTTCTAATTTTAATTTAGTTTTAATCATTTGCTATTCTGTTGTCACGTCTAACCTAATTTAATCTTTCTTTTTTGACAGGACTAGCGCGTCTTAGTTGAATTGAACTGTGTTACCCGTTTAGTAGATTGATAAAAATAAAGAACGAATGGAGAATGAATGAAAGGGGTATTTTTAGGAAAATTTATAATAATAAACTTTTTAAAATTAATTTGAAAGTAGTTAAAGGTATTAACCAACGTATGTGAGTTAAACGAAAGCATCAAAACTATTATTTTAATTTTTTTTCTAAGATATTTGAATAAAACTTTGGAAGTGTTTAGCGGAAAATACTGACATCAAAATATAGATTTTTGTTTCAATTATTCAAGATTGCATTGGAGTGGATTTTGTGCAGGAAAGTGGTGTTATTTTTATGCACAAATTATAGCCGTGTTGAGAGAAGTCCAAAGAAACATTATCATTTTTTTAGTATTTCATAACAAAAAATGGCTTCAAAACGTTAATGTTCAATGTAGCTCACTCGATGCGACACTAACGAACGGGACCGCCGTCTGTCAAAATTATCGCGGTTTTGCGAGTTGCGTGCGAGTTGAGCCCTTTACATTGCGCGGTACAATTTGCAATTTTTTTTAACATCAATTAATAAAAATCATTTCCCAGCAATAATTTTTTTGAAATATGTGTTATTTTGATGTATAGAATACATGGTTCTCGTTTGACTGTTCATGTCTTTTACACCCAGTGTACCTCTCTGCGGAACTTGTCATACCTGCTAATACAAAATTCTCCATCTTTCATACGGCTACCCTACTACTTATTTTCGAAATCTTATTAATCCCACTGATTATGCGTGATGAACACAGATCACTTAGTTAATAATTATAATAATATATTTCTACGCTCACACCAATTATCTAGCCCAAATTAAGTATCTATAAGAACTTGTGTTATGGATACCTATTAGATAACGGACAAATATACTTACCTACTTAATAATCTAGATATTTTTATAAATAAACTTAAATAAATATATTATTGTAAACAACCATGACTCATGAACAAATGCTCGTGTTCATCACACTAACATTTGCCTTTACAAGGACTCGAACCCGGACCGCCCGATGTGTAGGCAGCGTTACTGACCTCTCCACCACGGCGGCGTCAAAGTTGGTGATGAACTATTCATGTGTTCGCAAAAACTAATTTTAATCGACATCAATTTACACGTAGTCTAAATTTAGCTTGACATTTCTAAATTTAGAGATATTTTGACATAAAACTTAAACAACAGAATAGCGAATAGCTAAATTGAGTAACTAAATCAACTTTAATCCTGTCAGATTAAAATTTAGTTTATTTCTGTCATTTTAGTCCGTTACAGAATAGGAATCGCAATCTGACAGCACTAAACCTAATTTTAGTTAAGTTTAGTCTAGTTTGTGCCAACGGAATCGGCACCAATATCTGTCATTTTGAATAGTAAATGAATAACAGTACTAAAATAAATGACGTAATATTAATTTTACGTAATAAATAACGACTTGCATATGCGTATAATTATTTAAACAACGATTGTACGATTCATTTGGGTTAAAAATGGAGTCTCTCAGCAAGTGTTACAACAAGAGCTCGGGAGACACTCCTATAAGTCTTTGAGTTACCTTTTCATACCTAAACCACTGAACCGATTTTGATGACATTTGGCATAGAGATAGATAGATAATATGATACTCAAACAGAATATTAGCCATCTTTTGGCGCTATTACCGAAATTCAAGAGGGTGGAGCCGCAGGCGGCTATTAGTATTTTATTAACTTACGGATTCTGATATACTATTATATTTATAACTTTAATATTTAATTGTTTCAGTACGTCATTGGCAGTTTTACTACATGGAATATCTTAGCTGGTGTCAGTTCAATCATTCCTATCCTCTCTCTATTGGGAATGCTGCTCGTTCCAGAAACTCCTAATTATCTACTAACCAGGGATAAAAGTAAAGCTGAGGCTTCCCTGGCTAAGCTCAGAGGATCTACTTGTAACCTGAATGAAGAAATACAGAGGATGGTCGCATTCAACGAGAAGAATCACGTAGAGCCGTAAGTGCCTTTTCTTGTTCAGGAAATTTAAGTTATATAGACTTGTTATTCTTAGATTCATGCAGTAGAGATCAAATTCGCACTGGAAATGTCAAGATGGGTTTGCTCTACGTTGTAGAAGTCAGGTCTTTTTTACAAGAACGTCTAGCTTCCATCTTACTTGATAATAAACAGAAGTGAAGTCCAAATGCTAACATAGCTAGTACAAGAGATAATGTGACGACCGCAATAATTATTCTCGCCTTCTTGACCTGCTAAGTCTCTTTACGAATCTTTTGAAGGACCCAGGGTTGTAAGAAGGAGGGGGAACACGTATGCTGGTAGTAAATTCCCTTTCTTGATTGCGTGACATAGGAAAGAGTTGTTAAATTTCTTAGTTCGCGTTGGAATGGCAGTCCTAGTTTGTCTTTAGTAACGTAAGCATAGCTTAATCCATAAAAGGAAGGATCTAGAGAATTCAGTAGACCAAGAGAAGTGTAATGTAAATAAATTTTAGACCTTAAATAATGATTATTGTAATCATTATTTAAGGTCAAGACAAGATCCAGATACCCTTAAAAGGAAAATGTTGTTAGTACGGGAATAGATTTCTTTTCATCCGCGATCCAAGTTTTCTCTTGACGTACCTAATGTCCAATTTTTCTACTTTTCAGATTAAAGTCTCCAAAAGAAATTCTTAAAGCTCTGATGTCGCCATCTGCTTTGAAGCCTTTCAGTATCCTCGCGATTTACTTCTTCTTATACCAGTGGTGCGGAGTCAATACCATTACCTTCTACGCAGTTGAAGTGTTTGAGGTTAGTTGTGATTTAAGTTACGGAATTATTTAAATGCACATCACAGAATTTGTCCTCCATGAATTCATACTTATGAAATATAAAAAGATAAGATAAAATTTGTTTCTTTATAAACTTAGTCTAAATATAATAGTAAAATCTAAGTAAATTACAAAAATATAGTGATACAGAAAATAATAATGAAATAATGCTAAGTATGAGAATTACCTAATAAAAATTGAGGTCGAAGAGTTCTTCATTAATTTGACACCTAAACTAAGTAAAAGTGTTTACCTGTGTCTTAGACATCAAAAATAATGACTATTCGTATGTGCGTCGATGTAGGCTAGTGCTTGGCGTACATCTATATAAATATGTATACTGATTGCACATCCTACATCAGGCGTAAAATAAAAAGGTAGGTTAGATTTTTTTATGACCAGTGCACTGTTTTTGTGAGAATCCAATATACTATGTATCTGTCTACACGGCGGTTGAGTGATGGGTAGGAGGGTATTTATTTAGCTGCGCAGTCAGTATTTTTGATATACAAAATGTTTTTTGTATATCAAAAATACTTTTTATTTTCAGTTAAATACTACCCTTTAAGTTATAGGAAAATATTTGAAATTAACCTTTAAAAAGTATTAAAAACAATAATTTTCAGGAATCTGGAGCGGCCCTAGATAAGTACTGGTTGACTATATCGATGGGTATCATACGTGTGATATTCACCGTGGTCGGGTGCATTCTGTGCAGACGCTGCGGACGCAGACCACTCACTTTTATTTCTGGTAAGTTGAACAAAGAAATTAATAATTTTAGATTACTAGAATTTTCCCGCAATTTCGTTCGCATAGACTCTAAATTTTCTTGCTCACCATTGCGAATAGTACTATTTAGAATGAAAGATACTTACTCTACATTTTTTTCTGTTCTCTTATCAATGTGTGCACAAAATTTCACAATCGATTGTGTAATTTAGTCTCATTATGAACGAATGGAATGGAGTGGAAACCTATAAAAATGATTGTCTTGAGGCTGACAACTTTTGGATAACCTGGCGACTTTTCTTCTAACTATCCACTCCTATCCAAACCAATTTTAGTCTATCGATTTTTACACACAACATATTAAATTCAACATTCGATGTTCATAAATAACCAGCACGCTTTATGCGATGGGTTAAAGACATGTGCAGAGTATCCTCGTCTCTATATTTTTAAATTCGTCTTTATTTATTTTATTTGTTGCTGATTTTATGGTTTTCTCATTCCAGCCATTGGCTGCGGAGTCACAATGATTACGCTGGCGGTGTATATGTACTTCGTCCATACATGGAGGGCGAATGGAGTCCCGCCCGTACACGCCTGGATCCCAGTGGCTAGCATATACATCTTTACGATATCATGCACGCTTGGTTATCTTATTGTGCCTTGGGTGATGATAGGAGAGGTGTACCCCACGCAGGTAAATACTATCTGTATTATTCTACATTAGAAAATATAGTTTTTGTTTAAAACTCAATGTCAGCTCGTATACTTTTTTCAATTGAAAGACATAGTATATATCATGATAAATGGAGCGTTCCACGCTTATGAACAGTTAGATGTCTAAAAGGTACGACTGACTGTAGATGCTGGTCCCTACACAAATGTATGGAAGTGAAAGTTGCGTATGGGAAAAACAGTATAAATACGGTAGAAATGAGAGCCTCGAGGAGCACGGCTGGGTTAAAATTGAGCGATATTAAACAATGACGTAATAAGAGAGAGTTGTGGTTTGAAAGAGGACATAAGGATAAGAATAATTAAGAACAATGGTTCGATCCTGTAGAGTTGACGGATGAGTAAAAGTTGATTGAAGATAAGAATAGAATCGGAATTCTAAAGGAAGGTATTTTTAAAGGATATTTTCGGCTGTCTGTTTTGCTCTTTCCGCTATGAAGGTGCGAGCACTTATTGCTTGTCAGAAGAACTCTGGTCCTTCATCTCACCTGATGGTAAGTGACGATAAGGCGGAATATGCAAACGAGCTTCACCTGGAACCTCCAACCACAGAGGGACTGGCTATCTTCATCATTAATCGTCGGAACACTATAATACTGTTAACATTATTATTATGGCGACAGATTTAGATAAGGTTGTGATAGCTACCAACCAAAGCGACTACAAATTTACTATGTACTCCCCTAGGGATCGAACCTGGGACCTTTGGATCACAGTATATAATAACAGTAGTTTATCTGTGGGCTGTCGGCGAGTTATTAGCCTACTCTTGCGTTGACGTAGGGTTATCGTAAATGTGCCGGGCGGGAACGAGCGGTGAGCGAATGTGCAATGACATAAAAACGCGCGATCACACCGAGACGGCGAGACCACCTTATGCCCCCATATTTTTATGCCAATGTGTGCGTCACAGTGCGTGCGTACACGGCGCCGAGTACGCACGCACACATTCTAATGGATAGCGGCCAGTTTGTATGAAGGCATATTACTGTTCTTGGTATACTGTGTTTGGATTTAATTCCGAGATTGTTAAGTGAAGGCATTGAAGGCTACGGTCTTTGCATTCAACCAAGAATGTTTGAGCTATGTTAATTTTTAATTAATTATTTTTTTATTTAAGTTTATTTTCCTAACTACGCAATTACCTACTTGTGTGATTATATGTCTATTTAAATTATCTATAACAGCGATATTATCTGTTTGTTGAATATTTATTTAATAAACACATTTCATTATACTTTTTCTTTTGTGAGTATGGATCTTTTCAGCTATTCGTCTGTCAAAATATAAAATAAAGGCCAATTCTAAACCAGCGTGGAGTTTCTCTCGATTTCTTGTTGTAAAAACACGTGTTGAGAAACTCCATTTTAACTCAAATCTACCGTACAATTTTTGTTACTCTAATTACATTTCCACTTGACATTGGCAAAATGAGTAACGTTTATGTATCGCGACGCCATTAATTAAGAATAGAATAGTAAACAAGGTTCAGGTATTTTTTTTATACCTGACAATTATGCTGAATTGGTCACCTATTTTTGGCATAGTCGTGGGACAAAATACCTAAGTAGGCACTATTAATTGATTTTTATAATTTACAGTGTGTTGCAACTAGTCTATGATACACTGTCTGTGTTAAAAAAAAATCTTTCTTTGTTTCTATACAGTGCTGATTTTTGCTTTACAGGTCCGTGGTATAGTCGGAGGGCTGACAACATGCGCCGCCCACTTGTCCGTGTTCTCGGTAGTGAAGACATTCCCACTCCTCAAGCATGCGCTCAACGATTACGGCACCTTCGCGCTCTACGGGACCATGTCCATTGCTGGTCAGTTCGAATTGATTTTATTTAAGCATTTCTCACTAATGAAGCGCAGCTAAAGATAAACACGGTGAAGCCCTCGCCGTTTCCCTCGATATCTCAAGGCTTTCTACAGCATTTGGCATGCAACTCTTCTAGGCAAACTTCCTTTATACCGAATTGGTACCGGACTTTGCAACTGTATTTTCTGGAAGGCAATCAAGTAATCTCATCAAAGGCTCCTCGTCCAATCTGCTTGGTATTAATGTTAAGGTTCTGTACTCAACAACTCTATTCCTGCTGCGAATCGATGATCTGCTCTTAACTCCTGGTATCTTTGGGTACGCAGACGACAGCACAGTCTCGATGAAGTAGGTAATTCATGGATTATAAATTATAATATTTAAACATATGGAAAAAAAACATAAATAAAGGTACCTATTTCATTGCCTTGCCACAGTACCACAATGTCGAAAAACGATTAGGTATTGGGTAAAAAAAAAAAGATACATTAAAGTTTTGGCTTTCGCGGTAAACTAAACTTAGTATGTAATTTTAAAACCTTTGTTCTCGAGACCTGCCGAATTTTTCAAACTGCTTCATCTACCCTCGATTTTTTATTTACAGTACGAACATTTTTTTTATAATTAATTCTTATTGTTACTTTTTTCATAAAACATAGAATAACATTTTCTTTTAATACTTTCCAGGTACCGTGTTCTATTACTTCTTCTTACCAGAAACGAAAGGTAAGACTCTGCAAGAGATCGAGGACTACTTCTGTGGCAGAACGAAGACTCTCAAGAAAGCTCCAGTGACGGGCGCAGTGTGAATGACCTTTATGATTAATTAGATATAGGCTAATATTTGAAAGACTTGTCGAACAAAAGAGTATTGTAAAAGTGTATTTAGTGCTTCAGTGAACTATACTCACGACTTGAATCAAGCATTTTTAGAATATTCTCTGTAAGTACGTCGGACTATCAAAATTTGTCAATATTTTTTTATTAGTTTTTTAATTTTATTTTAAATATTGCAAATGTACCTAGTTCCTATTGAAGAAATTCGACAATATTGAGTAGGTAGTCTGGTTTTTTAGATACCAATAACAAAGTAACTAATACGATTCGGCTGTTGTGACTTGACCTATGAAAAAAACATTTTGATCAAATCAGAAAAAAGAAAAAATATTTAATACCTACTAAATATATAGCATAAACGACCAGTATCGAGGCCAGTAAATCATCTCAAAAACAAAACAATCGAAGTTATAGGGTATGTTATGACAGAAAGTTTGCTTGATTCAAGTGTCCGTGAGTGTACATTGTTATAATAATTATTGTTATTCCTAATAATTATTATTAATACATTACTATTAACAACCGACTGTCTGTATATAAAGTTCAATTATTCTTTATAATTTTTAAAAACTACTTTATAAAACTTATTTAATAAAATAGTTTTTGAACATGAAAACCGGAATAAAAATAGGTAGCTCTTTATTAACCATAATGTATTAGGTATTTATATAAAAATGATTAGCATAAAAATACGATAAATTTTGATATAAATATATTAGGAGATTGTATTTGGTATTTCTATTAAACTCTGTGTCTTTAAAAAAGCCTTAAAATTGTTTACATAGGCTATTACTTATTCGAATTATCTACTTAATTATCATTAAATATATGTTTGTTAAAAATATAAATGAATAATAAACATTTAAAGTAATAGAGTATTCAATTATACATTTGTAGATAATATTTTTGTACAATTTTATGGTAATTGTGCCATTTTATATGTTAGATTCAAGTTGAGGTACCTACAACAATCTTTTGTGTACAGTGTTATAAGTAGCTATATTGAAGTAAGTTAAAAAAATAATAATATTTAAAAAATAAATACTAATACTAATTAATTTGTTACGAAAAAAATGGAAACGGAATATAAATATTATTTTCCCGCCGAGCTATTTAATAAAAGAATCATGTCAATTCAACACTCGCTTCAAATCATCCTGTCAAAAATAAATACCTACTTATTTCACAAAAAAAAAATAACCGAGTGACTTAACGCGTAAATGCCTATTCAGACTACAGTGGTATTCGCTATCGCTGTAGGTAGTAAATACCGTTGCGGTATGCGGTATTCAAACTTATGTGAATTTCGCTATCTCGATGGGTTGAGAAACATTTCGCTTAGACCCAAATTAGACCAGCGAAACTTGACGCATATTATTATGCGTTGATTTTGGCAAGATCATAATCACACATGTCTGCTAAGAATGGAATGACTCAACTACTCAGTGGGGCGAGGGTGTGGGCACAATATAGAGAACGAAGGATTCGGCACACGAACACATACAAACGTCGTTTACACGATCGCTAAGCATGCTCTGAACAATAAAAACGGCCGTATAAACGACGTTTGTTGTATGTGCACACATACAACAAACGTCGTTTTTGCGCGCCGTTTTTGCGCGTCGATCCGTCACTATAATAATATATGGAGTTAAAGTACTGTATCGTTCTCTATATTGTGGTGTGGATTTAGGACTCACCCGCGTCGCCATGCGGCGAAACATATTTCGCAAATCAAGCGAACTGATACCGCATCGCCTACCCTGGCGATAATGGTGCGGATTCCGCTTTCGCGCTAGCTTGGAAATTACCATACAAATTCCTGGCGGAATATCGCTTGATATTTTTCGCTACCCACAGCGGTAACGAATTTCGCGTATATCTGAACAGGCCTTTATTTAAGATCGTAGAAACCAAAACCAAATCGTTAACGTTCTCATTAAAGTTTGTGATTGACATCTGACAGTTGTCAAGTGTTGTCAAAATGTATGAAAAAAAAAGTTTTCATTGGTGATGATTTTGGAAATTACGTAAAGACGGGGATTTTGTTTTATTTTCTAGGCGAAATGGAAAGAAGTCTCGAAGTGGTTTCGACTTCATTTACAAGATAGCACTGGCAATTGTGAGTCCAAATAGAACACAATATGTACACAACTATGAAAGAAAGAGAATTATAATATTAATACCAGTAAAAAAAGCAATTTCGAATATAGGTGTTTCTCCATTTTTAGATTGAATATAAACAGAGACTTAAAAATATAAATATTTCATTGTTCTATCATAAGAATTAAATTCTCAAAAACATTTTAATAATTTCGGTATTTTGCGAAGAAGATCTGTTGTTGTTAAATTATGCTAAAAAAATATTTTTAAAATGTCAATATTTAATAGTATAATTTTAAAATTAATTAATAACCCTATTAAGTTTAAAGTATGTGAATACAAAATGACTTTGTGAATAATTATGATGCATTTTAATTTAAATATGAATACCGTTAATTTATTTAATTGTTTTGTGCAAAAACTTTAAGAAAGCATTTGTGATAGTGTTGTAGATATTGAAGTATTAAATTTAGAAATATTTAGCTACGTGTACATTATGTTGAACATTCTGAATAAAATAAAAATGTTTTCCAAAAGTAAACTACCTATTCTTTTTTTTTGCCTAACCTTTCCAATCTGAAATTAAATCCTGTGGCTCTTTAATTCATTCCCTTTTTAATTCAAGAAAAAGCAATAACTAACTTTCGTTATTATTAAAAAAAATTAGGTATTCAATGGTTTGAAAATGTAAAAAATGAAATTTAATTAAGTAGGTAGCTTACATATCTAAAGTACATACCGACCAAACAAACCGACCAAAAAATAGTTGAAAAAAAAGTTAGAAAACCGCATAATTGTCTACTAAAAGAAAGAAGAAAAAAAGATATTTAACGGCAGCAAAGTAGAAAAATCATTTCCAAAGTTGCAATTTTACAGGAAAGCACATTTAGTTAAATCCTTTGTCCTTAAATTCGATACATCACGTATTCTTTTTACTTTCTCGTAACATAGTTTAGAGGAAGACTTGTAATCGTCAAAAAATTCCAACCTCGAGATTTTGACGGATTTACACGTTTTGGACCTCCCTGAGTCCAAATTTTTTTTTTTGGAATTATGCCTGTGTGTGTGGCTGTGCGTTAACACGATAACTCGAGCATGCTTTAACTTATTGCAAACAAAATTACCATACGTGTATGACATAAAAATTTCTATCAAATTTTGAGCCATCGATCACGAAAGTTAAGCAACCAAGTGCGTGGTCGGTACTCGGATGAGTGACCAAAATTTAACATGCATGTATGACATCAAAATATAAGGTTTCTATCAACCTTTGAGTCGTTTCCGGTATACGAGAAAGTCAAGGGGAGACCACTACCGATTTTTTCCATGCATGTTTGAGAAAATCTAATATAAACAAATAAGTTGCTCAGGTGGGTCTTATTTCCTTGTGACCCTGTATTCAAAAAGTGTTCTACAGCCTACTTTTGGTTTTACAAATCGAACAGCAAAGTAATTTCATAAAATTTTCACCCAATATACCTCTATCGATTGATTTACATAATTACATTCGTATGTTTCTCCGAAACTGAACAGTGCAATGTTTGCTTGAATAATGTTTATTTTGCTTTTTCATTTCACGTCCATAAAACAAGAACTCACAATGTTAATGATCCTAATGGTCGATTGTCGGCGCTTATCAGTAGAAATAAAAAATTTAATAGCAGTAGCAAGTGGGTCATGCATTTACAAAATAGGATTTGTATTGTTCTGGTGCTTATGAGTGTTTTCCTATATGTTGACTCCAAATCCAACAAAAATTTTAGTAAGATATTATTTTATACTACTTATTATTCCTTGATGAAGCTGAGAATACCCGGAATGCTGAAATGCTTTAATGTCGTAGCACGCTTAGCAACTCAGAAAGCCGTGCCTCGCCTCGTCTCGCCTCGCCGCCCACCAGTACTCGTAGTGTTTTTTTTAATGGAAAAGGGGACAAACGAGCCGACAGTTCACCTGATGGTAAGTGATCAACACCAGAGGCATCGCGTTGCCGGAATTAAGGGAAGAAATACGCTCTTTTTTTGAAGATGTCGGTTCGGGAACACCGCTGGCGAAAGTTGTTTCCACAGTCTTGGGTCCGCAGTAGGAAATTGCGCGATAAACTCACGGTTGTGGATAGCCAAGCATCAAGACTGTGGGGATGGATTTGTCATCGCGAGGAACGATGGCGGAATGCAGCAGTTGGTATAAGTCCGAACAACTCCTCAGAACACTCCCCGTGATACAGGCGATAAAAGATGGAGAGTGATGCCACATCTCTACGCAATGCCAAAGTGTCAAGCCGATCAGAATGGGCTGGTTCGTCAACAATTCGAGCTGCTCTCCTTTGTATGCGGTCTAAGGGAAGAAGTTGGTACTGGGGTGCGCCCGCCCACAGATGTGAGCAGTATTCCTTGTGGGGCCGAATTTGCGCCTTATATAGTTGTAGGCGATGGGCCGACTTGAAATACCGCTTCGAGCACACCAAGTTTCATGGAGACCAACTTAGCTTTACACTCCAAATGACCGCGGAATTGAACTTCACTCGATATGTTGACCCTAAGGATTCTGATACTGGCTGAGGCAAATAATGATAAATATACCTAATGAGGTAAGGTTTTTATTATACAAAACGCAATTACTTTAGTTGCGTTATGAGCTCAATTTGTATAGGAAACGTGAACGTAGCGGAGAGAAGCGCAAATCATGTTTCCCATACAAATTAAGCTCTTAATGCAACTACAATCGTTGCGTTTTGTATAGGTACCAAAAAACTTACACTACGGGTACAGACAGGCCCCGAGCGGCTCGCCGTAAGCCTTTCAATAAGTTTCAAACCTATAAATTCAAGAAAACGCACGCGCATATAAGACTGTTAGTTGCCTTGTGATTGAATGCACGTTCGGCAGTACATGTATACTGCAAGCAGACCGCGCGAGGGCGAGAGGGGCAAGCGTAGAGTAAGAGATGTAAGCTGGTGTCGGAGAGATAATGGGTTCAGAATGTTGATGGGGTTGCCGCGGGAATGTTCGCAGAAGCGCAAATTGGTGGCTTACATAGCATTATCAAGAAGCGGTGCGCTTCGCTACTGAAATATCTTCGTGGCAAATCTAATATCATTCTAAGCACTCTGACGGACAGGGGATTCACCAATACCCCCAGTATCGGTGAATCTCTCTCTCGAGCTTCAGAGGAGTAAATAGCGATAGTGCTCCTAGTGGAGGGAATCTTGCATTGTCCCAATATTCTAGCTTTAGGTTTCCTTAAATATTTGTGAAATAAAGTTATTTAATTTTATTCATAAATCCATATAAAAATATTATTTTATTATTTATCTTTTATCATTTTTGTAGATACAAAAGCTATCAAGTACGTCAACGGCGTGGAGTTCAACACAATTTCCCGCGGCTCTCTCTTGAAAATCCTCGCAGCTTTGGAAGAGAACATCACGGGGCAACTAGCCCCTCGGAAGAAAAAACCGTTATTCACCGCTACTTTTGCTAACAACAAGCACACGAAGCCGTTTATATACCCAAAAGTTAAAAATAACTAGTTGTGTAATTAAATTTTCCAACAAATAAATTGTTTTTTTTTTGGTTTATCTTGTAATTTACTGAGAAAGGTTACATATCTGAGATATCCGGGACAGGATTGATGTAAAATATTTCTATTTATTTTATTACCTTGCTAAAATCAGTAAGAAAACTGGGTAAACCTTTGCCTTATTATATACTATTAAAATATTTTAGCAGTTTATAGTAAGGCTAAAGGTAAGCCTGCACGTATATCAAATCGCAAACTGAACGTAACCTTATTGCCTCTTTTGCCAAGCCAAGGCGATGTCGTTACGCTACTGATTAGGTGTGTTACAGTATGGGGTTTCATACAAAAAATACTAAACGGCTCGAGTTGAGGTGATGGTGATCCGTTTCCGAGTTGATATGTGTGCTGTGACCTAGAAATGCAAATATTCCATAATTTATCTATATTTATATTATTAAGCTGAAGAGTTTGTTTGTTTTGTTGGTTTTCTGGAGTAGACGCTGCGAAACATTTTTCCATCGTAGACGTTGCGATGCATCTTTCCAGCGTAGACGCTGCGACATACTTTTCCAGTGTAGAAGCTGCAACACATTTTTTCAGCGTAGACGCTGCGATAAAACTTTCTAATATAGACTACGATATATTTTACCAGCGTAGATGCTGCGATACAACTTTCTAATGTAGACTACGATACATTTTACCAGCGTAGATGCTGCGATACAACTCTAATGTAGACTACGATACATTTTACCAGCGTAGACGCTGCGATACAACTTTCTAATGTAGACTACGATACATTTTACCAGCGTAGATTCTGCGATACAACTTTCTAATGTAGACTACGATATATTTTACCAGCGTAGACACTGCGATACAACTTTCTAATGTAGACTACGATACATTTTACCAGCGTAGACGCTGCGATACAACTTTCTAATGTAGACTACGATACATTTTACCAGCGTAGATTCTGCGATACAACTTTCTAATGTAGAGTACGATATATTTTACCAGCGTAGACGCTGCCATACAACTTTCTAATGTAGACTACGATACATTTTACCAGCGTAGAGGCTGCGATACATTTTTTCAGCGCAGACGCTGCGAGACGCTGAGATACATTTTTCCAGTAGACGCTGCGATACATTTTTCCGGAGTAAACGATGCGAAAAAAATTTTCAGCGTAGGCGTTGCGATACATTTTTCCAGCGTAGACGCTGCGGCACATCTTTCCAGTGTAAAAGCTGCAATATATTTTTCCAGCGTAGACGCTGCGATACATCTTTCCGGTGTAGACTGCGATACATTTTACCAGCGTAGACGCTGCGGCACATCTTTCCAGTGTAAAAGCTACATGAGAAACCATGTTCAATATTCATTTCATGTATGCGAATAGGTATGCACAAACAGTTTGTGCGCAAAAAATGTATGGCGTATTATTGTTGTGTGCCTCCCGGGTCATCCGGCTACACACCACAAGCCGGATGGTGCAATTATATTGTACCATCCTAGCAAAGGTAGTACAAACTAGCGGTTATAATAGTGCAACTCATTTCTAGGGTATAGTGTTTTTTGCTTGTATAAACAAGATTTTTTGCAAATAAGATTGAATATGTAGCCACATGGTATCTATGTTTGATGGAGTGTAGAGCTGCGAACACATATATGTGTTCGCAGGTGTAGAGTAAATATAATGCATGACGTCCTTTTTTGCCAATCAAGAAGCTTATAATTTACCTATAGAATCTATCTTCGTTGGTTGACTTTGGCCTTACTTTGGCTAATGCTAATGTCATGGTGGCGTGATTGCTGTCATATCATGTCTGTAGTAGAATATAATATTTTGCCTATGTAAAGAATTAGGTTTATTATTGAAACGCGTTAAGAATAATAAACTAAGTTAGATATAAAATTGTTGGACACCTTTATTGACAATGTGAACTTTATCGAAAGCAAAGAATGTCAGATGTATCTGTTGATCCCAAGTTCTTATCAAAGACATCCCTTATACAGGTAGGGTATGGGCTATGGGTTAGTTTGGTCAATGTGACCATTGGGATGAGCATCGGATTCTCTGGAGTCATCTGTAATCAGCTTCGTCACGAAGATTCAGTGATAAAGATCAAAAATAGCGACGAAACGTGGATTGGTAAGCTAGCTTGATTATACATGTAAACATGCACTATAAAATATTTTTTTTATAACTAATTGGACGACCAGGCCTCCTAGAAAAACACCTTTAATCATAGATGTATCCTATATATCAGAAATTATGAGATTCGCAATCTCATAATTTCTCATATGATTATACAGTGATACTACGAGCATAGCCCTCTCCATTGCCCTTTGAGTGACCTTGAGTCTTCTAATGAGGCCCATTGTAAGCGGCCAAGTTTCGGTTCCGTAGGTCATCACACACGTATTAAAGATTATCATCTTGAATTACTGTAGTGTACATTACATACAAATTCTTTTGGTTTTTAGCTGGTGTTCTTTTTCTGTTCGCGCCGATTGGCTGTATCATCAGCGGTTATTTGATGGACAAGTTTGGTCGGAAAATTAACCTCATCATTTGCGAGGTGCCACTATTCGCTGGTTGGTTGTATACAGGCGTTGCGACATCTGTTCAGCATATTCTTATAGGTTGGTATTTTATCTTATCGCGAACTAATTCTATGTCACGTACTTACTACTGTATGTAATACTGTACAAAGCATTTATGATAAGTGTACAGACTTCTTCTTATTCTTTTCAACGAATGGCGATCGCGACACATAAAGATTACGCATTGCGCCAATATCAAGTGAAAATTTTATTAAAGTAACCGACAATTGTACGGTTGATTGAGTTTAAAATGGAGTCTCTCAACACGTGTTCTTGCAACTAGAACTCGGGAGAAACTCCAAGTGTACAGACTTTACTGACAATTTAATAAACTGTCAAAAGAAGTTATAATTTTATAAAAGTCATACATAGAGCGTTTCTCCCGAGTTCTTGTTGTAAAAACACGTGTTGAGAGACTCCATTTTAACCAAAATTTACCGTACAATTTGTTTATAACTATAATTAAGTTCTCACTTGACATTGGCAAAATGCATAATCTTTAAGATTTGCGAATGCCATTAATTAAGAATAGAATAGAATAGAAAGTCATACATACTCGTACATAGGGTCAAGTCTTGCGGAGGCCTTGCGTGAGGGTAGGTAGAGATCATGTGTACACTCATCACAGGGAGACCTCAGGCGAAGGGCCCAAGGGTGAAAGCGTTTAAGGCACAACGCGTAAATGCTAGGATGATGACCCTCATCATAGTCCTCGGCGATTTAGAGTACTTTTGACCTGCACTTCTTAAAATCGATGGATTAAGCCATTAGTCATAAAAACCCTATAGGCACGTTTTTTTGTATCGTACTTACCTTACCACCAAAGAACGATAGTCTACAGCAAATTTTGCCCTTCATCATTTCTCGTTCCTCTACGAATTTCTTATTCTGTCTCAAGTTTTTTAAAAATAATAATTGATAATTTGCTGCCTTCAATTGAAGTACGTACCTAGTATCACGATTTCTTAATGGTTTTCAGGTCGAGCTATTACGGGTATCGGGTACGGCTTGGCCATGGGTGCACCCGTAGCGTATATAACGGAGATAGCTTTACCAAATATGAGAGGAGTAATCGGTGCTTTTCCTAACATCGCTGAAGCTGTTGGTCTTACACTTCAGGTCTTCATGAGTTTCACGTTACAAGCTTAATCTACATAAAAATTGTTTTAATTGGATATAAGTATTTGTTTAATTGCTCCATTGCGACTAAACATACAATCTTAATTACTTTTTAAGCTCTTCATTATATAGGTACAGATTAATCAGTGATTTTTTAATTAATTTTGTTTCAATTGTAATAACAAAGAAAGTTAAATGAAATTTAGCTTAACAAAATATCAGTTCTGAGCTTAGGATATTAACAAAATTATATTATAAATAAAAAAACTTTTACGGATTTAACTCGCGTGTAATTAGATTTTACATGTTATTATTATTGCCCGACATTTCGTAACACTTTTCAGCGTTAGTGGTCACGGGATGACTAAAGATGTAGGTTGTCGAAATAATAACATGTAAAATCTAATTACACGCGAGTTAAATCCGTAAAAGTTGTTTTATTTATAATGTGTAGTGCTCGCGCAAATCTAAGAGAACATAACAAAATTATAATTTTTATTTGCAGACAATATTAGGATCATCTGTGAAATGGAAAAACGCAAGCTTAATTGCTGCCCTGTTTTCGGCAGGCATATTCTGTTTTAATTTTTATCTTCGCGAAACGCCTTATTCCAATCTCTTGAGGTCTACCGACGAAGAAACTAAGAAATCTCTGCAACATTTTAGAGCAGACGATTTTGGAATTCAGCAAGAGCTAGATGAAATGTTGGATTTTAAGTTCACTAACAGTTTTCGTAGGTATATTACTACTACTAATCCTCTACAGCGAGCAAATTTAAAACCGAAATAGGAAAGGTATTGATAAAATTATAGACAATATCTTGAACTTTAAGAAAATAATAGGAAAAAGGCTTTTCGGTGGCGCAAAAACGCACGCTGTGTTATGAAAAATATTATTTAGTCACTTATTCGGTCAGCCAATATGGTCTCTAAAAATTTATTGAATAAGTCCCCATGTTAACCTTACGTCCAGGCTGTTTGTGCACCCGTTTTGACGCTATTGTTCATGAATTGATATTGAGAATATTTCAAACTAAGGGTGCGTTCCAAAACCAGGTGAAACTAAGCTCTTTTCTTCAAATTGGTGTAAAATAACTATAGTTTAACAAAACTAACCATTGGTGTAAGCGCTTCTTAATAACGACCAATAGTGAGCTATCATTTACTCTACCCCGAGTAAATTAAAATCATTTTGGAACGCACTCTAAGTTTATAAATTAATTTGACAGTTAGTGGCAGCCTATTGCGCACGCATGTTAGTAAGTTGGATTAAGTAATATTTTTTTAATTTCAGGAGAAGTTTCACTGACGAGATAAAGTTAATATTTGCTAAGTCTGCCTGTAAGCCGTTCTGGTTAATTTTTATGTTTATTCTCATAATGCAGACATCTGGTGCCACCATTATATTATTATGGGCAGTTGATTTTTTGAAGGTACTATGTTTTTCGTCTAAATAAGTTTAACAAATAGCCAAGTAGAGTTCGTGTAAGACAGGCGGCCAGCCAAATCCAACGCCAAAATGTCTATATGCACGGACCCCAAATAAATTTGGAGCTTAGAAAAACTCGACGTCTCAGCACTTAATGGAGTAATGGAGGATTTTTCCCATGTTTTTCGTTTTCTATTTAATTTGGTATCAATTTCAATCATAACTAAACATGCCAAATAAAAATTAGGAACAAAATCAATGTAGTCAATAAAAAAATTTTTACGGATTTAACTCGCTTGTAATTAGACACACTTTGCAGCGTTCGTGGTCACGGGATGACTGATCCATCATCATCCTGACGTCATCCCGTGACCACGAACGCTGCAAAGTGTTACGAAACGTCGGGCAATAATAACAACCTGTAAAATCTAATTACACTCTAGTTAAATCCGTAAAAGTTGTTTTAATATTTACAATGTGTAGTGCTCGCGCAAATCTAAGAGAACATTAAAATCAATGTTTTAAAAACGAAATCAAGCTTCTGAAGAATTTTGATTGTTTTAGCAACTCTATTGTACGGGGAACAGTACAGTAGCTACAGAACTTGAATTGAAATGATTTGAAAAGATATTTTGCTAAAAAAAAATTTACAATTTCTTAAGAAATGTTTAATGCTTTGATATTTTGTAGGGTTCAAATATTTCAGTTGATACGAATATGGGACTATGTACTATGAGTGTGACAAGGATTGTAGCAGGAATATTTGTCTCGATGTTGATGAGTTTTGGTAGAAGACCGTTAGCTCTAGTGTCAAGTAAGAATATAATAAGTTTGTTATAATCAAACCGCTCGTTGGTTTTTAAAATCTGGATGTAACAAAATATCGAGCGTCATGTTCGAAGGTGGTTCGAGTACATTTAAAAACAGCGAATGCTCGATGTTCTGTTACAAGTAAAAGCTCAAGTCTATATCCATATTAAAACAGTAGAGTTCTTAGTCTTACTTCATATTCCTGGGCTCCAATGAAAACGGAAATATGGAAGCTTACCGGTGAAGACCACTGCAGAGTCTCATCACAGGTTTGTATTTTTAAGCCTTACTCAAATCGTTCACTATCTCAAAATACAACGTAAGATCGAGATATACAACAGGGTGTTGTTTATTTAGTTTACATGTTGTATATTATTTTTTATACCTACTGAAACAGTATCTGTCTTGCTCTTTCCACCCTGAAAATGGAGCGCATACATAAGTAAGCTATAAGGTCGCACATTTAGCCCATAGAGTACATTATTTTTTCGATTGCGCCGATCGCGTTGAACGCGTCGAAGATATCGTTGCACTGTAATTATATGTGAAGAGAATGAATGAGAGCACATCGGCCGAGTCGTCCGCGTCACCCGCGCCGAAACTGGTGACGTCATCCGTATTTCTGGGGTTTATAGAATTCTAAAATTCGTTTCGTTCGGCGCGTTCAGCTCGGCTAAATGTGCGTCCGCCTTTGTTAATACACACGTAAAACTAAGCCCCTTCGTACACAAGGCTACTTAAATCTTGGAGACTAAAATTGTCGAGTATTGAAGATTTAAGTAGCCTTGTGTACGAAGGGGCTAACTCCACTGAAAGTCTCGCGGGAACTTCCATTAACATAGGTCAGTACCCGTAGTGTAAGTTTTTTCGTATAAAATACGGAACTATTGTAGTTGCGTTATGAGCTCGATTTGTATAGGAAACGTGAATAGCGCCCCTAGCGGAAAGAAACCTAAATCGTGTTTCATAAACAAATTAAGTTCTTAACGCAACGACAACAGTTGCGTATTTTATACTAAAAAACTTACACTACGGGTACAGAGCTTCTGTCACTTGAAGATTGTTTATTGCGCTATGTTGTTTTTAGGTTTTGGTTTTGGATTCTCTTGCATTGTGCTCGGTATATTCGTACATTATACAATTGAACCGAGCGTGTTCCCCTTGGTCGGCTACGCCTCTTTGGTTGCATTCGCCACTGCAGGTTACTACACGTTGCCACTTCTCATGATGTATGAGATTTATCCTTTGCAAGTGAGTGCCCTTGACTCAATTCATAATTTTTATTTGAAATATTGGTATCATCAATGAACAAACATACAGTGTTAGGTTTTTTATGAAAGCCTTTTCACTGTAGATTCACGGCCCTTCTGAGATTATCCAATTGACAAAAACTTCAGCTTAAAGTGAACAAGTTAGAGCACCTACCAGTTGAGTTTGAGTAATACAACGTTTCATACCAACTGATAATACCAATTTCTTATTTTTATAGTTTTCATAATTAACAAGAAGGAATGGTTTTTTCTTCCTTTCCTTACTTGGCTAGAAAAATATATATTTACTAGATTACCTATAGGTTTGTTCCATAAGACCTAAGTTTCATTGGTGTGGTTGCAGGTCAGAGGATTACTAGCTGGCATAACATTATCCCTCTTGAATTTAATGATATTTGGAATGAACGAAGTATTTAGTAATCTAAAAATTTTGATGAGTCACGCAACTATAATATTGATTTTTGGAGCATTTTCTCTTCTAGGTAAAATCATGACAATCCTAAAAAAACGTTTAGTGCATATTATATCATATAATTACCTTATTAAGATATAATATTCTTTGATTGATTTTTACAGGCTTTATTTACCTATATTTTTATCTGCCAGAAACCAAGGATTTGACACTACAAGAAATCGAAGAATACTTCAATGACTTAAGAGCTACTCTAGTATCGCAAAGACGCGTGATTGCTGCTCAAATGTCACAGGTGTCTACCAGAAGTGCTACACTTAATCTTTCTAAAACGCAAAACATTGGAAAGAGCCATAAAGTCCATTCAAAAGATGATGCTTTACATCATAAGAAAAAGAAAGTGACCATTGATTCCGGAGAAACTACTATTAACAAATGACAAGAATAATGAAAAAGATTAAGAAAAAGAAACCATTAAAAATATTGACAATTTTGAACCTATTATAAACTCTATAGAAATTAATAATGTGATGTAGTCAGCAGATGGGTAAATTGTAAGCACTTTATCTACTATCAATACTTATTTAGTTTTCATCATTTGTGTGTATTGTAAAGTAGGTAGGGGACGGGGGGGCAAAACGGGGTCGTGAGGCACGACGGGGCCATCCTCTTATAGAAGTAACTACACGTACTAGAATGGTGTTGTTTGTGCTAATAAGTGGCCATTTGACATCGCTCTTTAGTGCCAAAGTGACCGGAGACTAGATGGCGCGTGTTTGTTTTTTACGACAAAAAATCAATTTCAATATTGTTTCATCTAATTTTTAGTAACACGAAAACACAGGTAATAAAGTAATTGTTTAGATTCCTATTATTGTTTTTCTGTTGTGCTTTTCTAACGATATTACTTATTGATATGCTGTAAGCTAATGCACTCTTAACTATCGATTATTGTTTTTTGTTGATCATTTAAAATATTAATTTACATGGGGGCATAACGGGGACATGACTACGGGGCACGATGGGGTACCCCTTTATGCTAATCAATGCATTCAAAAAATGTGGTAAGTAGGTATATGACCAATTAATAAAAACAACTTTGCCGATTCAGATTTCTTACCTGCATCTACAACGGAAATCAAACATCAAGCGGCTCCTTCCCTTGAAGAGAACCCACCTGAACCATTTTTGCCTGTAACTACCTGCAAGTACGCACCCTTTACAGAAAACTCCTTTCTCAGAGCCTCAACCTCGACGATCTATAGAACGAAGACAGCCAAATCCAATTTCCAATTAAAAAGTAGGTCGTAATTTAACTACGGCTTTACAATAATATGAGCAGTACTCCCCCGAATTGATACCCCATTCTGCCCCTACCCTGGGGCATGATGGGGTTTTCGTAAAGGTTTCGTAAAATTAAAATTAAAATGTTGTTTAATTAGTTACTTCACCAAATTTAGTGCCAAATGATAATTTATTATATAACCAAAGCGTTCTGATTAGATTTAATTAATAAATATATTCTGTTCATTTTTTTATTGATTATTTTCCTTAACGTCCCCGTTATGCCCCCCCTTCCCCTATAGGCATACTTTTAAATTGTCGTGAGTTCCAGAAAGGCACTCGATCACTCGACACATCGTAAAGCAACTGTAATGGATGTGCATAATAATAAATTATGAAATAATAGAAAAGATAAAAATGGTGGTCTCCAGGATGACATATCCACAAAAAAAGCACAAAGGCTCACACTTGGCACAGCTCGTAGCAAATTCTAATAAGATATTAGAATTTCGAAACCTATTATGGAATAGTGGAATAATTTGAAATAGTCGATATTTCTCATGTCACGTTAGGTAAATAAGCGTGTTTACAATAATTAAACTCTTTCACAAAATAATGTTTTATTTTGGAAAATTTATACATGATCACAGAGTCCTTTCCTTCACCAAGACTGTTAGAGAAATCTTAACTTGTAGATTTTTTTTGCAGCTGTCCTTCAATTTATTATTCTAAGGAGCACCGCACATCGCACGCAGTGCGGCGTGGCGACCGCGGCTGGCGAATTTTGTATGCGCGTATAAGGAATACCACACATCGGACGCGGCGTATGGCAGTTGCCAGGCGCGGCGCGGCAAGGTGCGGGAGCCAGGCGCGGTGTGGCGCGGAGCGGTTTTATCGGTAGTACTAACGTCAACACGAGGTGTCAGCAAGTATTACCGATAAACCGCTCCGCACCGCGTCTCTACAGAGCAACGCACGGCGCGGTTGCGACGTTGTGCGGTGCTCCTAACTAAATTATCTTTGCAACATTATTTTTCTCGCAAATTAGCAACCGCAGTTATGATTTGCGCCATAATATTAATGCCGCGTATATATTCATTAACATGGATCCTTTCGTCGTGGGCGTGCAGTAGCAAGGGGGTGTTAAAAATAGGAGTCAAGTTTATCGCTGGAATGCCTTGTCTTCTCACAAAACGAGCATCAGTTGCACCTGGACATATCACGCATTGTATATTGATGCCCCTGGTGGAAAATACAGAGAAATAAATTTAGTACAAAACGATATTGCTGACGAAGGTAGGTCATCTTGACTGATATTACTTGAACATATAGATGAACTTTTAATAAATGAAAAAGAAATGAAAACCCTAGTCATAAGCCAACGTAAAGTAATAAAGGACATTTATCTTTCCCTTAGCTCACTACGTAAGCTTTTAAAGGGATACTGCTTTGGGGCACTCGCTGCCCTGATTTTTCTACAAAATCCTTCGCCTTACTTCATTACAATATTTGAACAAACATCTCAGTGAATGTTAAAGAAATTTAATTAATTATTAAAGGTATGTAAGTACATTATTTTACATGGTAGTTAACTTATCTTTGATGGCGTTCCAAAAGGGAGTATCGCCTTCAATACTCGTGCTCTTAACTTCAGGATTATTGACGTAATATTCCATTGTGACTCCCTCACCAGCTTCTTTGCACCATGTTAAGATCTGAATCAAAGGTATTACGAAAATAGATATAAAGTAGGTCCCGATAAAAGCTGATGATTTTTTATCATGATAGAGTTGTTGAACGTACCTTATTCTCTAACTCGTCGTGGTCTAGGTGAGGTGGAATCCTCATGTCGAAAGAAGCACACAGTTTTTCAGGTAAGACATTTATTTGTACGCCTCCCTGCAAAGTTATTACAAAAAATAGTAAACAAGAATCGATAAATACACATCACTGCAGTCAATAATCTTAATTTATATCTACGTAAGGCAAGCCGTTGCAAATTAGATCAGACGCGCTGACTTTTGTCAGGGTGACTATTTTGTCACTCTCGTAAAATATCTAAGGGTATGGAGATCCACCAAATGTCACCCACTTGTCACGTCTTAACGTGCACGCACCTCCATACCAGTAACCTTATTATGAGTTTTGATAGTTTTAGAGCTCGATCAAACGTATCGTCTCTTTTCATAATATTACATAACCCACTGTTTCTGATAGTTTACGCTAGAGGCGCTAGTGGGCAATGTATGAAAGATACGATACGTTTGATCGAGCTCGAAAACTAACAAAACTCATAATAGGGGTACTGCATACATGTCCATGGACTTCATAAGAGTGACAAAAAAGTGACCAGTGCGCGCCTGCTCAATTTACATTACATCAAATCATTTCTAAGTATTGTTTTAAGAAGAAAGGAAATTGTTTTTGCCTTTACATCAAGTTACCTCAATCTGCGTTAGATTCACTGTAATGACCTCACCAATAGGCACACCAGCATCTAACTTCTTTTTTTCTGCTTCACGTAGTTTCATTAGTTTGTCGATGACATAATATAGCTGAAAGAAAATAACCATATATGTAAATACCTAAGTCGTGATAGAATAGAAATAATAAAACTTAACTCATTTGTCTCCAATAAGTACAAATAGCTTTGGATCAACTCATTTATCTCTAATGAATACAAATAGCTTTAGATTTCTATTATTATTACCCTCTACAATTAAATGCAAAAGGCAGTAGACATTTTCAAAGAAAATCTTATCTAAAATGTTCTCTTTATGCCGTTTTGTAGATATTGTCCAATGTACTTACAACCTGCAAAGCAACAGTTTTAGATATTGTACTCAGAACTTTGAGAGTACGATTTTCTTTTACCTAATGTCTTTTTAGCCTTAAGATTAATATATAATATAAGGGCAATTGTGTAACGTATAAAATACGAAATCGCTACAGACCTTTTCTCCTGCAGTATTACTGTTCAATGAAGACCCATGGCCGGGAGTTCCAAGGCAAGTAATCTTGATTTCTGCGTATAGAGAACTTTAGTTATTATTAGTAGGAGACAGGAGGTATGGAGATAACCTCGAGAAACTAATGGTCACTGGCAAAATAGAAGGGAAGAGATCGCGGGGTCGCAGCCCGATGTGTTGGACAGACCAGATTCGCGCCACTAAGGACACCAATCTGCACGATGCTCTGCACATTGCTGGAGGTAGGTCGAGATGGCGCAGAATCATCACAGAAAGGATGGCACCAAAGGGGAGTCACGACCCTCATCACTGAGGAACACGACGCGAGGAGGAGGAGTAGGAGATATATTAAAACATGAAATAGAAAAATAAAAAAGACTGATATAAACTAAATAAGAATTGAGACGTATTATACATCTAATTACTGGGGATAAAAATATTGTAGAGTTAAAAACTCCATCATTTCTAACGTTGATCAACTAATTAGGTACCTACTCACGCAAATTAATTTCAATGACGCATCTAGTATTCTAATCAAATCATTTGATTTGCAAGAAGTTTCAAAACTTTAATTTTAATGCTACTAATGGAAATTCATGGTCACTCAAAGTTAGAACTTTAAAGTTAATGTGTCTCAACAAATTAGTCTTATAAGTAGATATGAGGGTTCTCTTTATATATTATTTATCCCAAAAATATTTTTCTGCCACTCGCTTCTGCTATTAAGGTATGCATGGTTAGAGAATGAAGTATTTTGCGATGAATAGAATATTAAAGGATTAACGTTTAAGATCAATTTGGTGTTGATCATCATCAACCCACGTCACTCACTGCTGGACAAAGGTATCTCCCACGCGACTGATATTGATTTTCAGTTTTCCTGTTCCAATCCCTGCCCGCAGCCTACCTACTACACTACGTTTGCTGGCTGATACGTGGTCTCCACTCAAGAAGCAGTCTGATTTACCATTCACTTACCTCCGGTGGTCCGGGAGTCCCTAACGTAATTAGTTTTCAAAAGATAGAACAAGGAACACTACTACGATTAAATTACCTTTTACAACCCGACGGTCAGTGTAACCTGTCTGAAACGTCAGGATTTAAAAAGGTCATTTAATCGCGTTAATTCCTGTTTTTATTAGTGTTAATCATGCAACGCGAAAGTTTAAGTGATTAAAACAAATAACTAATTACCTAATAGCTATCAATGTATTATAGTTACGACAGGGATCCTGCGGTGTGTACAGACACATTTTAAAACGTACTCCATGTTACACATTATCTCTAGATACTTATGAGAAGTTCCTATTATTGTTAGTTTTTGTACAAAAGTGGATAATTTAGTCACGTTAATCACCTTTATTAAATATACATTACTAATAAATCAAGGAGCTGGTAAATTGTAAAGAATTGCTGCACTGCACAATTGAAAATTTAGCACATGCAGTAGGTACCTATTGCACAGTCGTGTCGAAATCTGTGACAAAGTATGAGTTGCGTCGTTCTCATGGATGCTCATCTTAATTGCTGTTTGCGAATGTTAATGACGTTTTATGCTATCTGGTCACACACTGATTGCTGAACCGTGATCATATCAGCATGTACCATTTCACAAATTAGAGGACGTTTAGATAGACTACTGCAAGAGAACTAAAGTGCATGACAATTATGAAATCTTTTTGTTTAATCTGAGGATGTCATCGTGTAGTCTCAAATCTAAAACTACGATGTTCGCAGAACGAATTGAGGTTACTGAAGTGTAGAAGTATATTTTTACTAGGTTTTGCTTAAAATTTGATTACTTTGATTATAGACCCAACATTTTGGTCTATTTATTGACTGATGCCTATATCAGCATCTCCAATTACAAAGGCAAGGTGGAATATTAATTGCAAAGTGCCAAGTAAAAACCAATAAATACTATATTACATGTTTCAAAAGACTCTTTGAAACATGTCATATAGTATTTATTGGTTCTTAAAGTTCTGAGCTGATAATTGTACTATGGCTGATGGCCCTAATCAGCCATAGTACAATTATCAGCTCAGAACCGTATCAAAAAGAAAAAGAGGCGTTAGGCTTACGGTCCATAGTCGTTTCGTAGCTGCCGTACCGTAGCGTTCATAGTAAAAAAAGGGGCTGTAACATTGTCATGTTAAAGTACCACCATCATTTTCCCATATCCAACTTTACTGGCCATATTTAAAAAAGCAAATATTTGAATCAAATTCAGAATCATTTCGGTTCCCTGCTATTGCTGACCGTGTCTGATTACACACTATTGTCAATTATCTGGGGTCTCGCTCTGCACACCCGCCCCACGTTGGGCGCCAGTGTAACGTTATGTCCTCAATGGAGTCCTAACACCATGAGCGTGGGTCCAGAAATGAGGGACCGATTACGTTACTATATTTTATTACTGCAAAAGGTGGTAACAAAGTAGTGGCAAAAGTTAATTATATTAGTTTCACTCTGTTTTCAGTTTCACTCTCTCTCACATTAACTACACTCTAAAAAGAATATAAAAACACTCTGTAAAACTGAACACTTAAAGATATCATGATGTTAGGACCCCATTGAGGTCATAACGTTACAAGGCGTTCCCTTTCCAAACACATAAGTGTGCAACGACCTTATTCCGACAGGACACCTTAAGAGCGGGCATAAACCAAGAAAAATATCAGAATTCACCCGCGCGTTTCACCCTTCCCCTCTTGCACATCGCAGTTCGCAGCCGCAAGGTGGCACTCGCTTCATGATTTTTCTTTTTTGTGATCGCACATAGTATACGCGAAGAAATAGATAAAATTGGCTAAGCACGAGTCGGACTATCTATCCATTACCTATACTTTGACATGCGGATTTTTAATACTTTTCGCTGATGGTAAATAAATAATATAATAAATTCAGATTCAAATAATTTATTCATTGTGTGTGTTTACAAAGATATGAGGTAGGTACTTACAAGTAAAATATAGCTCAACACATGAACCCTGCAAGGTTATAACAAAGTATATAAATAAAGTTTTATTTACATCAATTATATTTTTTTTTTATAAAATCATGCTAATCGCTCAGAATAATTACCAGGTATGCACATTCTTCAAAAAAATAATTATTGGTAATTAAATCATTTATTCATAAAATATAATGTTACTTTCAGTTTTGATTATGTTAATGTCAATCTGATGTGACATGCTCAAACCAAGTGGTATGCTATATCACATTCTTGTTATTTATGACAAGAGTTGACAAGATACCACTTTGGATTGTCCAAAGCTAAGACAATGTTCGTAAAATTGGCCATTATTCTTTATTACATTTTTCTGTGGATTTTTATCAAAATCAGTGTATTTTAACATATAAGATCTTTGGTTACATAAAAAAATATTTACATTTTATGACAGGTACATTTTTTTTGTATTATACATGCATGGAAATTTTGCAGTAAAGATCTGGTGGTCAAAGTAAAAAGTTCCTCATTCTGGGCTAAAATACAATATATTGTGGGCATAGTCGCTACACATTCACGAAGTCTCATCAATGATTCCATCATCAGCTCACCTGAAAAACCTAAAAGAATACAACTATCGGTATTTAGGTACCTCTAATACTTAAATTATCACTAACCAACTCCTAATAGTTAAGGAGTTTTACCATACATCATCAGCTCATCAACACGAGATGACAACCAGACGCAAATACTAGAATAGCTTTATAAAAAATATGAATAACCCTCTCTTTCTGTTCTTTTCCGAGGGTTGCCCTCAATTTCTCTACCTTCTCATCATCAGATCCTGGCTTGGTGAGAACGGGACTACCTCAGGAGTATACATACACTATCGAATAAAAAAAGAAATTTGAGAAACGGTCCACAAATGGCAGAGATATCGGTGAACAGATATTTACCTTCCATCATCAGCTCATAAACATGAAATGATGACTACCCGGTGCAAATAATAGAATAGGTTTAGGAAAAATATGAAAAACGTTATATATGCGTATAAAATTTGAGGGTTGCCCTCGATTTCCCTGGCTTCCCATCATCAGATCCTGACTTGGTGACAATGGGACCTCAGGAGTATACACTATCGAATAAAAAAAGAATTTTGATAATCGGTCCACAAATGACAGAGATATCGGTGTACGGGTCACCATCAAAAGTAGATGAACACTGTAGTACCTTGTCATAATAATATTTCATACATAATTGTAGCAACTATTACTGCACAAACGCTGGCGTTGCTATGACATGGTACTAAAGTCTAAGGTCATCTACTTCTGAAACTGACTGTACGTGTACATACATAAAAAAATACATACATACGAACATCTCCTCCTTTTTGGTAGTTGGTTAAAAATACTTTACACACACCACACAATTGAAACTGCACCAATTCATGAGTAGTCAAAAGCATCTATTTTTTTGCGTTTACTGCTACCCGCGCCGACATTGATACATTGTGCCGTGAGCTAAAACGTCAAATTGCGATATTTTTTGGTTAAACTACTTATATAATATAATAAAAGCAATGTACATACCTCCGACAATTATTCATGAGTTGAATTTTTAAATTTCTAAGCTCTTTCTTAGAGTGTTTTCGCATTTTATTTTTATTTCCCATATTTTTGTCGAAGTATTTTCTCGAGCCGGTGGCGGAACACAGAAACACAGCCCACTCGTCTCAACGGAGCAGTCAAGACTGATTGATGAAACAAAACATGCCCGTTACCACGGGTGAAGCGCGATAGACTGATGCGTTTTGCGCGGAATAAGAACGTAATAAGCGACAAATTGGTTTTATGAAAATAAGTCGTAAAGTATTCATTATTTTTTAAAATCCCTAGTAGGGCTGCTTTGTAATATAGTTTTATATTATGTATTAAAATATTGACGCAGTAATATGCATAGCATTGAAAATAAACTGATTTAAGCTGGAAATTAAAGGTAAGTTCGTGATATTTTTCCATGCTTAAAAATATTTCATTATATGTTTTTTCCCAGACTAAAATCTCTCAAATATAATGTTATATCTATTTTAAAAAAAATGGGGTGGCTTGTGGCTTATTTTGGGGTGTAAAAATCAAATCAAAGATTGGTAATTTTGCTTTATACCCCCTCTTAAGGTGGTACTGCAACTGCAATAATAATTCACATTTGGACAAAATATAGTGGTGATACGCTGCAGCATATTTGCTGATATAACCGTTAACTTCTTGTATGGTTCTATCAAAGTAGCAGTCCATATGTCTAGCAGTGTACCGTACATAGGCTCTTGATTACGATGGTGAACTAAATGAGCTGCTTGGACGATCACTTACCTTTAAACATAAATCTGAATTGCACCAGTAATTAATAGATACTTACGTCTAGAAGTCCGTTCTCCATTAAATGCAATAATTGTTTCTGTAGTAGATGGGCAACTTTCGTCCAATTCAAAACCAATGTTGAGATCCTTAAATTGTTTGGATTCAGAGAACAGTTTCATTCCATCGCTACTGCCAATTTCTTCATCTGTAGAAAATAATACAATCTACACTAATATCATAAAGAGGTAAAGTTTGTGAGTGGTTTTTGTGGCAAGTAATCTCTGGAACCCCTGAAACGATTTTGCAAATTCTTTCAGCAATATTTAGAGTGGACTTTCAGGGTGGGTGGATATACTTTTTATGCTGGTACACAAACGGGAATGGGACACATACGTGGCTAGAAGCGCGTGCGAGTTGCTACTTTATTTACAAGCCACTAGAGAAGCTATTACAAACCTTTGTCTTTTGGAGATCCTTGCATGAGCTATAATGGTCTTAGGTCTAGTTGTAAAGTTCGTAAGTACTTGATATTTATAATGTTCATATTTTATTTTTTTAACGGGAAAGCTCTTGGTCCTTATCTCGTGTGAAGGTAAGTAATGATAAGGCTAAAGATGGAATCGAGCTTCACCAGGAACCCAGGAACCCAGAAACCATTAAGGGACTGGCAGCCTTTTAACTAACATTTGTAACACAATAATGGTCGACAAATTTTGTCTAAAAAAATCCTAGCACTGAGCATAAATATGTACCTACTATCTCGGGGATCGAACCCTGGACATTGAGATTAAATTCCTGTGGGCGAACCACTAGACCACGGAGGTGGTTCAATAATAATCAAATAATAAAGATAATTCAAGTTTCTTGGACAAAGATTAAGGATCTATGCATTGAACGACTTCTGCCATGCATTACGGATAAGGAAATCAAAAGTTGTTAATTGTGAAACATTGTAAGACAAGTTACGAGGATAATAGTAGGCAGTTAGCTTGATTATTTCTATGATTCTTGGGGCCAGGTGAGAAAATGGTGGCTTGCTGCCTCGTTATTTTATGTCGGAACTGTAGTAAAATGGTGAACGCTACATACCTGGTACGAAACTAACATAAACAGTCCTCTTCAACACTACACCAGACTTTTTAAGGCGTCTAATCGCCTCCAGGTGCATCATGCCTACGCTTTTCATATCCTGCGACCCTCTAGCATAAAGCCATCCATCTTTCGTAATGACAGCGTCAAAAGGAGGGTAAGTCCAGTGCTCCTACGAAAGAATGTTATCGTTAAAATTAAAATTAAAATGTTTTTGTGTAATAATCGTATTGTAATATTTTTTTATTAGCAGTATTATATACTCCTAGGTTATCTTAAAACTTAAAATAATGCAGTTATTACGACCGTTACAGGAGACCATGACTTCTAAGTCATTGGCAGGAGACCACAGTCAACCATCAGATAGACACAATGCTATGCTACCCTTTTAAAAAAAAAGTCCCGCTAAAAACAGGATAGTTACTATAGCGCCGACGCCCACCGTCGGATGCCGCGGCATGTCGCGGAACACCTCGATCTATTCGTGTTAAAACAAAAGAATGTCAGTGCTAAACTCACTTAAATAAGGTCCAAAATCATTTGTCTACGAAAAAGTCCTTTTACGAGCCATGCCATCACTATGTAGACTGTGGGGCTAGATTCAACTATATTTTGATTACTTAGCACTTACTTTCCTTTAACAACACGAAGTAATGTATGCTTATTCTTATTCTTAAATAAGGGGCTGAGGCTGTATCTCAGAGCATTTCGACCCTATGGGATCTTTTGTGCTTCCCCTTTCCTTATCACCCATCCCCGCCAATGTATGCTTACCGCAGGAGGCTGCGGGATGCCGCGGTATGCCACGGAACATTTCGACCTATTTGTGTAAAATAAGAGAATGCCAATGCTAATTTAATTTAAATAAGTTCGAAAATCATTTGTCCACGATAAAACCTCTTGCCATGCCGTGCCGAGCCGCTCGGTCGGTGGGCCCTTATTAGAGATGCAATATGCACTGTATCGACATTTGAAAATGGAACTACTCATTTGTTTTTATTTGCAACTTGTATTTACATTTCCGCGCTCTTTTAAATAGTAGGAGTGTGTCCATAGATTAATGTCGACGATACCTGGGTTCATCCTAGATTTAACTGAGAGGCTGTTGAAGAGTATAAAACATGTTACCGAGAACACCACGGAGCAGCATCTTGTTTTCAAAATTGTTTTATTCTAACAAATTTGAAGCTTAAAGCATTGAAGCTAAGGGAGAATATTTTGCGAAATGATGAATTAGTAGTAAGAGGTCTTATTAGTAATAAGAGGTGTTTTTGGCAAGTCAATATTTCTTTCTTATTTATTCTGGAATTTTTAAAGTAACTTATATATTAATGGACGTTTTTTTTTAATGGAAGACACATTAAATACCTCGTTCACTGGAACAACATCCATATGCGAGTTGAGCAATATAGCGGGCAGCTCGGGTTGTGATCCTTGCCAGGTGAATACTACCACATGTTTCTTGGGAACGAATTCGTACACTTGTACGGGTATATCTAAAGATTCAGCCTGATTTTTCAGAAAGTCGACACATTCACCTGAAATTAAAAAAGAAGAAAGTATTCTTAATTAACTTTTAAAAAACATACATAGTTACATTTTTTAAAAATTGGGAGTGATCTCCCCTTGACTTTCTCATATACCGGAAACGACTCAAAAGTTGATAGAAACTTTCGATGTCATACGTGCATGTTAAATTTTGGCCACCCATCCGAGTACCGACCACGCACTTGGTTGATTAACTCTCGTGATCGACGACTCAAAAGTTGATAGAAACCTTATATTTTAATGTCATACATGTATGTTTGGTTTAATTTGGTTGCAATAAGCAGCAGCATACTCGAGTTATCGTGCTAACGCAGACACACACAGACATAATTAAAAAAAAATATTTTTGGACTCAGGGAGGTCCAGTCCAAAACGTGTAAATCCATCAAAATCTCGAGGTCGAATTTTTTGACGATTACAAGACTTCCCCTCAAGGTAAGTATTTATTTACTTTCTCGTATACGTAGTATGTATACGTGAAAGTAAATAAATACCTTTACTTGGATTTCAAGCAAAGAGAATGTATTTTTGAAGCGAAACTTCTTTAGATCGTTGTGATTTGAAAATAAGACGAAACGGAAAAGCGACATCAAAAAGTTTTTGACGCATAGAATTTTTTAATTTTATCAATATGGATATCATTTTTGTGGTTTTCGGTGGTCCCGATTACCAATAGAAGCTGCCGGTGTGTGGATCCAGCCTTAAATACCAGGATTCGAACCCGGATCACTTGATGGCGTAGGTGACAGCGTTACTGACCACTCCACCACCACGGTGTCAATGATATTGAAAACATTAGGGACTTACTATAATCGATGTCTGGATGAACACTAGGAATTCTCAAATATTCCTGCAGCCTTTCAATAGCGTCCTGATCGAATTTATCCATCTTATATCGAGAAGTCAAAATCACAGAGTTACAAAATATTACTCTATCGCACACGATGTCTGAACTGTGTTCTAATTGTAACTGGCACATTACCAAGATGTTTACTATTACCAGGTTAATTACGCAGTGATAACATTTTAATACTAAATCAAACATTCGTTAGATATGATAAAGGCATTTAATGTACTTAGGTAGAGTTAAATAATTATTTGAATGTATTATCTATTACAATTAAAATGAACTGCCATGCTATGTTAGTTACTGAATGATAGATCGACATATATAGTTCAAACTAGTGAGCAGATTGCACTGAAATTTAGTACGCAGATTGTTATTATGGCGTATATCCACTAAGAAAGGATTTTCCAAAATTCACAACGGGGCGAAGCCGCAGGTAAAAGCTAGTTAGATATATAATCAATGGAGCGACCTAGTGAGAGAAGACAGGGGAATCTTGGGTTTCGTCGTACACTAAAAATTATGGAGGAGTGAATAAAAATATTTACCCTCCTGAATCAAGACTGCCAAGAAAAACTGATAAGAAAGATGAGATCAAAACTCTTAGAATTTCTTGTATTTTACGTTTGGGTCCTGAGATTTGTAATAGGGGAGAGGGGGTCTCAGTGAATCACGGGGTACAGTGGATCATTAATTATAACTCGGTTTGTATGACGATAACGCACACAAACTGACGCGTGGCACGAGCTCGTCTATACTCCTTTCCTCCCCACTAGTCGTTTACAGAATATGAAAACTGATTAGCACACTCCAGTCAGTAGATAAGTATCGAAACTATTTTTTCAAGTGACTTTAAAATTTCTTTTATCTTGAGATAGAAGAAAGAGAATAAGAAATGTCAATATTTGTATTTCATTTTACGTTAATTGTTGATTCTTAAATTTATTGTTAACTATGTTGTTTTGTCTTTAAGATAAACATATATTTGGCCAATGGGTTACAGTGAATCATTTCATTTTGGGTCACAGTGGATCGCTGATTCCGTATGGTCTGAGAAACAAGAATAACTCGTTTATTCATTTCCCAAGAAAAAAATACTTACAATCAAGTAAGGACAACTAATATATTAGAGTTAAAACCAAAGAAGACAAGACTCTAAAACTTATACATATGTAATATCCAGAAAACAGGTTAGTAGAAAATAATATTCTTTTTAAAATAGTATTACATGTCAACTTAAAGCTTAAGAATATTTGTATACACTCATTAAAATTAAATTATACATTGAGTCATTGTGGATCTATTTCCATATTTTTTATAGTGGTTGTAACTTTTCAATTTCGATTATATTCGCCAATTACTGACTTTTCTCTTGAAGCTTAAATACGGTTTGTTTTCAGAAATTAACTATATATGTAGTAACAAATATTTGAACTGCGTGACTAAAGATAAAATGTGATCCACTGTGACCCATTCTCCTCTACTGTTAGGTTTTTCAGAGTAAGAAACGTAACTATTTTAGTTGCGTTAAGAGCTTAATTTGTTTATGAAACATGATTAGCTCCTCTAGCGGAAAGAAGTACATTTCCCATACAAATTTAGATCATCTGCTTCTTTTCTCGTCGTCTGAGGATCGCGATCACGCACAATCAATGTCAATATAGGTTGCCGTCATGCGCGGTGTGAACTGCACGATTTATGACACACTCTTCAAAACTGCATATTGGTCAGGCGATGCAAAACTCTCATTTTTACTGTCTACTCGTCAAGTTCATATTTCTGCATACTCGTCAACACAGGGCATGCTACTGCTATTTTTAAAAAAGACAACATTTTTTACATATAAAAAGTCAAAGGTTAAAAAAGTAAACAAAAGTTTAATGGCTTTAATTCCATAATAGACGCCTATTAGGTATTGCAATAGCGAACGCGCGCAATGTGCATGCAACGTATTGGCGCGAAACCCTCCTACGCGGGCCTTTCAAAATGGTGACACTACAACTCGCGATCCGAACCGCGATCAGTCGCGCACCTTTCGCCGAACGTGGCTTACAACAAAAAAAAGTTAATTATAAAAGTGCAATTTACCAAAGAGATTTAAATAAAAACAAGTGTGGTGAAAATGGTTCGTAAAATTAGTGCACTTTTGTGTTGCCTCTGCGTATTCGGCATTTCTTTGAGTGACAGCGCGATATCAGCTGATAGTGTAAGTAGCATTTTTATAAAATATTTAAAAAAACTTTTATAAAAAAAATTCAAATAATTTACCGTAACTCAATTTTTTTATTTTAAAAAGCACTGCAATTTAAATTTGCAATTAGGAACGGAGCACATTACTTAATTATTTTTTTAAATTAAGACAAGCCTATAAATATTTTTTTATACATTTTATTTAATTAATTACTCTCTTATAAATGGAGAAGGTACTTAAATATTATTGATATTTACGTAAAAAGTTATTACAATATGCTGTATTTTTTCATATACTTACCGTTTTTAAAATGACTTACTAAAATGCACATATAGACACATAAGAAGTTATTATCTAAAATACAAAGTGGACACATGGTCACTTAATATAGAACAAACAAACCTGCGTTCTAGTTTACAACCTTGAAAGCGATATCTCGTTACTTGTCAAACGATATTACGTCGAGTATTCTAATACTAACTTAGTATTACTAAGTTTTGTACCAATAAGAAAATCTTATGTATGTAAGTACGCTATGAAAATATTAAAAGTAATAATATGTTCACTATTAAAATATTTGGATAATATAATTTTAGTAAATCTGGAAACAAAAAACTACAAACATTCCTGCCATGAGGAAGGATTTGAACCAGTTATCTTTAGCTATACAGACGATTGCCAATTGAGCTTTACAGATGTGGGAAAAATAAATCTGTTCTTGTCTATTTTTTCTAATTTCATTTGGTCCAAGTATTTCCAATAATGCCGAATAATAATATTACTACATCTGTAGGTACCTATATTTATTTTCCAACACTTTTGTTTTTTTTTAATTATGGCCCCGCATCATCATCTCATCATCGATAGCTTATATATAATGTCCCCACCGAGGGGCTCTAGCCTACCCCATATTATGGGTGATTAGGCCTTAGTCAACCACGCTGACCAAGTGCAAGTGCAAAAATTTTTAGGTTGTGTGTGAAGTCGACCAACCCGGTCGACTTCACACACAACCTAAGAATTTCTTCGTAGGTGTGTGTAGGTTTCCTTCACCGTAAAAACGTCGATTAAACGTACATATGAATTCAAAATTAACACATTGGTAAGTGGCGGGGTTCGAACCTGGCCTCCCGGGTGGGAGACCAACTCCTTCACGCATTACGCCGTCGACGCTTCTAATGTTCCCGCGCTCATTCATATTTCAATAGTACTTTTGCTATAATAAACGTATTAATTCGTCGTCTTCCGATTGTTCCCAATTAATTTACAATAAGTCTGTCACCATGCTGTTATTTAGGTATACGGCCAGATGCCTGTCTAACATCAACCCTCATTGGGAATCTCTTGGTGCGTCTGTAATGACGAATTATGAGGGGAGCTTTACCCCGAAACTTAACTACTGAGGAACTTCCTTACCGTTAACCTCCCGAGGCACGAGCCAACTAGCGCCAGAAATACATTTAATTTTAAACTCTTAAATCAGGTCAATTTTAAAATATCTAAATCGGCCACGATCTTGTTAAGCTAAATTTATTAAATGACATACTCGTACTTACCACAACTTTTCTTTGTTCCGTTTAGTTTTAAAATGGGGTTTTGCGATAAGTGACCACTTTTCACATAAACCCATTTTATAACTTATCGGAAGAACGTATACGAGGGTACAGTGGTTCAATAAATATAAGACGTGTACTTTGTAATCGCGGCCGTTTTAAATTTTTCGAAATTGATCTGGTGTAGAAGTTACAAAATTAGTAATGGTGGCGCTAGAAGGTTCGATTCAACCCCTTAACATTTTTATAGGGACAGACTTAGATAAGATGATAAGCTAGCGAGACAGACTTAGCCTTGAGTTCACCAACACGTAAAACAAACGATTAAAACTTAACCATTAGTTTTTGACATTTCTACAATACTATAAAATCGGTCGGTTAAACAATAATCGCATGTTTAAATGTTGGTGAACTCCAGCCATAAAAGCACTATGCAATATGAGTCAAACTTTAATTCACTAAACGAATGCGTTCAATAATTTGCTTATGTCATACAAAGTTGCAAGTGAAGTTTAAAGTTTTAACATTGAGTACGTGAAACATATATGAACTTGAACGTAAAGAGATCGTTAAAGGTCGTTCGGTTAATGCATAATATCTGCAATATCTGTTAAGATGAACAAGCGATAAAGTAAGCAACATTACGTACTAACCCACCAAGATACTACGAGGAAACAAAACAAAGGTACTAAAATATCAATTTAATTATCTATCTACTTATTTAATTCAATCTTAAACATTTATAATATAGATTACAGGATTTATATTGTAAACGGAGAGTTTCTTGATGGTTTCTTGTAAGGAATTCTTATTACTGAAGCTATGTTTACTATTCATCAATATGAAACACTCGCCTGAAACACAGGTTTAACCTAGTTCAGGCAAACAAGAATAACTGTTAACCTATTTTATATTTTTTAATTTTGTATATATTTTAATAAAATATTTTTTTTAAAACCAATATGTTCATTAAGTAGTTTGACCCAAAAATAATTAAAATATTTACTAACTGACACCAGAAACGTACTGCCATTTATATTTTTTACCTTTAGCCGTATGAAGTATACCTACTTTTCGACTTATTCTCATACCTACCAAATATACCTAAAAAAAAGTAATGAAAATCGGTCAACCTGTTTCGGAGAAGTTCGAACACCAACACCGAGATTTTTATTTATTAAATTATACTTTGTCATGAAGTCGAACAACAAAATACTTTTAGCTTTCACCTTAATTGGTAGATAATCTGATAACTTAGTTATTTAGTATCGATTCCAGTGAAATGTGGTTTACATAGTGTCTATACGGAATTTTTGAGGTATGTATTAGCTTTTTAGTGAAACGGGGTACCTACGCACCGCGAAAGTAGCGTTACAAAGGGCGTGAAAGTACGCAAAATGGGAGACTGAAAAGGTAATTACTAATAATTCAATCAATCAGGTAGGTATATACAATAGGTACATACAGTAGTACCAGTATAAAAATTATCGCCGCAATGTATGTATGTACCTATCGCAATAATAACTAGGTAATAGATGGCGCCATTACTATGATTAACAAAATAAATGTCAGTATAGTTAGATCGACATTCATTCAGATTCTCATTTTTACTTTCTCGTATGCGTAGTATAGAGGAAGTCTTGTAATCGTCAAATTTTTGACGTTTTGGACCTCCCCGAGTCCTAAAATACCGTTTTTGGAATTATGTCTCTGTGTGTGCGTGTGTCTGTGTGTGTCTGTGCGTTAGCACGATAACTCGAGCATGCTTTAACTTATTGCAACCAAATTTAACATACGTGTATGACATCAAAATATAAGGTTTCTATCAACTCTTGAGCCGTCGATCGCGAAAGTTAAGCAACCAAGTGCGCTGTCGGTACTTGGATGGGTGACCAAAATTTAACATGCATGTATGACATCAAAATATAAGGTTTCTATCAAACTTTGAGTCGTTTCCGGTACAACAGAAAGGCAAGGGGGGACCACTCCCGATTTTTTTTATTAGGTACGCCACCCGTGCGGAGCTGCGACGGGCAGCTAGTATTTAATATATATTATTAGTATTTAATAAAAATTAAAAGTCACTCATGAGAAAATATTTGATGACCATGTTCCATCCTTACACTTTGCGATCAGTATAAAAATGAGCACAATAACTTTGTTTTAACTTTTAGTAGGGAATTTTGAATAGGCTGAACAATACTACTTGATTAAAATAAGTTCCCCACTTAAGATGCTAACTTACAACAATTACCTTTTAACAAAGAAGATTGTATAGTAATGACAAGGTTGCGAATTTTTTTCCGATGTTATTATCGCTTTCAAAAACCTTTTCCACATTTTAAAGAGGTCTTACAATTTTACATACAATCACGCTCAGACAGCTTTAGGTAATAAATATTTGGTTTAGAAGAAGCTTTCTATTCTATTGTATTCTTAATTAATGGCTCGCGGCACATAAAGATTACGCATTTTGCCAATTTCAAGTGAAAATGTACATAAAGTAACAACAAAATATACGGTAGATTGAGTTACAAAAGGAAGTCTCTTAACACGTTATTACAAAAAGAACTTGAGAGAAACTCCTTTTTATGCTTTAGGAAGAGAGGCGTGAGGAAATCGTAATTGAATAGGACTTTAATAATTTTATTTTGGACTACTTGGAGCTCTTTTAAGATTGATTTAGCCACGCTTCCTCATACTGCTACGAGTTAGCTTAAGAGTGATTTAACGAGAGAGAAATAGGACATCGTACTATTCCACGTATAGAGGCTAGGAGAGAGATCAGTGTATCCTTGACTTCGTTAACGTGTGCCTTCCATGTTAATCCACTGTCTAGTATGCGACCAGGGTATTTTTCCTCCGATGATTGTTTCAATGAAATATTGTTAATAGTCACATTAGGATACCTTTCGGTGCTAGCTATGATAAATTTTAACAATTTTCTCTGTACTAGAAAAATGCACTGAAAAAAATCGACTTGCCTTAGGCGGGACTCGAACCCGCATCTTCCACAATCCGGGCGGACGCGTTGACCAATTACGCCACCGAGACACTGCTTTTCGCTGTCGAAATTTGTCAGTGATTGGTGCCTATGTTTTTATGGTAAACATTGTTTCATCAAATCTTTGAAATTTGCACTTCTAAGACCCGAACGAAATATTGTGCATTTTTCTAGTATTAATATTTACGCGTTTGTAAACGCAAAAATAAAATTATTCCATAATTTTCTCTGTCTCTTGAATTAACTGATATAGCATAGAACTAGCAAAAGATTTCTTTGGACCCTATTGGCCTAATAAATAATCTTTAGACCCATATAAGACCAAATAGACATTCAAAAATTGGTTACGAACTTTTCATACAACTGTTGCCATTTGTGAGTCGAATGGTCTAAAGGGAGAGTTGTTACTTGAACCAGAAAAAAACTTTTAAAACAATTTATAATTTAAAAAAAAGTTGAAACAAAGATTTTTAGTAATTTTATCATTAACTTCGTTTTTTATCGTATCTTGAATCTTATAGAACATCTACTTTAATTTAATTTGTCTCAAATATGGTATGACATTGGAAAATTATTGAAACTTTAAAAAAAAATGCATAAAAGTTAACGACTGACGGAAACAATATACTCGTAGATTTATATATTTGACCTCTTCAACGAACGTGTTAAAGATGAACACCTTGCACTAAATTAGATTGTAATAGTAAAAAAAATAACACGTCAAGGTTAATTAACATAAATGTGAACTAAACATTCAGATTAATAAAACAAATATGACCTCAAAGGAAAAAAGTAATTAATACATTTCTTGCTTAATCAAATCCTTTGCACCATTTCTTGCCAATAAACTTAAATGTCAAAGACATAAACCCAGGGTCGACTGGGTATGCTTGGGAGAAAGCCTTGGTTCCATTATGATGGTACGGTGATATGCTAGATCAAGCATAGAGATAAATTATTAGAACGTATCAAACTAAATTATCAATTTTATTGGAAATAAAATGATTAAAATTTACCTGAATTGGACAATTTTAAGCGCTGATTATAAATTTAATATAATATTTAACAATTTGTCATGAAAAGACTAAATTCACAATAGAAATATTTATTCTTCACAACTCGGAACATAATAAGAATATTAAGTATTTCAAGCACCGGTCACAATAATCTAATAACTATTATTGGAAATGTACTGTATACAAATATGTATATGTATTGTGAAGAGTATAAAGATTATCTATCTATCTAATATATAATCTATAAAAATGAATACTGACTAAATGACTGACTGACTGACATATGAACGCACAGCCCAAACCGCTGGGTCTAGAGATTCCAAATTTGGTACGTCCTTATGAGGTCCAGGGGTGCACTAAGAAAGGATTTTTGAAAATTCACCCTCTAAGGTGGTGAAAAGGGGGTGAAACGTTTGTATGGAAATCCGTCATTTTTAAAGTAAAATCCATAAAAGTCGGTACATGGCCTTTCAGGTAGAAATTTAGAAACAGGTATTTTAAGATTTTTGGAAATTTAATCCCTAAGGGGGTAAAATAAGGGATGAAAGTTTGTATGGAAATCCGTCATTTTTTAAGTAAAATCCACGAATATTGGTTTATGGTATTTCGGATAGAAATTAAATAAGACTGACTGACTGACATATAAACGCACAGCCCAAACCGCTGGGTCTAGAGATTCCGAATTTTGTAAGTAGGCTCCTTATAAGATCAAGGGATGCATTAAGGAAGGATTTTTCAAAATTTACACCCTAAGGTGGTGAAACGGGGTTCGAAAGTTTGTATGGTGAAACAAGATTAGTTACACTATTTTATTCGTATTAAAACTTCACAGGAGTACTCCTATCGATAAATAAGTAAACAAGTATTTCATGCTTTTTCATTTAGGGACTCAATTCTTAAAAAGCATGAAATACAAAAAAATAGTGACATTACAAAGGCTGAAAATCAACATGGGGATTTTTTCCTCTTAGGCAATTGATACGAAATATATACCATAAAAAAATTAAATGCTGCCTGAAGTAACTAATTCACGCGGACGAAGACGCGGGCAAAACCTAGTTATATATAATTTCCTTGTCATGATGTTTGTACGGGATAAACTCCTAAACTAACAATCCGATTTAAACTTTTTTTAAACGTGTGTTTTGTCCCAACTTGATAGGATATTTTTTATCTTGATAAGTAGTTCTTTTTTTGCTGCAAATTCAATGTTAAAGGACAGTAGTATGAAATTACCACAGCAACGCGTGGCCGGGACAGCAAGTTAATTATAAAAATGACATATCACTAGCTCTTAGTCTGGATCACTCTTTACAGACTCATAAAATCACATTGTAAGTAGATGGTCTTACATTCGATATCTAAAATATTTTTATTTTTTGCTTTTAAGTGGTGTAATCGTATATCTACAGTTTTTAACACTGCAAAATTTTAAGACAAAAAAAGAATCCTCGAAATTGATCAGCAAACGAAGATATCGACTTACTAAGTTAGAAAAGTTGGTAAATTCATATAGCGACAGTGTATAAATCGAGCTGAATCTGAACTACTGAATCGATTCATGTAAAATTTTCATTGGACCATTTGGAAAAAAACTCTTTAAAAAAAAAGAATTTTTGAAATCGGTCCTGGCGTCTTAGAGTAATCGGAACATACCTAAAAAAAGATGAATACGTATTGAGAACCTCCTCCTTTTATGAAGTCGGTTAACAATAAAAAGAAATTTGTAATACAATGAGACTGGCCCCAACCTCAAAAAACTAGTTGGAATATTGACTTTAAATCTTTTGAAACGTACAAACGTTTATTTCTCCCTTTTCAGTTTTGAAGTCAGTTTAATTTCTTAAAAATATTTTTTATTTTATAACAATACCTTTACTTTAAAAGTTTAAGAATATTTAATTTCCATAACACTCGCACACACGTCATAGTTGAACCATATATGGAGCCTTAAAGACGTGGCCGAGGCAAGGCTGCGCCTACGCAATCTGACTCAATTACTGACGATTCTACAAAGTGAGTTATCTCGTGGTTGTGACTCAATTGAACACACAGTCGTGAATTTCAAGTTCGTCCGAAAATACTTAATGTTACAATTATTTTAAATAGTGTACAGCCACGTTTATTGTACCATTGAAATTTGTGTAAATCATAATTAGGAGTACCTATTTATCCAAATTGTTAATAGATTAAATCAGACCTGGTCAAAGGTATTTTTTGATTATTATTAAAATGCCAATAACAATATAATAATATCAATAGTATTTTGCAAAATGGTTTACACAATTCGTAAAATGCCTGGTATCGAATTCAAATAAGAAAAGTAACAACAAAGGAGGAAAAACTGTTTCCTAACAACCCTATTGCGTTAGGGGTTACAAACATTTTGTCTCATCTTTATTGTAACGAAGATGATTGATTATTGCGTCAAATTAATGATTCGATTTAAACGGTGACCGCAAATTGAACATCATAACCAATCTTAAACTAAGATTTATGTAACCTCTGTTGAAATAAGTTATGCTGCAAATACCTGTAGGTAGTTATATATTGCAAAAGCAAAACAAATTTATAGTTAAAACAATAAACCACATTATGTTGGTATTTAACCACATAAACCTTTCTGGGGTTAATGCAAATAATGTAGGTATGTGTGCAGATACTTTTGTGTTTTTCTGCAAGCACTGCAAAGGCTCTGAACCATTAGTATGTTTTTTAGTGTGAAAAAACGTAAGTATTTTAGTTTTTATGGGTTCAATTTGCATGGTATTAGTTATTAGCACCCCTAGTGTATAGAAAGTCTGATCACGTATCCAATTCAAATTGAACTCATAACGCCACTAAGATATTTACGTTTTTTAGATTAAAAAACCTTAAACTAAGGTAACCAGTGGTTATATCGGCGTATGTGCGCGATAATATCCCCATATTAGCGCAATTATGCAGCATATGTTGTGACTGTCCTGATATATATCTTAGAGAAGGAATCTACCAAACATGGCAAGCAAACATCAATATTATGTTCCTGCGCTATGTAACGTTTTAAAGTTTACTTAGGAAACTTTGTTTTGGTAGTAGAGACTAGCATGCCCGTTGTATTACACTGGAAATTATGTTTTTTTTTATTGTCTACTGAAGATTGTCTCTGATGACTTTTTCTGCGTCACCGGGTATTTAAGAAGAGGCAGACCTTGGAGGGTCCTCAAGCCTGTAGGTCGAACGTTTCTAGGGGATTACTGGGCGACCGAGCATCTCCCCCATGGAGAGTCTCGCCCTAGGGCGTCCATGTCGGAAGGGGGAAATTATGTATCATTAATTTACACTAGTAAACTACTGCAATTTTTATGTAAAAAAAGTATAGATTTTTTTTATAAAAAAGTAATTTTTATAAAAAAAAAAATTAGTAAATGACTCGATCAAATTTGATGGTAAGCAGAAGTGGAAACTAAATACAAAGACAGTTTTGCTTTTTCATATACAAAAGCCGGCAAACAAGCACGCGAACCCGACCGCGTGATTATAAACAGTAATTAATGATTTTGTGTCACAATATGCTCTTGCTTGTAACACATTCACAATGTTGCCGATGGGAAAGAAAAGTGACCTTCATCGTGGGACATGCGTGTGAACAACAATTAACCTTACCATAACAAGTCGCGTATCGCAACGCTAAACGATTACTTTCTCCGGTTTCTTTCTACGCACCAATTGTTGTCGACCCCTGCAACTTGCAGGGTTGCCAAGTTGATGCAACGTTTGCGCAAGCATTTAATTATATTAATTTGCATTGCACCTGTAACTTCGTCACGTGGTTTGTCGTGATCCATTCGTGTTACGAAACTTGTGCACCTATTATCTTGCATTATCAGTTTATTCTATTCTATTCTTAATTAATGGCGTCGCGTCGCATTAAACGTACGCATTTTGCCAATGTCAAGTGAAAATGTAACTCTAAAGTAACAAAAATTATATGGTTGATTTGAGTTAAAATGGAGTCTCTCAACACGTGTTGTTACAACATGAACTCGGGCGAAACTCCCATTATCAGTTTAGGTGGTAGTATTAAAGTTTGAGACGACAATGTAATGCCACTTATTAGAGTCCATTTTTTGACGATTACAAGACTTCCTCTATACTACGTGTACGGGAAAGTAATAAAAAAGTACAGACGGAGCGCTGCGAAGATAAAACTGAGGCCGGTTTCATATCTATGTAGTGCGAGAGCCTTAGATTAAAGCAAAAAGGGAAGATACGTTACCCGAGTAACGCGCGTGTGCCTACAAAACTGAGACCAATGGCCCTACTACGTCTCAGCTGCGTTGTTAGGTGAGTGAGATAAAAAATGCAGAGTCGTGCGAGAGCGACACGTTCAGCATAGTTAGTCTATGTAGTTGACGAGGCCTGCTTTTTGAAAGATGCGATAAGGAGGATGCCGTATCCTCCCTTTTGCTTTGATCTAAGGCGAGAGCCGGCTTTTTTTAGTATAAGGCGGAGTAGTTTCGTTACGTGTGTGTGCGTTTAACTATGCACGTACACGGCCGACGCGTAGTTTTATTATACCGGCCTCAGTTGTTTCCTTCGCAACGCTCGGTCTGTACTATTGTTTATTTGGTCTGAGACCCTGTCCTGGTTGTTGGCTCAATGCAGGTTTGTAGTTTTTGGATTTGATGTTCCTTTTGTGTAGACTACAGGCCTACAAACCTGTCACTATTTTGGGGGACTGTATGAACCATACTGTCACATGTGGCTTTGTGCGTTGATTACACGTGTTACTTAAAGCTCTGCGCAACTCTTTATGGGATTATGAGCGTAATTATAAATGTATGTCTAAGTTAAAATCCGTAACGCGTTTTACTTAGTTAAAACTAAGTTTTATTACTTTAAATATTTAAATTTTAGATAAAAATAGTTCTAACATCGAACCTTAGTTTATGTTCCTAACGTCCCCTACAAGTAAAACTTGTATTAGAGAAACTTGTTGGGGATTGAAAATAAGTTGAAAGCTTTGTCTGGCATTGATTCCCAAAAATTATATCAATAAATAAAAATAACCCTAACCTACCAATCATAGAAACATATAGTTAGGTAATCAATTACTTTACACGTATGAAATCTTATTAGTTGCCAATAATATAATACAATGTTTGTTATCCTACTGTTAATAGTTTAGTCTAAGGCACGATGAACTCCAATCTTGACCCAATACTAGAGAAATACATCGTTACGAAGAGTAATAATTTATTTATTATCTGACTACCGTCTTCCGTAACGTGAAGGTTGATGCTTGAAATTTTATATTTTACCACAAATTTATTTCAATTCTTGTTCTTAGTACAATAAAGTTGCAATTACAAAATTATCATTAAAAAGATTCTTCGCTATTTTAATTTAAAAACTACACAAAAAATTGTAGCATCTAATAAAGTATAGGTACTGAACCGTATTGTAACCTTATGACTAACAATTCAATGTCACAAGTGAATGGTATAAACATTCGTGCGTAAAGTAATTTGGCTATTGGTAATTTGGTAAAGGCGGCCGGTTTAGTGAACGATGCTTTAGTGAGCGACGCTTAAACTTTTATGTCGTTCAATTAGAATCCAGTTGTTGGTGACGTGCATATAATTATTATGTTTAATTTTATAATTCTCTATCTAAGATCCCTAACTGTGCTTAGTGTCACGCGGCAGATAGTAGAACAGATTTTAATACCGTATTCTTTGTCATTGCAAATCCTTACGTATTGTAACATACAACAGATCAGACTACCCAAAACTGTCAAATTTCTCCTATTGATTTTCAACCCTAAAAGTGCGGTATAAAGCACAAAATCTATTGAGAAAAATTACAGTTTGTACCTGATATGCTGTTGACTGTACTATGTAGGAACATTCCAATAGGAATGAACGTTAGTGGATGGCCTATTCATTATTTATTTATTTATTTATACTTTATTGTACACCAACAAAAGTTAAATTACACAACATATTATAACTTATGCTAAAATTAGGTACAATGGGCGGCCTTATCGCTGAGTGCGATCTCTTCCAGGCAACCTTAGGATGGACAGGATCTGCATGGAACAAGTAACTTAGAGGGAAGTTGGCACAATAAGAAAATGATAATAATAAACATATAACCAATGGTACACCACAGACAGCATAAATATATACACAAATTATATATGATACTAACTACAATAAATAATTATAGTATACCTAGATACAATTATATAAATACATACACTACGTAAATATTACTACATTTACAATACATACATATACTACATACATATTATTACAAAAACAATAAGTAAAATGTAAATGGAAAACAATTTCAAAAATGATAAAGATAAAGGAATCTATAGTACTACAGACTGTGACAGGTAGTGATCTTTCACTAGTCTCTTGAAAATGTACAGAGATTTAGCACGTCTTATTTCGACCGGCAATGCATTCCACAAACTAACAGCATGTACTGTGAACGACTTACTATAGAATTTGGTAAAATGCATTGGGGTCTCCAACCTCAAATTATTGGATGAACGCAAAATTCGTGAATGAGTGTCCTGTAGGAATGTAAATCGTTGTTTGAGATAGGATGGGGTATTAGGATTGAAGAGGATATTATATAGGAGGGAAACAATATGTGCATTCCGGCGAAGGCGAATAGGTAACCACTTGAGCAAATTGCGAAAATCAGACACGTGGTCATATTTGCGTAATCCAAATATGAACCTTATACAGAAATTTTGAAGCCGCTCAAGCTTATTTAGTTGGTCTACATTGACGTCAAGATAGCAGACATCAGCGTAATCTAGGACTGGAAGGAGAAGGGATTCAGCAAGTGCAATTTTGGTAGTAAACGGGAGAAAATTTCGAAGTCGCCGTAGTGATCCTGCAGATGCAAACAACCTACGACTAACCTCTTGAAGCTGTGGACCCCAAGACAAAGTACTGTCAATATATAGGCCTAGATCTTTAACACACTTGCTAATAGTAATATTAGTGCCATCAAAATTTATATTAGGTAATCGTGACCAGTCAATTTTTGAAGTCATCTTAGGACTGCCAATAACAATAACTTGGGTCTTCGAAGGATTTATTTTTAAACCGAACATCTTACTCCATTCGCAAATACGTGAAAGATCCAAATTAGTAGTATTCACTGCTACGGACAACTCGTTTAATGGAGCCTGGCAGTAAATTTGTAAGTCATCTGCATAAAGGTGGTAGGATGAAGTTAGAAGATTCGAAATAGAATTTATAAACAAAGTAAAAAGTAGAGGAGATAAGACGCCACCCTGCGGAACACCAGCAGACGTGTTGCACCATGAAGAAAAAGACTCTTCAAAGCAAATCCGCTGCCGGCGCCCATACAGGTAACTATGAAAGAAATCAATCACCGTTGGAGATATGTTAAGAGATTTTAAAATGGCGAGCAATACATCAAAGTCGACAGTATTAAAAGCGTTGCTAAAGTCGAGCAGGGAGAGCACTGTCAACTTTCCGTTCTCCATGCCTAGTCTGATGTCATCAGTAATTTTGACGAGAGTAGTAGTTGTGCTATGACCAGGACGGAAACCAGACTGAAGAGGATTTAGGAGATGATTTTTGCAAAGGAAGGAACTTAGTTTGTTATGGACAAGGCGCTCAAGGACTTTGGAGAAAAATGGCAATATGGATATGGGTCGGTATTCTGAAAAGGAAGTAGGATTAGGTTTTTTAGGTAAGGGAATTATATGAGCATCTTTCCAAGCCTTAGGAAAAATGCCGTTAGAAACGGTGATGTTTAGGAGATGGGAGATAATGGGAAGAATTTCGTCAAGGATGGGTATAACCATTTTTCGACTTATAGCATCGCATCCTACAGCATTAGATGTAATAGACAAAATGCTCTTCTTAACATCACAATCGGTAAATTGATCGATGAGAAATGGTGAGTGGTCAGGAGCAGGAAGAGAATCTAAATAGTTAAGTGTCTTGGTTTTTATAGTCTGATCAAAATTAGACGAAGAAGAAAAATGTGCATTTAAAGCATTGATGTCTAGATTGCTAGAAGTTGGAGATTGGCGTAACTTACCAATTCCCATAGACCTAAGAAACTTCCATACCCTTACTGGGTCTCCATTTTCAACAGAAGCGTGAATATAGTGGCGTTGAGCATTTCTACACACCTTGTTGCAGTTAGGTCCTTCAGCTTAAATTCAATTCTTGTCTATTTCACCCCACGCTACCCTAATATACAGCTTGCGGTAGGTCCTTACAAGGATTCGCCATCGTTAAAAAAAGGTTATAGTTAATTAATTATAACATACGAGTAAGTATATTAAATTATTAAACTTTTAATACTTTGCTTCATTCATTAGATATGGATCTATTTGATAATTAGTAAACGAAGCGAGACTATTGCATTAAAGCTGTTAAGTGAAAACAACAAATTAGCAGTTAATTAACTCACGTTTAGTTGTAGATAAACGTTGCACTTTTTCGTGATAATGCAGAACAAGTACTTAGTCAACTTTACTTCACTCGGTTACATAACAAACCTGTCCCCTTCCCCTGCTATGCAATTACTTTGTTACCTTTTAAATATTTTACGTCTTCTAGGTATGAATTACCTCATTTGATTTTTTTGTATTGCTTTATTGCACCTAACCTTATTATAACATCCTTGCTAATGTTTTATTTTGTGTGTAGGTATATTAAATAAAGCAATTAATATTTTAAACGTATTGCGTCATCATCATCAACAGCTCATGTAATGTCCCCACCGAGGGGCTCGAGTCTGCCCCACATTAGGCCTTAGTCAACCACGCTGGCCAAGTGCGGGTTGGTCGGCTTCACACACAACCTAAGAATTTCTTCATAGATGTGTGCAGGTTTCCTCAAGATGTTTTCCTTCGCCGTAAAAGCGTCGATTAAACATACATATGAATTCAAAATTTGAAAACACTTTGCTACGTGGCGGGGATCGAACCAGTGCCTCCCGGGTGGGAGACGACGCTCTTACGCACTACGCCACCGACACTTCTACTATTACGTAATTACAGTTAATTGAAAAAAAAAACTGCCTACTTGTCAAAAAGCATTGAGCGAATTTCATGATTAACTGTGAATTATAGAATTACTTGAAATATACCTCAATTTAATTATATAAATAGTTATCAACAATGGAATAAAAATTAAGGAAATAACCCTAGTATTTATTTTTTTAGTAAATGTCTACTTTTATTTTTTTCTTTTAAATAGTTAAATGAAGCTAGAGATATTTATTCGACGTTTCGGCGAGTAAGTTTTACGCTAATGTAGCAGATTACACTTTAATATTGTAACTATACCTATTAGGTAAAAGCAACTTTAAGTTCAAAGTCAACTAGTTTGCTCTACTTTTACAACTACTTTTACATTTAGGTATTTAAGTTTCATTGCACACAAAACAGTACTAAAATAAATGGTAATAAAATAACGGAATTAATGCAATAAAACATTCTCTACCAGCCAATCGCAAAGCTGTGTACTTTTCGTTATACCTAATGATAGTATCACTGTATACGATATATTTTTCACCAACTCTACCCCATCTGAGTCTTAATTTCTCTAAGTGTAAAATTTTAGTACATAATATTACATTCGTATACTTTGCCTAAATATTTATTTACCTACACAAATTTCAACTTATCACAATAGCCAAAAATCTAATTATGGCCAATTTCAAAATCACGAAGGCTTTTCTCACGCCTTTTAGCTCTTGTGTAATACAACCATCTACGTATTACCATGTTGAGTAGATAGTCTATAGCAGGCTCGGATGATTTGCGTAAACTCATAGTAAAAGAACGTGTTACGCCAAATCCCCAGTCGCTTCGACCTATTCCCAGGTATTACCTAAGCAAACCTCAAAGTCGCGTTAGCTAGGCCCCATAATGCAGTTGCAATTGGGTAATTTGTGACATAAAAGGAAAGTCGTCTAGCTCTACATAAGGTACTGACAGTTGCGGACTGTGACGTATCCTCAATAAACTGAGACTTTGTGACTACGGAAAAAGGTAGTAAATTTATTGCAGTAATAGTTTTGCGTAGTAAAATTCGATTTTGACATTAAATACGATATATTTCTTTTGTACACGTAGTAGTGGTCTTTATATAATGTCAGTGTGATTGTTTTAATTATTATTAGAATTGTAAGAGTCTCTCCCCGAGTTCTTGTTGTAAAAACACCGTGTTGAGTGACTCCATTTTTAACTAAATCTACTGTATAATAATTGTCTGTTACTTAAAGTACATTTTCACTTGACATTGGCGAAATATGTAATATTTATGTGTCGCGGTCGCCATTTCATTAAAAGAAGAAAAAAGAAGATTAGAATTGTAGTGTAAACTATAGTTATGCGTATTTATTTATGATTTTATATTTATTATATATTCTTATGTATCCTAACATGTTGAGTAGCTTTATACCAACAAATAAGGTAGTCGAAACAAAATAAATGCTGGTATATTGGCATTGGCCGTGTGATGCTAGCAGAGTAGAATAGCATCACCCCATATCCTCCAATGGGTGTCGTAGTAGGCCACTAATGGATCAGCAAAGGGGTATTGATCACCTTATACTCCGTCCACCAATCCGCATTGGGCAAGCGTGGTGGACTACTGCCTTAACCTCCTTCATTGGTAAGGAGTGGGTCGAATTAAAAAGGCTGTTATGATGATGATATGTCATGAATAAAAACCGTTATTAGGAACACCGCACATCGCACGCGGTCCGGTGCGGTGCAGCGTGGCGACCGCAGCTAGCGAATTTTGTATGCGTGTATAAGGAACACCACACATCCAGCGCGGCGCGGGGTGATTGCGACCCGCACCGTGCCGCGTCGGTAGTACTAACGTCAACACGAAATGTCAGCAACCATTGCCGATAAACTGTCGCTCATTAAATTAAATTTGTAATTCTGAATAAATTTTAAAGTAACTTTCTGCTGGTAATTAACTGTGCCAATTAATAAGTCAGTGTTTAAGTCGTACGTCAGAAGAAGATTAACACTTTACGAACTAAAGTTTCAAAATTATTCATACATAATGGTGGCAACAAGTTATTACTGCAAAATATATATATACAGGGTGTAAAAGACATGAACAGTCAAACGAGAACTATGTATTCTGCTCACCATTATAACATTTTTTTCCTTTAGACTATACCTGGGAAATTGATAGTTACGATTTTATTGAAGGTCAAAGTCATATTTTTTATTTTTTTATGAAAACATATTCTAAAAATTATTTTTTAATTACTGTCCAAAGAAATATTATAATTTTTTTTAGTATTTCATAACAAAATATGGCTTCAAAACGTTAGCGTTCAATGTAGCTTACTCGATGCGCACGGACACTAACGAACGGGGCCGCGTTGTGGCAAAATTATCGCGGTTTTGCGAGTTTTAGAAGCCCTTTAAATTGCGCGGTACGGTTACTATAAAAGAAAATAAAAAGTTGGCTTAAACTTTAATCTAAGGCTTAAACAGAGAGTCTTATCGCGCTATTTACGAACGTAGAACCGAATTCATGTTACTAAAGTGTTTTGGATATGGTTTATTTTATTTCACTTTATTGGTTCACCATTTTACAGCCTCCACCCCCCCCCCCCCCCCCCCCCTCCGATCGCGGTATTTACAACGTTTTTACCAAAACCAAATCTTTATCCTTTTCATTTCATACGTTTTGACAACTGACAGATGTCAAACTGTTGTCAAAATGTATGAAAACGATAACGATTTGATTTTGGTAAAAACGTTGTAAAATAGCGCGATAAGGCCCCGTTCTCTTAGTCCATCTCAAACTCCCAAGTGTGGAAATATAATGCCGCATCACTTCATATTATAAATTACAATCAGGGGGTCCAGTGTTTGTTTGTATTATATCTGCAAAGCGGCTGTTAGCGTCAAATAATACAAGATTTGCCTGTGTCCTTTGTGTAGCGACACAAGAGGCAATCAATGGTATCCTTTAACATATGCACTTCCTTGTTTGAATGTTGGTCTGTGAATATGTAATATAAAATGTTAGCTAAAATTTCGTTAATTTGGAAGAGAAATGAAAAGACAGTGTACCAACATTCTAGATATAGCTACTTAAAGCTCTATAACTATGGAGTAAGTTTTCGTTTTCTGCGAAGAGTTTACTAATTATGTTTTAGAGAACTCGTATTTTCAATATCTATTTTTGGTGTTGACTGTCCTTTACTTTTTATTTTTATATAATGTTACATTAACCCGTTCACAAAAATTATGCGAGGTAAATTTTTTTTATAATATATTTAATTAGATTTTTTATGCAATACCAATTTTTTAAGGTATGTTACAATTCGTTTTGATTTCTTTTTAACATCGGTTGTGTAACATGAAGAGATTACCAAACAAACAATTAAAACAATAAATATTCTCGACACTTGCATGGAACAAGGTCAATTTACTGCGATAAATTTTCAGAAAAAAAGTATCAAGTGATATTTTTGTTTCCTATTTTACAATTAAGAAATAAGTTTTTCATGAATATTTTGGCATCCATTAAAGCAGATGATAAATACGAGATTTTACTTGTAAAGTAATTTCAAACTCACCATAATTTTTACCTTACCTTTTTCGATGCGGCTATGGAAAATCTCTGTATTTAGCAAGTCCTCGTAACTCTACACAGCAGCTTGCAATAATTTTCAAAAGTAACCCATATAATCTTGATTAAAAGGATTACAAATGTACAAATATGGCATACGATTCATACAAATTTGCTGTTTATTTCCATTGTAAAAACGTTTTAATACAACTTAATAGGCACGATAATAGGCTTGATTTAACGATACACGTATTAGATATATTAAAGTATATTCATTAAAATATATAAAAATGTATAGTTATTTTGAAATCAAACGAACCTTGAATTTGAAAAAAGGTAGAAGTTAGCGTACATCCTTTATAACATATTTAGCAAATCATTAAAATTGTAGACTGTATTGGCATTGATTTATGAACTATTTCGTAACTGAACTTTTTATATCTAAAATAATTACGAAACAAATTATAATAATTAGTAATTTCGCAAGCTCTAATTAATATTGGCAGTCATAACTCGTCAATGTTTTGCACAATCGAATAAATATAAAATATATATTAAAATACATTATATTAATTATAATATATTAATAGGTTTATTATTAAATAATGAATTGTTAATTTGTATGCGAATTAAATTATTCTGATTATACAGAATATAAAATATACAATTAGACAAAAATCAGTCCAACCTCCTTGCCGGAGACTATCCAACAGTGTCATCTCTCGGTCGAAATGAATTCAAAGATCACTTATTTGCATTTGCATAAGAGGTGGGTTCAAAAAGTATGCTTAGTGACTTTTTAAATTTCACGGGCAATATCATATAGATTCGATTTTTGTTTTTTAAATTTTGTTTTGTTGTGTTGGTTGGTAGAAATGTCGCGAACATTTACTTACAATTAGATTAGGTATTCTATACCAAACACGTCTAACATTTGTATCTGTCAGTAACAAACTAAATATATATGCTGTATTGTTGAAACCATAGATTTATTATAACTGACGTTTATAGATTGGCAATGAATCGACTAGGGTGAGACCAAAAAAATACACTGATGTGTACGTAATGCGCATGTGTGCATGAAAAATAGTACTGCAGTCTGACAGTTGCTGTCTTTTCTACGTGACTGACAGTCCTCCTTAGGCCGCCTGCGTGTACGTGAAATGGTCTCGTCTATCTATCTCTCTCTCATATACGCGTAAGCTCTTTCCCTTTTACATTGCCGATCTACATTTTCCTATATCTATGATTGAAACTGTAAACGTGAGCCTGGGACATGCGTACCAACAGAACACAACAAAAAAAAATCGAAGAACGATTGTATGATACTCGCAAAATTTGAAAAATTACCTTAATTTTTGCTTCATCATCTCACAGTCCTTTTAAATGCTGTGCGATTTCGAGTACTTTTTGTCTTGGCCCTTTTTCCAGATGTTTTCAGTGTGAACGATACACGTTCTTTCACTTCCGATACTGTCCTTTTCGTTATAATAATATTGTTAACAGCAATAATACTGTACTTCGAGGTTAATCGATAGATCAGCCTTATCATTACATAATTGCGGGTTGCAGACCAAGAGCTTAGCAAGTTAGTTTTAGGTTAGCTCGCATAGCTGACGCAGTTTTTCATACTTGTATGCAGGCTGCAAACTATACAAACTAAGCTATTTGAGCTAACTAAAATATGCGAAGCTAAGTTAGTTGTGTATGCTGATGCGCAGCTACACGAGCTAAGCTAAGGCCCTCCCGCCTACCTCATGTGTTGACATATCCAAGGTCTGGAATGACTTTTTTAAAATAATAATAGGTCAGTATTAATCTACTTTTTCTATGAGTAACGTATTCATCATCGGAACTTTCTCGTTGATTATATTCATGGTGAGCGATGTCCGTCGAACTGAACTTCGCAACACTGACTGAGCTTTAGTTTAGTTCTTGGTGTGTCAAAAAAAGACAATGTATGGTCAATCAAATTATTATGAAATAGACATTTAGAACTTGTGACCTAAATGTGAGCGTGCAATTGTGATCGTTAAGGTGGTAAAAATTTTCTGACCGCGACTGTACATAGACTGCTAAACAAGCAAATAACAATTATACCAAAAATCACGTCGCAGTCGTCATTGCCTATGTACTTCACTCGTGTATTCTCCATACACAATAGACCAGAGAGTAATTCGTAAAGTGGTAGTAATGTACATGCCAGTGTACATGCCCAATCTCCCATTGTTTTTGGAGGCTGCCTATTGTTGATAATTTGTTCATTATTATTAACATTATCAGTGTAATCAATCCGTGATATACCTACTTGAATTTATGGACTTTGGTCATAGTGTAAGGTCATAGTTCTGTAGTTCTGATAATAAAAATATTTTGAAGTGCAAAATGGGTCACAAATTTCTTTGCTTGTTTATCTCTTACCATAATTAAATTTTTTATTATCAATGATATTACACAATATTTGTTTAATTTAAGACAGACCAAAAGTATGTACCTTTTTTAATTAATATTTGTAAGTACCAGAGCATGCTGTATTTGCCTATAAATGTTTGTGTTACCTAGTTATTATTGTAAGAGAGTAATAAATTAATTGTTTTGGTGTGTACAGACGTTGGCGAATTAATAACAAATAAATAAATAAACTCGACAAAACCAAGAACACATAATAAGTCTTAATTTGTGACTTTAAAGCTTTGGTTGCTAAGCAACCGCTGTTATTCTTAGTAATTTAACAATAATTGCTAGGCAACCAAACTTCAGTATTACTTTTTCTAGAGGCTAGAATATTGAAACCGGCCTGTAGTATGTGCTGTAGTCAGACAATAAAATGTTAGTTTCAAATTATATCACCCATGATTGACATTTCAAGAACTTGGTGATTAAATTTTAATTAACATGTCCGGGCGTCCTCGAATTTATTCGGCAACTTCACTACATAGTATAAAACAAAGTCGCTATCCGCCGTCTGTCTGTCCCTATGTATGCTTAGATCTCTTTAAAACTACGCAACGGATTTTGATGCGGTTTTTTTAAATAGATAGAGTGATTCTTAAGGAAGGTTTATATGTATAATACATGCATATTTACATAAGCATTGCACCCATGCGAAGCCAGGGCGGGTCGCTAGTGATAAATAAAAATATGATAAAAAACTTAATTTCGAAGTTAATTTAAAAAACAATGAGTTAAATATAGAGCATTTGGCTGGGGAAGGCATTTCTTCTTACTAATCTACTCAAATAATCTACGAGTATTTTGTTATTTTGCCCTTCGATAGTAGATGTACTCTCATGCGAAGTTTTGTGTTGCTGACTAAACTATACATTACATAAATAATCGCTTTCCTCATATTACTATTTTGTAAGCTCCCAATTTTACTAACAAATATGAATGTATTTCTGAAATAAATGATTCTTATTATTCATATCGCTCTCATTACTGTTCCAATCGTCAAAACTGAATCATAATAGTTTTATCATAATAATTAGTTGTGAAGAACTGATGCCTAAAATAGGTATGTGATACTTGTGGTAAGGTCACCAGGTCCTTTTTAAGGCTAGGAACAATTTTCAGGGATGCACTTTGGCACTATTTACCGTTAAGTGGTAGATCATATGCTTGTTTTCCACCCCTGTATCTACTTTCCAAAAATTTCGCTTAAATATAATAAGAAGAATATAATAATACCACCAAGCAGGCCGCACGCTTGTCTGCCAACCACTTAACATTAAAACATAATATAAAAAATACTTCTATGCATCACATATTTTCACTTGACAAAATTCTAATAAACTTTTTATTTTTTCCAGGAAAAAAGATGTCGGAACCCTCCTACAGCGCCACAGAAGATAGAAAGAGTCATAACTTTATGCCAAGATGAAATTAAGCTCTCCATACTAAGAGGTCAGTTTAATTAATATCACTAAAGTCCGTATTATTAAACCGCACTCAAATTATACTACTTCATGACAACGTGGGAGCGAGACAGAATTATTTTCTACCTACCGAAACAATATATATTTTGCTCTTTCCGCTCTAAAGATATCGCGCGTACTTGAGTGAGCTTTATTAATATGAACCTAAAGTAGCCATTATTATCATCATTGACAGAAAGCGAACCACCATGAGGCGGTTGTTAGCGTAGAGGTCGTGCGTTCTATACAACGCTAAAAAAGATAAGCAACTAGGAGCGTGGTTTGCGCTCTGATGGGTGAAATTTTTTAATGTTGAGTTTTCGTCCGTGCTGCGGAACGCTGTTAGGGTTGAGTCACATTTATCGATCAACGGTTTGTTAAAACAGCTCGTTAGTATGAGAATAATACTGCGCTTTTGTAATGTTGTATGTCTGTCTAAAAAAAAATTCAGATCTCCGAGGACTAAATAACTACAGGAATAAATAACGTCGATATATGGGAATAGGCGGATCATATGCTTGAAGCTCTCCATATCAATTCGTATAAAAAATGGAGCTATCTCAAACAAGTTCCTGTGTGTGACATATTCGACAGTGTCGCGAAAGTTAATCTTCGATTACGAACCAGTTTTCGACGTTAAACCTTTTTATTTGATTTCGAAAGTATAGTGAAGTAATGCTAGCTTTTGTTAGCAATTTTTACGGCGTTTATACTTCACGGTGATTAGGTACCTACACTTTAAATAGCAGTTACCATTAGTACTAGTATAGTATTATATTATCTGTGCCATTAGTATCTTATTATATTCAAAGAAAGAGCTTTTGCAATACTTATTTTACGTTTGATAAGTTCTGTAATCGCGAATTTCATCTGAAGAAGGCATTCAAACTTGTCAGGCTTATTAATTAATTTATTTCACCTTATGCAGATCAGCCCGCCTAGCATGACAACCGAGACACGATATGATGTAGCCATTTATCGCTTTGAACTCTCAAAAATCATTGGTTATAACCGCCAACTTGAAATTTTATTGAAACTGCGAACATGTTTAAGGCTTATACATGTTCGTATTATCGATGAAATTTCAAGAATGCGTTTATATCCAATGATTTTTGCCAATTCAAAGCGATAAATGGCTATATCATATCGTGTTACGGTGGTCATGCTAGGCGGGCAGATCATTTTACAATATCTTCCGAAATTGATGCTGTTTGATGACAGTAACAATTTAAGCAGATGCCCAATTTTATGATTACGAGCTTTTCCGTGCTTCAGAAGGCACGTTAAGTATAGAATTGAGCTTCACTGCATTCCTCGTGTGTTTTCATATAAATCATAAACGAGTTATTAATATGGCTACGCTTTGGCCTTTAAAGAAGTCCTGCCCATTTGTGGGATTTCTCTCATTAAGTTCGTGTTTATTTTAAAGTATTAAATGTGCTGCATCAGAAAATTTATTCAAGGGATTTATTATTGCATGTTAGGCTGACTATCGGGCTCGAAGGACCAAGTGGTCCTTTGAGCCGGATAGTGGATTGCGAAGAAGTAGCTCGTGTGTACTTAGAAGCCTAGATTAAATCTTCAGTAGCAAGTAGCGTCATGTTATCAAGCACAATGCCCTGGCGTTTTGCCTCAAACTATTGTTTTAGTTTTACTAAAGCACGGAAACTTTCTCGCAGCTCTATCTTTTGTATCGTTTGTAGTGACAACACAATGTGACATGTGACACTTATTTAAATTTGCATATGCAACTGTAGACGTTAAGGTTTTTAAATAAATTTAGTCTTTGCATTTTTAATGTTATTGACAATTAGGTGGGGTTATTTATTTGTAGTCACCATTTTCTATCTGCGGATAGAATAAAATGACATGCGTTTCCACTATATGCTAAATACGGACTCGATCTTTTGTGCCATTAAACTACACATTGACTAGAATAGAAGAATAGAACAGAAATAAATTTATTATCACCACTCAACGACGCGCTTACACAAACATTTTAAATAAGAACTATAGCTAACAAACATAATCACTAAACAGAGGTCGTGTGCAATAATATGTATCCACATTTGACATCTCTTGACTCTTATTGCGCATGTAACCTATATGGTAAACTGTAAACAGTGCATACAGTCAAGCACTCGATACTCACCACACCGCACCCACAAACGGTTACGAAGACCCAGGTCACGCGTCGCGCTATACCCGGTACAGAACTACAGACATGTAACGGGAGCGCTCCTCACCCACTATCCCGCCTCGACACGGCGTACCTGAGCCGAGGGCCGAGCCTTTAGAGGCACCCTCAGGCGCACCGCTCTCTTACAACTCGAACGCCATAGAGACTCTAATTGGTGTAGACTTCTCGAGGGAGATGGTCATCGATTAGAAACCCTCTGGTGCAGAGGTCTTCAGAGACAACGTGCAAAATAGGTCAAAAAAGCGGTTGTACGTTCGGCTCTCATTTCTAAACAACAGGGGAGATGAATGCTAAAAAATTACTCGTAAGTAAAAAACGTAACTCTCAAACATGTTGCTATTTTTCCCGACGTTAACCTTACGAAAAGACTATTAAGGCACTATGCGTAGGTCGGACTCCCACGACTTGCGTCAAGAGTTACGACCTCCAATTCTTTAAGCAATTCCGTCTTTAAAGTAGGTACCATTAAATCTACTTTTCAAATAATCTAACGTCAGCACATCAATGTGTGCTGAGTAGATTTGAAAAGTTGTATAAATTAAAATCTAATGTGACGGGGAAAATGGTGTAGAAGATGTCAAAACATCACGTCGTAGTCCTACGTAAGCTGATAAAGAGTAACGAACGAGAAACTAAAACAAAATTCGTTGGGAACCTTGTCGAAGATTCTGTCTATATTTAGATATCTGAGATAGGGAAAGATTCGCGATATCAGCTCTCACCATAAAACAAGAATTTTTCTTGCTTTTAGTTTGTCAATATATTAAAAGTGGATCATTTACTCTTTGATATACATTATCTTAGTTTTAATATTGTAAAAATAGGTGCTTAGGTGCTTTACCATTTAATTGCTTGTTATAATTTTTAAATATTGTGTAATCGCTCTACCATTGGCACTAAGTACGCATGAATAAGTCCAATTTAACAAAAAAATATAACTGATTATATATAATTAACCAAGACCGTTCATTGAAAAAAGATTCATTTTCAAAACACAGTACCGTATACTGTACCACGTGGCAATCGTCAACGGTGTTCACAGCGAGGTCTAGCTGTCAAGGTCGTTATTATAGTGAAAGTAAACATGCGCCCGCGCAACCAGACGTAACGAGAATTAGGTACCTACTCGACTCCACACGTGCGGATGTTTTGGGAAATTACTACTATCTCACATAATTATAAATAGGTATATGCATTTATTAAGAGATCTTCTCGAAAATCTGATATATTTAAAATTTCTCGCCTGTGCATCCGAAATACATACACTTTTCCGAATTACACTATCTTTACACAACTTTACACTCACATCAATCAAAACATCTAGGTAATATTATCTATAATAATATTACCGTGCCCAAAGTAGGTACCATTAAGAACTTGGGATATGGATACTAGACAACGGACATTCTTAATATACATAATAATTTTTGATATTTTTATAAATAAACTTAAATAAATATATAAACAACCATGACTCACAAACAAATGTTCGTGTTCGTCACACAAATATTTGCCACTACCAGGATTCGAACCCGGACCGCTTGATGTCTAGGATGCTATACTGACCACTCCACCACGAACCACTACCACCCCTGTCTAAATGTATGTAACGGAATTTAAATTTCATAGTCTACTATACCTATCATGTCTTCACCGATTTCCTTAGTTTGATTGTTTTACAAAGAAACATTTTAAACAAGAAATAATTTAAAACATGCTGCTAAAGTCTTGGCCTGAATACGAGTGGACAATGTCAGACGAAACACATGCTCATTTAAGGAAGGTTGAAAATCTTAACTGTATTATCTGAGATCACTTTCTGAGTCACACGACTAGAATTGATTCTGTGTTAAGTTTTATTAATTATTGACTTTTTCTTCTAAATTTTGATTATCCTTTCTAACTAAGCGAATTTCTTGCAATCGACATACCTACTGTTAATTAGTAGATTGTATGATAAGGGAGCAAAATGGCATTTTTCGGCGAGGGTGTTAATTTGAACTAGGAGAGAAGCGAAGGATTCTAAAATACAATTCTATCGTAGAATCCTGAGCGCTGCGAGGGATTTAAAGTACATCGCCCGAAGGAAAACTAATTTGCTCTCGAGTCATAAACTCTACTTTTCACCCCCTTTCTATGAGAAAATATGTACTGAGTAACAAGAACAGAGACGTAATTCGCGCGCTTTTGTTTTTTTTAGTAAGAGCCAACATGTACCAGTCAGTAATTCATACAATTTGCGTTAGATTTCTATAAATGATATGTTCTAAATTCGAATCTCATTTCCGCCCGCTTTAAAGTTCTTATCGGAAAAGAGCTATTTTGCTCCCACTTAAAGAGGAACAAAGCGACACTTTTCGAATAATAGGGATGAAAAGGTTTTTTTACGGTTTTTATCAATTAAATTAGCAGTCATTCTTAAAGAGAGACAGTTGCGTTTGTGGATCAATATAATGCCCATAAACAACTTCATGCTTGGACGTCTGTTCTGAATTTTATTAGATGACGACGCAATAATATGTCTTTTTCTTCCAAATTACTAGATCAGCCATCGTCACATCATTCTTTGCGATATCATGTTTCACCCAGTCTACCATGTTTTATTGGGTCTGTTTAGGCTTCTATATATATATCCATTTTCATGCTCATCTCTATCTTCGTCACATGATTATGACCTGTTCTTTACATTATGCACTACAATTTATTTTTTACCTCTCCAGGACCGAAAGAGAAAGAGGTTTGAAAACTCACGAAGCAAAATCGATTTTTTCTGAGAACTTCGAAAAATACTGTAACGTTCAATCTAAATAATTTTAGTGACTTTACTTTTAATCTGTATATATAAAAATGAATACTGACTGACTGACTGACATATCAACGTACAGCCCAAACCGCTGGGTCTAGAGATTCCAAATTTGGTAGAGAAAGTTGCCCCACCACGTTACCAGGGTCCGCCACGAGGAGGCTTCCGGACGTGGACCCCTGGTCATTTAGAACCTAGAACACTATATATATTTTTACAGAATTTATTACTTGGTAAATTATGAGATATTAGCAAATTATTTTTTGGTCTCGTGCCTCACTGCGTTAAGTATATTACTAGACTACTGGTCGTAATTTAAAGCCTGCACTCGCAGCAAAGAATAACTTTGTTTCACTTGTGGAACAAGTATAAGTAGCTTTTTTCCGTTGGAAACCCTTCAAGGCTACCTACGGGCCAGTGGGACCCATAGCTTATGTGGGAGTCTACAACGTTACCCACTAGAAACCTACGTGTTCCCCTCTAGGTCGATGCTTCAACGCACGGCAGGGAACTTATCGCAATCACTGCTATGCGTTAAAGACTAGAAGCCTTTATGCCGCCCATTACCGGGCCTCTGGGGGAAGGTAACATCCGCACATGGACAATTTGTGCGCGCAACACTTCTTTACCCGCAGCCCTCACTATGGCGGTTTAAGTTGACCGTGGTCTGTCTCGACCAGACCTTCTTCGGTGAATAAGGTCGACATGCTCATCTTACACGCTCCGTCTCCGTACAGCCTCCGTCTGTGAACGATACAAATGATACCTACTGGAGTTATTCTGTGGTTACGGCAGCCATTGCCATCAAATGAACCGTTTTATTGCACCATTCTATTATAAATAAATAAAAGTATTTATTACTTTCTTATAAAAAAAAGTATGTATTACTTATTTTAAATTATAGAGGAGAATTTTTCAAACGTAAACATGCCAAGTCTATAAACCTTGAAAACATTCACGAAACTGATTGCATTTAAAAAAATTGAAGCATAAAATTGGTCGTATACAACTTTCTACACTCTTAGCGCTTTAAAAGAATTATGCAATATTGTCAACTAAGTTGTCAACACTCAACACCTCAGACCAATGTTATAATCATTGATCTGAGCTCAACACCCTAATTTAAAATGTTTAGAAATCATTTAAATGTCAAAAAATTCCTGTTTTGAGCTGACAAGAGAAACGATGATTAATTTGATTGCCAGCGAAAGAATTATGAAATTTCTATTGATTTAAAGTCATGTATAACTTTTCGTATTAATTTGTTGTTCCTTATCATTTTCCTTGTCTGTAATAAATTTTAAAGATATGCAATGATGACAGGAGTACTAACTTTTAAAGATCTTTACACGGAATTTCAATTACAACATAACAGTTTATTCACCCTAAAACGGACAAAATTACCCACGCTTACGATGCGGCGTTCAAGGAGTTTTTGTGCTATTACCAGTAATTATCTTATGCAATATTCACTTAATTAGCCCTTATTAAATCATTTACAAACAAGCGTCAACTTCCAAAACGTTTACAATGGCAATTTTGGTCAGTACGCTATGTATTTTGACTTTTATTTTTGTAGTATTATGGTGTACTATTGCTTACAACCACACAATGGTGCGATTCTTTGACTGGGACTTCACATTTCTAATAGGCTGATTATTTTCGAGGCGACTAACAAATTAACTATTTTGTTACTTAAAAAATTAATTGGCAGCGATTAAATATTTTAGCAATAAATAAATTACATGAGCTTCCAAATGAAAGGATTTATATAAACTAAATAATGGCTGCTACAGCATACTTTAAGGTAACAAACATATAATATACTCATATATTTTGTAAATGTGTTTGCTTGGTCCAACTTAGAATACAGGAGTTTTTATCGTGACAAGTAGTCCTCAATTATGGAATAATTTTTGCGTTTACAAACGCGTAAGTATTTTCAAAAAATTAGAAAAAATACACTGAAAAAAAATCGACCAGCCTGCCCTTGCTTCCCGCCTGGAGCAGGTCGATTTTTTTCAGTGCATTTTTTCTAGTCCTCAATTGATGCAAATGAAATGTTTTATAAAATTATAGACAGTAGTATAAAATTATCACAACAACAAAAACATGGAGAATTACATATTTAAAAAAGTTCGAATTTAATTGTTTAAATCACGATATAACGTTTATGAAAAATCATGACTTTTAGATTTTATCTGGAACAAATAGCCGTAGTATGACACAAAGACCTGCATTTTGATATTACCTATGCACTGGGTTAAAATTGGCAGAGAATCAATGCTACTTCCTAAGTGGAACATTCGACGATTTATCTAAATTGCAAATTAGATAAATATTATTGCAAATTTAGTCATAAATGTAAATAATTTGGAGTCACAAATAATACATCTGGAAAATATAGAGCAAATATAAATAATTTATGACATGAACCGAACGAGACCTTGGTGATTGGAGAGCCTTCTCGTAAAGGATGTCTTGTGATGGGATTTCACATAAAGGATCGTGCAAGGGAATCTCAGTCTTTCGACCCTTTCGACTGCAATCATAGAGTGTCTATCTGGTCGAATAAAGAGTCGAAAGAATCGAGTTCAACTTACTGTATAGCAACCAAGGTAACAAAGTATAGTTTGAAATAAAAATTGCTAACACATGATTTAAAAATAGGTACTTATAAAATTCCAGAGAAGATAGTGATGTATCATTTGACAGATATAATAATTTAATTAGACGTAATTAATATAAATAAATTATGTAATACATATTACAAATAAAATACATATAAAGTAAGGGGGAATTTTGTAAAATAGACATCATTCATGACGTGTATAATTACATTATGTTTTGAAAATTTTACAAATGAATTTTAAAGTAACATATTAACTTCTGCCTTGATGAAATAAAATACTCATATATACAATATAGATTTATTATCTTCATGCACTGATGTCTTCAATCATTTTATACATTAAATGATTGATTACTTGATTCATCATCAAAGCGATGAATATTAAAAATGCCCAGAGATATAAATTACATTGATAACCATAAAAACTGTTAAATGTATAAAACCATCACTTCTTATATTGACGAAAATAAAACAAAACGAAACGACGTAAAAATCAAACGTGCTCACATGAGATGAGTGCATCTATTTCTTCTTGATTCTTAGCTAGCAAACCATGGATCCTTTTTTTGTAATGTTTCAAGCCCACAGCGACAAAGTGCAAAGGCTGTTCTACTAGTACTACTGACCCATATAGCCACGTTGCATAAGCCTTGCGCAAGCGCACTGCAGCTCTGCGCATGCGATGTTCAATCGTGTTTATTCGACTGTTACAGTCTGTTATTTGCGAAATTGCCTACTTATTGGCCATCTTCATTTGGTGGAATGTTGGTCGTTATGTAAGCAATCATAGGGTTAAATATACAGGGAGTACATATAATGTAACAGGTTATGCACCGTGTCGGTTTTGCATTCGTAATGTCAGCTTGTGTGTCATACACGTTACAATTATATCGCTTGACCAATTAAACTTTAGCCGTTTTAACCCAATAATTATGAAAATATACCGAAATGTCAAAATGAGTAATACCAATGCGCCTTCTTTAAAGTTTTATTTTTATGCTATGTGATTGCAAAGGTTCACCCTTGTTTGGTATAACAACGTTTAGTCGAAAATCATTTCTTTGAACAACGTTTAAGAAAATAATCAGTTTGTATAATATCGATTAACATAATTTTCATTTCATCGAATGTTCATTTGCGATAATAACATTTGCGCTATTGATCAAAAAGTATAATGTTCATTTGATGTATTGTTCAGGTGGTATAATTTTCATTTCGTCGAATGTTCATTTTCGATAACAACATTTGCGCTATTGATCAAAAAGTATAATGTTCATTTGATGTATTATTCAGGTGGTATAATTTTCATTTCATCGAATGTTCAATTGAACAATAGGTTAGCGAGGAGCGAAGCGACAAGCGAGTTAGGTTGACATGAACAGCCAGAAGCGACTTTAGGGCGTTTTCACTGAATTATTACTGAACTGAATATTCGATTCGATCTTTCGACCAAATCATTATTAGTCTAGTTAAACATTAGGTTAAATAAAATTAGTGCATTTGAAAATTCGGTGAAATGACATTATGTCAAATAAATAATTATGCTAAATAAAATTATACCAATTAAACATTAGGTTAAATAAAATTAGTGCAAATGAAAATTCGGTGAAATGACATTATGTCAAATAAATAATTATGCTAAATAAAATTCTACCAATTAAATATTCGGTCAAATGAATAATTATGCGAAATGACTTTATTGTAACTAAAATTAGCCGAAACGATTTTCGAGCAAACGTTGTTATACCAAACAAGGGTAAACCGATTGCAAAGCCGTATAGAGGCATACCCATGTGTCACTTGCGCGCTACCACAACTGATCGATTGATTACAAACAGGCATATTTATCCAAGCAAGTTTGTTCTTTATATTAAACAATAATTTTGTAAAATAAAATATCATCATCATAACAGCCTTTATAATTCGACCCACTGGTGGGACACAACGCCTCTCCTTGTCATCGAAGGTTTAGTCCACCACGCGTGCTCTCCCTTTGCTGATCCATTAGTCGCCTTCTACGATACTCGTGGGAGGATATAGAGTGATGCTCTTCTACACTGCCGGCATCACATGGCTATACTGGGTGTAAAAGACATGAGCAGTCAAACGAAAACCACGTATTCTATACATCAAAATAAGACATATTTCAAAAAAAATATTGCTGGGAAATGATTTTTATTTTTTGGTGTTACAAAAAATTGCAAATTGTACCGCGCAATGTAAAGGGCTCAACTCGCACGCAACTCGCAAAACCGCAATAATTTTGCTTGACGGCGGCCCCGTTCGTTAGTGTCCGTACGCATCGAGTGAGCTACATTGAACGCTAACGTTTTGAAGCCATTTTTTGTTATGAAATACTAAAAAAATGATAATGTTTCTTTGGACAATAATTAAGAAATAACGTATAGAATACGTTTTCATAAAAAAATGAAAAAAAAATTATGACTTTGACCTTCAATAAAATCGTAACTTTCAATTTCCCAGGTATAGTCTAAAGGAAGAAAAATGTTATGACAGTGAGCAGAATACATGGTTCTCGTTTGACTGCTCATGTCTTTTACACCCTGTATAATAAAATATAGCCAATGTTTTTCAATGAAATGTGGCATTCTACCGGTGAATGCAAGACTCTTTTTTTAATTAATCCATTATTTTTAGCCATGTCAAATTGCAAATACATATTTTTCTTTTCTTTTAATATTAGTTTAATGTATGGCCCAAACTGCCAGATGTGTTATTTGTGTGTAACCGAATGTTACTTAAAGCTCTTCTCGACCCCTTTTGATATTCTGAGCGTGATTAAGTATACGTATGTAATATTAGCGAAGCTATAAACCAGAAATTATTTTCTTTTTTAACCGACTTCAAAAAGGAGGAGGTTCTCAATTCGGTTGGTATGTTTATTAAATTTATTTCAGGTAACATATAATTATATTTATCATTAGATATGCCGGCAGAGTAGAATAGCATCACCCCATATCCTCCAATGGGTGTCTTAGAAGGCGGCTAATGGATCAGCAAAGGGTTATTGATCAACCTATACTCCGTCCACCAATCCGCAATGGGCAAGCGTGGTAGACTACTGCCTTAACCTCCTTCGATGACAAGGAGAGGCCTTGTGTCCCAGCAATGGGTCGAATTATAAAGGCTGTTAAGATCATTAGATATAACTCCATAATAATATTTAACCCTAAGAAGACGTTTTCTTTGCTACCATGAGATCTAGTTGATATTTGCCCTTCACGATTCTCCCTTACTTGAAAGGTTAGTGCACTCCTAACTAGTTACTGTAACCCACTTTAATACTTAATAAACATCAATATAACTGAAGTTAGCTATTAGGTAGCAAGTTAGACGACCAGTTATACGATCCAGGGTGTTGCTTTACATTATTTGATTACTTGTAAACTTTATGAATTGGAACAGTCATTTTGTCGCAGTGTTATTGAATGTTGCAACTAAACCAATGTGAGACCGGTGACTTACAGTTATTAAAATTGCTTCTATCACAGTATTTCTAGTTTTACCTTTATGTTATTAGGTTACTTGTCAGAAGAAGTATTGATAGCGTAGTTTTGTTAATTGATTAATTGAGGATTGATTTTCATAATCCTAAAACAAAATGTATTATTTGTTTAACCCCGTTGTTTAACCGAATCCAAAGTTGGAGTCTTGATGACTAAAAACTATCTTCAAATTTATATTTTTTTTTTAAATCGGTAAGTGAACCAATACGCCACAGGTGGTTAACACTTTTACATTTTTAATCTAGGCTGTCGTACACAAATTATAGATTACTTTGACAGTTATACTAAAAAAGAAAGCACATATTAATGGAGAGATACTTTAAAAAGATGGTTAGTGGTAGGTTACTACCGTTCATTGTACCGAGAACTGCAACCCGCTGGAGATCAAATCTAGGTCCTCTGGATCTAGCGATGAGTCCACCACTACAACCCAAAAGCGATTTGCTCACAGCTACATTAAGCTTATCAAATAAGATGGAATATTTTTTGTGTTTACAAAAGCGTAAATGTTTTTACAACTAGACAAAATACATTGAAAAAATGGACCTGCTCTAGGCGGGAATCGAACCCAGCATCCTCCACAATCCGGGCGGCTGCGTTAACCACTACGCTACCAGGGCACTGCTTTCGCTGTCGAAATTTATCAGTGCTTGTTGCTTATGTTTTGTGGTAAACATTGTTTTATCAAATCTTTGAAATTTGCACTTCTAATCCGAACGAAATATTTTTGCAAATATTTGACGCTACCTATGAAACTACCTTATATTGTAGAATAATTTTTGCGTTTACAAACGCGTAAATGTATGTTATATTTTATAAAATATGTGTAAATAGCGCAAAAGCTGTGTTTGCAAACTTTTTTATGGCCATCCCCATTTATAAGTAGGAATGGAAACTAAGTTCGAAGATAGCTATTGCAAAAAAGACTTTAGGGGTCGCAATATAGTTACCCTGCCTTGGCAACTTGCAACGTGCTTTTTCAAACCTCTTTTGAATGATCTAGAATTGTAATGGATGATAGAAAATTCAGTTACTTGATTGTGGGACATTGAAAAGGGTTACCAATTTCTTTATTCGCGTTTGAATGGTATCTACAGTTTGTTGCTGACAACATAAGTACTCAGGATTTCAAAACATTTTGATTATTATTTTAAAACTATCGCCTGACTGCCTTGTGCAATGGAATCGTTAAAAATCACGTTAAAAGTACGCAACTGAGGAAGTTTTCACAACGCTGTCAAATCCTGTACAACCGAAAGGGAGGATATTGTAACATCTGACTAGTTATTAGGGTCGATGCTTCGTGGCGTTTGCGATAAGATTTTAAATACCGACACTGTTGTCTAATACTATGACGCTTATTGTGCTGAGATGACGGCTGATAGGGATGTATGGAAGAGAAAGACGTATGCGTCAGCATAAGCTGACCCCAAATAAAATTTAGAGCAAGGCAGGTAAATGATGATGAATCCTAAGAGGGGTTAAACAGATGTATCCTCGTAAGACCGAAGGGCAATTTTTGTCGAGTTCTATGTAACACCGAATGTGTTTTCAAAAGAATTATTATAGACTCCGTAACGCAGAATATTTCAGGTAAAGAATTTTATATGATAGATATTTTCCTTTGTACTTATATATACTACAATACGCTGCGCTTTTTGTAATACGGCGTGTTATACGATCCGCCTGCGCCATTATATTTAATTTTTTTTTTATTTTGTTGTAAAGTTTAGCAGAGTGACCACGGAATTGTCTCCCTTGACAGTGTGTTTCCTCCTTTTGGTTAGTTTGCTGAGGTCATATTTTAGAGTTTTGTGAGTTCTCAAAATCGAGCTTAAAACATACAGTCGCCTGACCGAAAGAAGACCACAGGAAGCATACAGGTTCGCAGTTGGAAATCTTAAATGTTTAAACAACAATTACCTTCAGTAAAGATCTTTGAGCTCTCTCGAGTTCCTGAACTTCGTTTTGGTAGCACCCCCCAAACTGGGATGCAATACATCAATATTGGGTCGGCTAGTGATGTATAAATTTATTTTAACAGGTGTTTGTCAGCAATGTGTCTTATATAAATAATGAATAGACAGTAAGAGTGGTACAGTCGTGTACAATTTTTCATTCCCCGAGGAGTCCAGCAGCACTGGATTTAATTCCGGTGGCCGTACGATTAGACCATAGAAGTGGGTAATAAATAACATTTACTAAAGGAAAAATTAAATACCACGTTACCGTTTCCAAGAATAATTGCTAAAATGATGGATATTTAACATCGAGTAGATCTGCAATCATTAAACGATTAACGTTCACCCTTGTGCCTTCATTATTTTGTGCTTTTTGTAGATTTTATTGCTATCCCAGGTACACGATACGTGGGTAATTCGATTTAAATGACGCTTGTGATAGATACTAAAAGATGGTCAGAAGAATCTGAATATGAATTACGCCCGAGGTGAATCTTGTATAGAATAATAATGTCAATATTTACATTAAATTAAAGCAAATTCTTGTATGTACCTATAACTATAAAAATTGATACATTTAAATTAGTTTGTTCTCATGTAAGCTATGCTTGAAGCAGCTGATCTTATTCATGTTTATATTCTAAAACATTTCGCGCGCAACTTTACTGGCGTCAATATTTTTAAACTAAAATATTGCTTAGGTAAATAACTAAAAGTGTAGCATTGTACCTACATGTAAAAAACAAACTTAAAAACACGCTTTTATGTTAAATATAATAAAAGTGAAAAATATCTTTTTAGTAATGAAAATAAATGATGAACGACGAACGACAAACGACAAATAACTAACAAACATCTTACTTATTTTAAATCAGTTTACCACAGCACAGTGTAATCTTTTTCATTAGACTGTGTTGTGGTAAAACTGATTCTAAATTATATTAATATTATAAATATTTTTAGTTTGTTAAAGTATGATTTTGAACTCCACTGCACACTGTTGATTTTTATTTATTAATTTGCAAAAATTAATCTATTAAATATTAGTTTGTGGTATAATATTCTTTATGGTCATGTCTGTGGCTTTATGTCTACGATGACTTTGTCTGTGGTTGAAGCGCCATCTTTTCTTTGGTAATTTTACACTAGTTTGATTTTCACTTTCTGTTGAGCAGCGCTAGGCAACGGACGTATACCTTCTTAGTGACGAGAAGAATATAGTACACAATAATTTCTTCAGTATAATCGTTGTTTCAATTACCCGTAATCTCCTATAGGTTATGGGCCCAGACTACGTAACGATTAGTGTGTTAAAAGTACGGTAACAGTGAATTTAAAATTGTTGTGAATAAAAATTAAAATGAAGTCGCGTAAGAAGAAATATTCAACAGTTTAACAGTGAACGTTATAGAATGTGAAAGTTTCGTAAGAAATCACTTTTACACTAATTACTAATTGTTAGTGTCGTTATAAACTACCGCATCAAGAGAATAATAAAAAAAAAGAAAAAAGTGCGAGTGTGAAATATATATGGTGCATTTTTTTAAATTCACAATTGAAAATCGATCCTACCCTCATAACACGAATAAGGTGTAACAACTGCCTTAGAAACTAATAGAGAAGAACAATTGAATTTCTGCATTGTGAAAACTACCAGATGACGATCACAAAAATATTGCATATTACTACAAAGAAAACTACACCTTGATCGTTATTACGACAAGCAACAAGCGGAGAAGAATTTTATTTCAGGAAATACGATGCATAAGAATTTCAGAGTTGTATTGTGTGTGATAATTGTGATCGCCTCAATCATGTCAAGAAAAATCAATAAATATATAACGAAGCTGGCAGCGGCAGTAGTGGTTACAAATCTACTGCGAATACAAAGGAAACCTACACCAATATTAAGGACAGTATTGTTTAATCTGTTTATAATGTAAATCATACTCTGAATTTTATACTAATGAAATATTTTTGTTTTAGATTCAAGCGACTGCAAAATAAAAAAAATACCTTACAACTAACTACAATTTCCTTTAAAAATTGGCGAAGCTGAAACTTTGCAGCCTCTTACTACTAATTTGGGAAACCATATAACTTGGAGTTAGTCTCCAAGATACAGCGAGCTGGATACAAGGTTGTTTTTAGACAACAGGAAGCCGAAATTAACAAGGACAGTAAGATCATTGTGCAAGGTAACCTTTTAACAAATCAATTGCTATTGACTTTGTAGCTTTTGTGAATCGTAGTGATTCTGTTTCTCATACGTGCAGTAGTGATAACAATAGTTATTAATTATGGCAACAGCATTCAAGTCATTATGAGTAAAAAAAAAAATTGGAAATAAAATAAAATAATTAATCGACGATGTAGATCAAATTAATAGAGTAGCACCTAACATTATGTTATGTGAAGCATGTATAAATAGGAAACAGAGTCGACTGCCATTTAATCAATCTAAACAAGTATAAAAGTTACATTAAAATTCCTTGTCAGTGTTTGACCGCGATGAACTTCGAAATTACTCAACCGATTTTGATGACATCTTGCAAATGTGTTTTGCTTAGTCCAAATTAGGTTATAAAACAGTTTTTTTTATGATTAGTAGACCTCAATTTTTTACTGCAAATTAAACGTTTATTTGAGGACGGTAATGTGGAATTACCACAGCAACGCGTGGGTAAGTTAGCTAGTATATTATTCATTCTGATATTTCCGGCCCTATAACTCCTTCAACCATTGACAGGAAAAATAACATCGTTCTTTTTGTTGATGAATATACTCATTACTGTGTAACATACTTGCTACCATGTAAATCAGCAGTTTCTATGTTCAAAGGCAAAAAGTGAGGCCAAATTCAATTCTAAAGTATTTAGTTAATCTTCATTCTGATATAGCGGGAATATTTATGTTTTGTGTACGTTTAGCTGCTCGTCACAGAGTTAATCTTAACTCATTTTTGGTAAGCTTACCGACGCCTGCAGTTCCTAAAGGAAGACTTCTGACCGAAGGTTGTTGTATTTCAGCGCTTTTGACTACTGAACATTGCGCCGTACGTTATGCGACGCGGAAGATGCCCAGTGGCTAATTATTTACTTATGTTTTATTTTCAGTATGTTAGACATTAAGGTCTATATTTATATGGGCCTATGTGTTTTGTTCATGCTGATTTACTGAAATAAAAAGTTACTGTGTTGAGAAAGGTACATACCTATAACATATCTTTTGACAGTTTCTCAAACTTTACAATTAAATAGTGTTACTGAGCAGATGGTTACTGCCTGTCACTTAAAAAAAAAAAACTCGTTTATTGTTAAATGGTGGTCAGTTAAATAAAATGTTTTGGAGTCATGCAGTTTTGCCTGTGGTTTATTTAATAAAAATAACAACATCAGCCTTAAAAGTTTCACAAATACATACCATTCGAAATGTGGCATAATAAAAGACCTAAAAATAAAAAAAAAATAAAAAAATTAAAGTTTCTTTTGGCTCAACCGCTTTTGTTCTTAATAAAACGAGTAAATCAAAACTTGACAGAAAAACCATGGAAGGGTAATAGGGCATGAACCAAACGGTTGTAAAGTTTAGGAACCTGGTAACAAAAGGTACATGTATATTGTATTAATCACAGATGTTTTTGTAGAAGATACTATTTTCTTTTGCAATCCAGGCATTTTTCTGAAGCCTGAAGAGAATATATTAAATTCTCGTGACAAAACTGATATGAACGTTAATTCGAAATCAGTGTCAAATAAGTCTCGGAAATCTGACGGCTTAAAATCATGAGGAAACCATAATTTGATATTAAATCATGGAAGAGTAAACCCTAACGGTTATTAAGTTTGGGGATCTGAAAACTAAAGTCAGAGATGTTTTTGTAGACAAGGCTATTTTCCAATACAGGTCTGCGCAGAAGCCTGAAGAGAATACACTAAATTCTCGTGACAAAACTGATATTCATTTAAAATCGAAATCAGTGTCAAATAAGTCTCAAAACTCGGACGTATTAAAAATCAGATAATTGAAAATCTGATATTATCTATACATGTTAGCCCTAGTAAAATTAGAAAAGTAAAACATGATACTGTAAAATGTTAATCTGGCTGTTCGTCATCAGATGCTTAGAGATGAGTTGCATTCTTTATCTGTAAATTGATTTCAAGACTTATTGTTTTGGCAAAGGTATTAGGTATGTATGACTATGCCATACAAACCACAATAAAACAGTGTATCAGAGCGCATAAATCGTACACTTACAGAAATGACTCGATCATTGGCATAGTTTAATACTAAATTATAATTATTATTTTTAATAATAAGTAAATGTATTTTCTTCTGAGAAATTAAACATTTTTAGACCTGAACATTGCTGAAAGTGCGAAACAAAGCAAATCTTTGTGGGGTATATCTGTCGTTGTAACAGATACGTATTTAATTAACATATCTCCCCCAGTTAAAGCTCTGATAAATAAAACACTATATGAAATGTGGCATAAACCCTAAAAAAAAAAATGTTGAAAATATTTCGTTTTACTTCATAAGTTAAACGTTATTTTGACAAAAAATATCATAAGTCAAAATAAGTTGTAGCTCGTCAATCGAGATTAATTTAGTACAATCAAGACTAACGTGTGCAGTAGTAATATCAAAGTGATACCTGCTAATATTCTATCAAAGATCATTCATATTTTATACAAAATGATCCTAGTAATATTTATGAGACACAGTGTGAAATCTCAATCTACCCCCTATTTCTATTTGCAATCGTGTTTCAAAATGAGATTTTACAGGAGTAACCACACCTGGAATCCTGTCTAAACGCCAAATAAGTATAATACCATTAGTTTGAATTTGTATATTGTAGTTAAAAATACATAATTTATAATGCTTAATAAACTGCAACACAAACAGACAAAATAATGTCCGTAGCAGTGTCATTTAATGAGACAAAATATATGACATTTTATGAAGCAGTCAGAGATGCGTTATGGCTAAAATCACTTGTAGTCAATTTGAATAAAAGTATTGATAAAAGTTTTGTTATTTTTGACGATAATAACGATAGCAAAAGTATTGCAAACTAAACATATACCTACCTAGATATCAATTATCACTTTTCTCTTTAACAGATTTATATGTGATAACATTAAATTAAATTTCAACAGGTCAGCAGCAGATGCGTTGACGAAGCGTCTCTTCTCGCAGTGACGTTGTAATACATTCATAGAAAAAAATGGGCATAAGAGAAGTTCATGATGTATTTGAATAATAATATTAATATGTAATGATCTTATTATAAAATGCATATGATTTCATAGATATATAAGTGAGTGAATGGTCTGGTTAGGTTTTTCTGGGTTTCCCTAATCCTAGCAACAAATGTTGGACCATAATAATGTATCCCAGTGAGCACATAGAAGGTGTACGATCTGTTTAGGATTTGATTGTTAACTTATGATTAAGTTTGTATAAATGACCAGTCGATTAATTTTTGAGGGGGCGTGTTGATTTTTATTTATTAATTTGCAAAAATTAATCTATTAAATATTAGTTTGTGGTATAATATTCTTTATGGTCATGTCTGTGGCTTTATGTCTACGATGACTTTGTCTGTGGTTGAAGCGCCATCTTTTCTTTGGTAATTTTACACTAGTTTGATTTTCACTTTCTGTTGAGCAGCGCTAGGCAACGGACGTATACCTTCTTAGTGACGAGAAGAATATAGTACACAATAATTTCTTCAGTATAATCGTTGTTTCAATTACCCGTAATCTCCTATACACACAACAGTGTTGCCGCACCACTATTGGTCCCCATATTCTCTATACAGAGGAGATCGGATTCATGCCTTTAATTGTTTGTCTTTGTGATAAATAATAATAATAATATAATAATATATTTTCACGCTCACACCAATTATCTAGCCCGAAGTAAGTATCATTAAGAACTTGTGTTACGGATACTAGATAACGGACATTTTTTTATATACATAATATATTTTTTAGATATTTGTATAAATAAACTTAATTAAATATATATACAACCATGACTCGCAAACAAATATTCGTGTTCGTCACACAAATATTTGCCGCTACCAGGATTCGAACCCGGACCGGTTGATGTGTAGGCAGCTATACTGACCACTCCACCACGACGGCGTCAAAGACAAATTAACGGATCGTTAAAAAACTGAGTAAAGAGTAAACTGGCCACCGTTTCCTAATAGATTTTATCAATGTCAACTCATGATTCTCGCGTTGTCAACCATAACCCAACTATAACTCTTATAACCATAACTCTGTGGAAGTCAGGAAACCTTACGCTCTAGCTTAGACAGAGGGACCGCATTACAACTGCACTCACATTGCCAAATTGCAGTTGGTGTGCAGTTCCAACAACTGCATTGCACTGAATGTAAACTGCACAGCTAGTTTAGGTCGGTTTGCAGTCCTAATGTAGTTGGACTAAATGCATTTGAACTGTAGAACTGCATCACAATATTAATTGAACCAACGAGAATTTATAGAAAAGTGAAAATTTAATTTCTTTTGACTTAACGAGCCCATCTCGGAAGTAAAAGCGTCATCGAATCACATCTTAATAACACAGTATACCAAGAACACTAATACGTCTTCATACAAACTGGCCGCTATCCATCAGAATGTGTGCGTGCGTACTCGGCGCCGTGTACGCACGCACTGTGACGCACACATGACATAATAATATGGGGGCATAAGGTGGTCTCGCTGTCTCGGTGTGATCGCGCGTTTTTATGTCATTGCACATTCGCTCGCCGCTCGTTCCCGCCCGGCACATTTACGATAGCCCTAGAGTCAACGCAGAGTAAGCTAATAACTCGCCGACAGCCCGCAGATGAACTACTGTTCTTGATATACTGTGATAATAATCCATATTTACAAACACAAAGATGTAGGTATCGAAAAGTAGCTAAGCAATCGTAACGAAATAACGAAACTGAACGACATTGACAATAAAAACAGCGCCAAAGAAAAAAAGCGTTTTATTTCTTTAAAATGACCCAGCTTTTTTGCGTTTTGTTACAGCAAATTAACAAAATATGTAAGATGTTTTTCTCGTTAATCCCAACTTCTATATAAATAATTAAACTTAGAAAATAACAACCTAATTAAGAGCTATAACTTCAACACAACACAGTTTTGAAACGTTCAATAATTACAAACTAAAAGAGTGGTTCCCATTTCGCCATTGTCCTTTATTCGTACCCATGTACTGTGTAGTTCAAATGCAGTTAGTCCAACTGCATTAAAACTGCACGTCGACCGTGCAGCTAGCTTGCAGTCGTAATATAGTTGAAATACAATCCTTCTTTCTGGAACTCTACTCGCAAACTGAGAATGACAACACAATGTTTTTTTTAACTTAATGTTGTTTGTCGTAATATTTCAGAGGCTCTGGACGTGATAAAGGAGGAGCATACGATGCCGCAGCAGAGGCGTCGAAACAAAAGAGAGGTGCCGTTCACACACGACGAGAAGAGAATAGCAGGGGTAAGCTTATTAACACAAATATAAGATCATCACCAACTCATAATCGACTATAGTGCTTTATGTTTGTTAATAATATATTATTGATACTTTGATCAATACTTTTGTTTACTTTTTAATATTTTTTGATACTGATTTTGTTTTTGATGCTAGTCAGATTGTACTTGTACGTTTACCGAAATACAGTCCGTGACATGTTACTAAAGAGTTAATCTACTTCTGATGATGACTGTGCTTGCTTAACTCTTGGATTTAGAAAGCATGGAAAAGTTGAGAAAGTATAATGTAAAGTATAAATCTTCTGGGTATTTAACAAGACGATTGGCTCATACATATTTAATGATACCTTTTCGTCATCATAAGCATCACATGCAGACTTCATTCATCGCAGCAACGGCAACAGCGATTTTGATAACGTCATACGAAATTTTATAAACTATTTTAAAGTACGGCGAGTCTGCATATTATGTATAAACGGAGAAAATGTTTTACTACCCCTATTTTTATCCATTCTTTATGGTATTTTAGAATGTTTTAGCATAGTAAAAAACTATGTTATATATGTGTTTTTCTTTTTTCAAAATTTTATTTTTCAAAATAATTTTGAATGTACTTAAGTCAGTTTTTGACGTGATAACGTCTTATAATTCGATAGAGCCGGCTGCACGCACGAAAAAATGCGGCGTTACCTCGCTCTGAGGCGTTCCATGTAAGGCTTGAAGTGCAAGCAAAAATCTATTAAACAAATGAAATTAAATTTTTCTTTTGAAAAATGCTACCATTCCATCAGTATTTTCTTAAGACATTGTCACGTTCAACTATCGTCAGTAAACCGACTTTACAGACAACCAATTTTTATGGTAAACATTGTTTTTTTCTTTTTGTCAAAAATATACTAATACATTATAATCATACATACGATCACCCTCGTAATTCCACGAGAGGTTCAGCAGAGGCTTAGGTAACATTTTGTTACATATAACCACATTTGGCAGTATGGGCCATGAGGTGCCTCCAGATAGTAACAGGTTGCCTACATATAAAGGGGCACCAAACCCAAAAAGTAACAGTCCTTCAGTAAGCAATCTAACTGAAATGTCATTGGTTGTTGACATTGGATAGATGTTACACTCAAAATCATCTCGGCTGTCCAGTGTTAGGTACTTATAAGGTTTGAGATAAAGATAATATTTTATACGGAATAGAGGAATAAAATAATTTCTCCCTGTATGGAGTCGTGCTATCCTCTTAAACCTATTTGCTAACATCAAGAACAAAGTCAGTTAACTTATTCAATAGTTGGAATTGGGTTAGAATAAAAATTGTCATTACCTCATTTCAATTGTTAATTACAGAATGTCAAGTGTGCAAAAGCCCTTACTATAGAACAAACGGTTACTTGTGAAATCGTGATTCCACGGTGTAATCACTAAACGCCATAATCTTGGTTTGTTCCAGTGCCTGCTGCAGTGCGTCTACCGAAAAGTGAAAGCGGTCAGTATCGACTTTTACTCTTTACTCACTTCTATCTCACAAAGATTATGGAGATAAGGGGCATTATAATTTAATTTACATTATATGCTTAAAGTGTGAATAGCGCAATAGAAATAATAGGTATTTTTTAACATCACTGTCTCAGATAGTTTGTGTTATTTTATTAAGGTTTATAAGCTATCGATAAGTGGTAATCCACTTTGGATTACCGCATAACAATTCATAAAAGGTAAACATACGAATTGTGTATAGGTAGGCATTTATTAGAATCCTGTATTTTTTAAAATTTGCTATGAAGGGCGTTTTAAGATAACAATAATGAGCGCTAACGCAAACTTATCGACATTGTAGGAATTAGTGTAAATTCAGAATAATTTTCGTAGATTACTTATATTTATCAACGTTAAAAAGACGAAAATCTAATAATAATAATCTATTTACAGGCCTAGACAGCCAACGCTGTACGTGGTTTTTATAAATACGAGACCTTATAATTTATTAGACACAATAATAGCCATCGATGAAAATTTATTAAATATAAACCCGACATTATTATGATCGTCGGCAGTATTCCTATCAAGGGCACCGTATTCGCATTCACAGACGAAAATAATCGCAAAAATCATTTTATATCGAGTTTTAATGTTTTATGGCTCTGTCACAAGCTGATTGCTCTAATTTGTTAACTATAAAACATGCGGGTTAAGTCGTAAATTTTAAAAAGAAAAATCTATTTATTACTGATGAAAAAAATCACTCCCAACATAAATATTACTGCTATAAAAGATGGGGCGAATGCCGGGAGGTCTTGCTTTATTTTGTGAGTGCACAAAGCGGTGTTACATTTAATAGTGTGTAACTTCTGGTTCAAGGTCCACTTAATAAAAGCCCTATCGTTGAGGATAAGTCATATTTACACAAGGTCATTCCGCCTAGAGCCATCTTGACAGGTACTCGCGTAAGGAGAGAAATTAAAACGTTGACTTTTTGTTTTGACTGAAACATATGTTTCTGTCTTTAATAGTTTTAAATTTGGAATAGCTGATGAATTATAACATGTTAAATTTGAAATAGATACGATTGTAAAATAATTTTTCACCAAATTATAAAAGATTTCGTTGAAGTCTTTTCCATAGGCAAGTAATGAACTTAAACTAATCCTTAAAATTACCGTATCTTTTTTGATAATTTGACGACAATCGTATCGTTCGAATTTTTAAGTAGCTATATAACCAGGGTTCTGGGATTCGGGTCCTGGTAAAGCTGACTTTGTTTTGTATGAAAAATGTGGTCGTGTGTTCATGGGTGCTTATAAATTTATATTAGTTTATTTACTAAAGACAATCAAATATTTGTTTAAACTATTTTGAATTAATAAAGATACTTATACAATTATTGCTAGTCATAAATTGATTAAATAAGAAAGTAGATAATTATTTCGTAAATCTTTAGGAGTTGATAGCACCAAACATTCTTAGAAGTTAACGTCGGGCGTTTCCCTGCTGACTAGAAAACTCAGCTTTTTATAATTCACGAGTAATATCATTACATTTTCTTTACATGTATAACTAGTAAGACTAGTAACATGGGTGATCTTTACTTTTTCCACGAAATTTTGGAAAATTTGTTTCGTGAATTTGGCTTTATGATTAATTCGTTTATCTGGTATTTTCAGGTGGACGGCTATGGATTTCCAACGCTTGAGGGTTTGGTGGGGCTGTACTCTGACGGCGTGAATGAGCGTGGCTACTTCATGGCCGTGCTGGAGGCTTCAAGGGAGTGTCTCATGAGGCATCATGACAAATTCTCCAGGACTGTCCCGATGGGTGAGTGGGACAGATTAACTCTTCTTTTACTTCTTCTTCTTCATACCCAATTTACTTGGAGTCAGTATCACTCACCATACCTATGGGATAAATAATAAACTCTGTTGCATTTTATTTTTACAAATACGTGCATATTATAAATTACTAGTTCGATTACAACTAGTATTGTACCGAGTGGTTTATAAAGTTACATTTTTAAAGTTTAAGTATAATGTATATGTATATGTATGAATAAATACATTTATTTCTTTTATCTATAAAGGTGTATGTAAATTTTCATGGCATAGTTTCATGCGAGGCCGCCAGTCTGAGCGCAATTCCCGATTCGGCCACCAGTCTGACCCCAACTCTCGATTCGGACGCCCTAGGGACACTAGGCGGCCGATGGGGGAGATGCTCGGTCCCCCAGTAATCCCCTAGGAACGTTCGACTTACAGGCTTGTGGACCCCTCAAAGTCTGCGAAAACCTGCAGTATTAAGGTAGCCACCCACGCTCAGGTTTACATGACAGTGTAAACCTGAGCTGATGACTGTTCAGGTAAAACTGTCATGTAAACCGGAGCTGCATAGAGACCATACACGTAGCGGTAAACCTGAACAAACTCTCAGTTAAAACCATGACCCCGGCGGCACAAGTTCTCGACACCGTAGCATTATATTAGCGGTGACTTCCATAAATTACAATAATGAGAAAAGCTATGTCGCCTCATGGATGACTATATCAATACCTCAAATATTTTGCTATAATATTATTATTCATAATTAAATTATTCTTTCATAAACATGGGTAGGTATTATACAATGGTGTTGATTAAACCACCATTTATCGGGTTTAAATAACATTTTATTTGTATTACTCAAAAATGCAATATTATATTTTTTCATTGATAATTTGCGTCTTAATTACATTCTATTGACGTATTTATCTATCAAAAAGGACTTCGTAATTGGAACAGGGTATACGAAGTCCTTTTTTACAGTTTTTTCCAATTTAACAATAGAGCGCCGTGCGTCTTTACTCTCTAGGAATCATCGGAAAACTGACACCTGCGCGGCGACCGGCATACACGCTCAGTTTTACCTGAACAGAAAAACTGTTCAGGTATACAATATGTAAATTCATATTTTTTCGGAATAATTTTATTTTTGCGTTTACAAACGCGTAAATATAATACTAGAAAAATGCACTGAAAAAAATCGGCTTGCCTCAGGCGGGACTCGAACCCGCACCTTCCACAATCCGGGTGGACGAGTTGACCAATTTCGCCACCGAGGCACTGCTTTTCGCTGTCGAAATTTGTGCTTATGTTTTACGAAAAGCAGTGCCTCGGTGGCGAAATTGGTCAACGCGTCCACCCGGATTATGGAAGGTGCGGGTTCGAGTCCCGCCTGAGGCAAGTCGATTTTTTTCAGTGGATTTTTCTAGTATCATATTTTTTCGCTCGCCTGAACAGGTGTGGAAACCTGCGCAGTTTTGTGGCATACACGCTCATGTTTACCTGAACAGTTCACCTGAACAGTTAAACTGTCAGGTAAACCTGAGCGTGGGTGGCCTGCTTAAGTCAGTAAAAAAAAAACTCTCCTTGGGAATATTGTTGTGGGTGGTTTACTCGCCACTGTACCAGCTTTGTAATTCTTCAAAAAATCATATCACTGTAGGAGCTTTTTTTTACTAATTAACATAATGGCGGAGCGTTTGTAACACTGTAGCAGCCTGACGTTATGTTAAAAGCTATTCTCCACTAATATTGTAAAGATAATTTTTATTGAAGGCGGTTTCTTTTCTTTTATTTTTTTTGCTTTTTAGTGTTTTAAGTATAGAAGTTTTAAGAATATCAGAAACTATCTCGAGATCTTTTAGACAAACAAGGAATATAACTATTAACCCTGGCCCTTTGGCATCGTACTGCGGGATGAAGCATAAATTCATTTCAAATTCATTCATTCTCTGGTAAAAAAATATTGTCTCCTCTATCAATATATTTCCAACTATATTTTCAGTAAATTAAAATACATTATTTTCTTTGATTCCAGACAACGGGCGCAACTGTGACATATCGTTCGACATTTTCGAGTGCATTTCCGACCGCATAGGAGAATACTGCGGCAACACCGGGCTCTGAGATTTGTGGACCATTTTAAAATATTGAATTGAAAAAAAATTGAGAAGTTCAAACACCATATTATACAATTTTAGTCTACTATAAAACTACTTATTCAACAAAAATACGAATATTGATTGTATCTATAATCTAAAATGTCATTCACTGGAAAATAACATCAGTGAAAATATGTTGGAAAAGCAATTCTGTGTGCGTGAAAAAATTCAGATCTAATTTTTATTAACAAAATTAAACTTTTCTATATACCATAATAGAGCAATATTTTGTTATCTATGAACAATATGTATCGAACTAAACCAATAGTTAGTTGTTGACCAGCCTAAAGCACGGAAATCTCGATAAACAAAATTTGACTGTAAAATTCTACATAATCGACAAAAAAATAGCCATCGAACAACAAATCAAGTTTGTTGATCGATGACTATCGACATTTCATGCTTGCACAGCGTAATCGATATATGAAATAATCGCTGCAGAAAAATGAAAAAAAATGCGATTCAATATTTTTAGTATTGCCGATTAAAGCACTTCTTGTATGGCAGAGTAAATCGACATCTAATATCGCGAAAGCAAAGATTATTATTGTAATAATTAATACGTGTAGTATTTTTATGTATTTTAAATTTGCATGTAGATTGAGTCAACTCTCTTAAATGTTAATAAAAATTAAAAAGGATTTTAAATAGTAGTAATACTATGGGTGCAGTAACAAACTTGTTAGATCTGATATTAAAAGAAATTGATGAATAAAGTGGACTACTCATACCACGTACATTAAGAAAATAATGTAGCATGTCTCAGAATTAACAACTTTTGCACTTATTATTTCTATTTAAAAATAGCAAAGAAAAATATTTAAAAATCAAAATATTCTTTGCATAGTGAGTTTGTAATTTATGTTGAACAGATTAATATAATAAAGAAATAAATAAAATTATCGATTGAATCAAAACACGTGCTTTGCAAATATAAAGATAAAAAGATGCCGACTCTTTTATCAATATCAATGTTTCAATTTACCCTACTTAGTTAGTTATAGAACATTGTTTTTCTTTGTATTTTGTAGTAGTTAAAATTTCTTTTTACAAGACAGATTGTAGCAGAATTCATGTCGCATGCTTCTTCAAAGTTATGCTACATATGCGTTTTATTTTATAAGTCCAATATCATCACATCCCAGCAATATGCACGTAATTCTAAGTCTTTACCGTGGTAAGTTACCGTATGCTAATTCACAAATTTCTACAATAAATTCGAACAAAAACAACATCCTACTTATTATATTTAAGCATTATTATGTTAATGAGTTTGTATGTTTGTTACGATTTCATGACAAAAACTACTGAATTGATCCTGATGAAAATTCATCTAGGAAAAAAAGTATTTGAAAATAACTATAGTAGTTGACAATCTCTATTATTAAGGCCAAGTATGTATAGACGCGGGCAAATGCTAGTATGTTTACACTTGCCTTATAACTTACACAATAACTATTTTAAATGTATTACAATTTAAAATAATTGAATGTAGTATATTTCAAAAAATCTTTTAAATTATAAATGTGGTAAATTATCTACACAAACTTGTAACTTACTCATTGACACAAAATCTTAAAATCCACTTATTACCAGCGAGTAAGCTCAGTTACTTAGAAATATATGAAAAAATGTTTGATTTTTGTTCGAATTATTCTAAGAGGTTGGATGGAAGATAGCCTTAATATAGATAAAAAATGTACATATTATATAATTAATCTACTAAATTGTGATGCTCAATAACTTTTAATGCTAGTAATAAAAATATAGATTAATGCCTTCTTACCATTTCATTCATTATGTTCGGTATTGGGACTATAATGTATTAAAAACTATTCCTAAAATAATGTTAAGCGTAATAATTAAAAAAAAAAACTTTTTAAACATAATTTGTTTTCGACATAATGTTAAAACAATTTGTAAAATAATCAGATTTTTATGTCCAGACATAATTAGTGTATAATATTTCTTTCTATTACGATGTGATATTCTTATTTCTATCATTCATATTCTCTAGGATTGAATGATCATAAACTTTACGTTTCCATAGAATTATTTAATACTCGCTGCGTGTCCTTTATAATACAAAACTTATTTGACGTAAAAATAAAAACTTTATTGGTGTTACTAAATTAGTGTACTCTAACGAACTGATAGAATAATACAATTAGTTATATGAAATCTTTAATAAAGTATGTATGTATTATGTATATACCTGTAGTTGTGTTTTATTTATTTTACTGTTTTAAAACGCTGGAAACCTGGTCGTGGTTTAAGCTTGCTCATGCACGTTCATTCTATGCATTTGTAGCTATGCAAAAACTGTAGCATTGTTCAGACGGAAATACGCATACGGCCTTTTTACTTTCTCGTAAATTCGACCTCGACATTTTGACGGATTTACACGTTTTGGACATTGGGTCCAAAAATACCACACACCGACATAATATGTCTATGTGTGTATGACATTAAAATATAAAGTTTCTATCAACTTTTGAGCCATCGATCACGAAAGTTAAGCAACCAAGTGCGCGGTCGGTACTCGGATGGGTGACCAAAATTTAACATATCCATGTTAAATTTTTGTATCAGTATGACATCAAAATATAAGGTTTCTATCAATCTTTGAGTCGTTTCCAGTATACGAGAAAGTCAAGGGGAGACTATTCCCGATTTTTTAAAAAAACTATTGCTGTTGCCCGCAAATGAACTTTACAGCATATCCGGAGAACCTTAGTATCTTAGCCTGTAAGGCGAACTTCCTGTTGAGTTTTCTAGTCAACAGGCGTCTTAGGGCTCTTACACAAAAAGACGATACCGTCGTAGATATCGTCTTTCACAGCAGGAGATCGTCGGTACTGTACGAATACTAATGCCGCAGTAAATCTCGAAAAATGCACCGCACTATACGTATGTGCGTGCTCCTCCAGCTGATATAGAAGAAGTATAAAGAAGAAACAAATACACAGAAAATATGGGATACATCCATTTCTTTCAATAACGATACGACGTCTTGACTTGACACATTGCGATGTCATGTCGTGAATTTTTGCGTTGGTTGTAGATTTACAGAGACACGAGAGACACGATACGCATCGCTTCGCACAAACGTATTTTGTTTATGTGTACGAGCTCTTAGGCCTCTTTCTAGGAGACGCTGGGTATCAGGCGGCGCGTTGCGCAGGGTGGGCTGTGAGGCGTCAAGCGTTTTCTCCATTTATGGAAAGCCAGCGCGTGTCGTTGCTCGCCGCATTTCACGCGCAAAGACAAAGATATGGTAAATAACAGTTACATTTATGAAGGAGCGAAGTGAGCCGAGTCAAATTTTGCCGCCGTGAAACCCGAAGCTGCGTCATGTAAAAACACTTCTCCCTGAACGAGACATTATTGTCATCTAGCGGGGTGTCTCTAAAAGCTTGAACCTCGGCTAAGGGTAAGGTGTGCTATGACTATGAACCACCCGTATACAGTACATGAGATTTAGTGCAATAGAGCACAGAGAGCAGAAAATATAATGAAACCAAAATGAAACCTTAATAATTGTTTACACATAGTCTATGAGTGAAAATACTGTGTTCAAGAATTAATAATAAATTAAATTAGAAAAAACGACTTTTTAATTTCCTTGAATGAAATCCTTAAATGAAAAGTAGAGTGCTAACACGGGTAAAAGGCATCAATTCCTACTCGGAATACAACATGTATAAATTAAATAACCAACACCTTGAAAACAGGTGGTTAGGGATCGGCTTCGGAGTTGATTTCAATTTTTTTTTTAAAAAACGATTTTTTTTAAAAGACAAATTTAAAAATAAACCATGTAAGTATTCAAAAAAAAATCTTTTTTTTTTTATTTTTTTTTTTAATTAAATAAATGTAGTAAATGAAGAATAGATTTCCAATATAGTGCGATTTTTTTTATTTATAAACAAAAATCCGTTACATTTAACGTAACGTCAAATTAATGTAAAAACCGAAAATATGAACTTTACGTACTGAATTAGGATAAGTCACTATTGATTCATCGCATTCCCGGGTTCCATGTTAGGTAGATCGAGTTAGGTGTTAAACATTCGAGTTCTACCCACATTTATTTAAACTTCTTTGTTAATTTATTTTTTCATACTGTTTTGTTATTACTGTGTATACATACAGGGTGTAAAAGACATGAACAGTCAAACGAGAACCATGTATTCTGCTCACCATCATAACATTTTTCTTCCTTTAAACTATACCTGGGAAATTGATAGTTACGATTATAACAAACAGACAAAGTCATAATTTTTTTTTCATTTTTTTATGAAAACGTATTCTATACGTTATTTCTTAATTATTGTCCAAAGAAACATTATAATTTTTTTTAGTATTTCATAACAAAAAAACCGGCCAAGTGCGAGTCGGACTCGCACACCGAGGGTTCCTCGGTATAAACTGCTGTATCTTTTGATCGCGTTAACTTAGAAGTTTGATTTTTTCACTGCTTAAAGGGACAATAGACTTAGGTATTTGGTACAAATTTCAATTTGATACCTTTATTCGTTCGTGAGAAATAAGGTAGTAAGTTTCATTTTATTAAAATATTTTTATTATATTATGTAACTAAAAAAATGTGATTTTCGCAATTTTTCCTACATTTGCATTATATGACAATGCTTCATGCCAAATTTCAAGATTCTGAGTTTACGGGAAGTATCCTGTAGGTTTTGATTCATTTGCGAGTGTCGGAAATTTGTTGAAAATATCGACATAATCGGCTGTATCTTTTGATTGGCTTGGCTTAGAAGTTTGATATTTTCACAGCTTAAAGGGACAATAGACCTGAGTATTTCATGTGAATTTCAGCTTGATACGTCCACGCGTTCTTGAGTTAAAGGGTCTTGACAGACAGACAGACAGACGGACAACAAAGTGATCCTATAAGGGTTCCGTTTTTTCCTTTTGAGGTACGGAACCCTAAAAATGGCTTCAAAACGTTAGCGTTCAATGTAGCTCACTCGATGCGCACGGACACTAACGAACAGGGCCGCCGTCCGTCAAAATTATCGCGGTTTTGCGAGTTGCGTGCGAGTTGAGCCCTTTACATTGCGCAGTACAAATTTGCAATTTTTTTTAACACCAAAAAATAAAAATCATTTCCCAGCAAAAAATTTTTTGGAATATGTCTATTTTGATGTATAGAATACATAGTTCTCGTTTGACTGTTTATATCTTTTACACCCAGTATATATTTGTGACAATAAAGATTATTATTATCATCGATGACGAAATATCGAATATTCAAAACAGTGGCGTTTTATTATCTCTACAAGTAGGTGGTACATAATTAGTGTTTATATTAGTTTAAAGTTACATTTTTAAGGAAGAAATAAACATGCTGAGTTTATTGCCCTCTTCTCATTACTACAAAAACTAATCATAGAGCCACAAAAGGATAGCTTAAAAATTTGCACCCTCAATAACCAAATTTAAACCTTCTAAAGTATAACAGCAATAAAACATAGTATTACATTGTTGCCGTAACACTAACATAAGGAAAACTCTTCATAAGCTGTATCGAAGGCATTTTTGAGCATAAGAATTATGTAGTTAACAAATTCTACGGACTAACGAGGCTGTACGGCCGGCCTAACCTGAATAAATTTTAATGTTCCGTAGATTAAAGCCTTATGTCCATACTTATTATTGTATTACAACTTATCACGATGTGATACCTAACTATTAGTAAATAGTACGGCGCGCACATCTCCATACAAAACGAGAAAATATTTTAGCACCCCTATTTCTTATGGAATAATTTGTTCGTTTACAAACGCTAAATATTTTTAATACTAGAAAAAATACACTGATAAAAGTCGACCTGCCTCAGGCGGGAATCGAACCCAGCATCTTCCGCAACGCAGCCGCCCGGATTGCGGAAGATGCTGGGTTAGATGCAGATTTCGAAAAAAAAATTAAATATTTCCTGTACATTTTCCTATTTTCAAAATTCGACATAAGTAATTTTAAAGTTATTAAAAAAAAATTGAAAAAAGAACGTACAGACATATTTTTTTTCTATGTTCAAAACAGGTACCTATAATAAAGGCCGTACACGACCTTGAATAGGACTCACCCTTGTCATAGATATCGAGGATATCGTAAAACGCAACTGAGTGCGTTTCTGAGTCCTGCGTTGTGCAGGTTACCCGGAGGCCCCAAGTGAGGTGGCGACTAAACCACCTACAATAGCCATAAAAACCAATGCTATGTTGTTAACAAGATATTCTGCAACGACCCCTAATAAATTGGGAGCAGTCAGGATAGGAGAAAGAACACACATACATATAATACGATCACGCTCGTAATCCCATGAGGGACCAGAGCCCTAGGTAACATTTTATTACACATAAAGTCACATCTGGCTATGGACCATGCAATGCCTCCTAATAGTGACAGGTTGGCAGCTTGTCACCTACAAAAAAGGGACAACAAACCCAAAAATTAACAAACTTTTAGTAAACAAACCAACTAAAGCCAACGACCAGGACAGATGTTACATTCAAAATCATCTCAGCAGTCCGGGTGGAATATATATGTCCGGGTGGATAGGAGAATGGAGAAAGTAGAAGACCAATTGTACAAAAAAAAAATTAGATTTGGATGGAAATATTAGGATTTTCTGAATGAAAAGGAGAAGTTTTGTGTCCCAACAATTGAACTATAACGATTGTTATGATGAAGGTGATGCTGAACTTTCTTCTGCTGCGGGTTGCTGGGAATAAATGCTATTTACAATACGGCCATCTATTGTCAGGAGTATAGCCCAGTATTGGGCATAGGCCTCATCGAAAGAGCCCAACCCTATCGGTACTACGATGCTCGCTTCCAGTTAAGATCTTTACCAGTTTCTCGGCCACCCTCTTTTTTTGTGACCATGGGAAAACCATCTACGGACCACACCGCACACTGGCTAGGCGTACGGCGTGTGCGGGACTCACCGGCGCGGAACAGCGCCGGTACTACTCCGCTAAAATCCACCGGTACCCTCCTAAGCCCTTATGGGGGCGTTTTGGGATCGGCGCACATAGTGTGCGCCATTACACCAAAACGACCCTCTAGCCCCCTAACGCTGCGTCTCCAGGTAAGCGGCCATCACTCGAGAACCTTTTCGCTCTGTGGCCGTCAGCTCTCCTCGCAATGCGCCCAGGCACGGCGCACTCTCGTATCTCGCTGCTGCCACATAGGGTCCGCAATTTTTAGGGCTATGTAGGTGATCCTAGTACTTCAGCGAATCTCATCATTTTTGAAATGATCACGCAGAGAAACTCAGAACATAGCTCTTTGATGCTTTTTGAGTGAGCCTTCTTATCGGGGCTCTATATTATATTATCACTTGTGTACCTAATATTTGTTATTGAATTTTCAGTGCAGTGAGTAAGCGGGTAATTAAGGTAAATGTGTGTTTAAGGTCAAGGTGATAATATTATCAAACATTATAACAATATTTAGCGTCCATTCATTAATAGCAAATCCCACGGCTATTTCCTCAAACTTGACTGTTATCTTGTTTGTGCGTTAACATGAATAAAATTCATTGTCTTATTTCTGTAGGACTTGTTCTTTTTTTATGTTTCCACATTTGCCACGTTATTATAAATGTACAATCGAGTGTAGGTTTAAGTTTTGCTTTGCTATTCAATTTTAAGTCTTATCGCAAGTGCATAAAGATGATACAAAGTTCAGAGTGCAAAGCTCATTTTGCACATCACTGTACCTTGCTTGCGAGTAATTCATATCAGATTGGAATTCCATGCTTACTTCTTTAATTAATTTTTTGCGAGGTTTCCGCTTTAGAATGTTCTAGATCTAGATATCTTATAGTAGGTACCTACTTTTAATTCGAATATTTACGTTCATCATAAAAGTATTAGCTGCGGTATAGGAGTAAAACTTTTAAATTTTTTAAATAAAACTACCATTACTTTTAAGAATTTAGGTAACTCGCGTGTATTTAGGTTTCAATTTCTATTATTTTAGCATGAAGAACGAAGTATTATATTACCTACTGAAATGCCTGAAAAACACTTTACTGAGTTCGTGGTCACGGGAAGATAGAGGTTGTATATGATGTAATAGTTCAAACTCTAGGGAGGGTAGAATAATAAGTACTATAGCAGTAGAATAATAAGTATTATTGTCATAAAATATAATAGTCACATAGGGTCCGAAACTCTAAAGAAAAGCCGCTTTCAAAAATAAAGATTTTAAAAATACTTGCGCTACAAGCTCGAGTTCCTGTCTTTACTTTCTTAAAATTCTTCACTGACGCTGAAATGTCATCAAAGTCAATTCAAATTTATTTATTTCAGTTAAGGTATAAAAGGAGATTGGTAAAAATGGGCCTAACCGTTACAAGAACGGGATAGTGATCAAAAATTATTATGTATTTTTTTAGAATTTACTGTAAAATATCAACATTTCTTTCTATGGGAGATTAATGTAACAAACAATAAGTGTTTGAACGATATTTATTCTACTTCCGCCATCAAGGAACAAGGAAAAATATTGCCAACAGTAAAATTATATCATTTTTAATATATTTTTAGTTTTTTTTAAATTAAAAATATTAGCTGATATATTATTGAATTATTGAAATAAGAATAATGTGTTACGACATAAAGTCTTTTATTTTTCCTGAATAAAAAAAAAAACTGAAGTTAATAATCTTAGCAAAAGATTAAAAATAATTCGAAAGTATCGAATACTTGATCGATAATCTTCATAAACTACTTTTTAAGCTGGCAACAATAAAACAAGCGGAAGCGTCATTTTGTCATTTATTTATGATATAAGTATGACATTTGGTTCGCTTTCCGGGTTGTTTATTTGTGAGTTTTACGCTTTTACGTGATTTTATTTTGATTCCTAATTTAATTACTATCTTCGACGATTCTCGCTACTTTCTACTTTATGAGCCCTTTATGATTGTATGGTTTGATTCATTTGGAGGTAGGTATAGTATCTTTACTATTCCATTATCTGTTAATATTTTATTTAAAAATACATTTTTCACAAATAAGGAAGGAGGAGGAGGTATTGGGTCATTTTCTCGCAATATGCCTATCGAGATTTAATAAATAAAAGCCTATAAATAAGGTGATTGTGCCTGTTTACATTTTTGGTATCGTATCTTTTAATATCTACATATCTTGCTAACCCCATAGAAAAGCATTACAATATTAATACTAAAAGAATGTGTATTTCTCGCTCTATAAAACAGTCTAAAAATCATCAGTGTAACGCTTAGGCCCAGAGTTCTTAGAAAGTTTACCATTCTCCTTTATAGAACACTAGCTGGCCCGGCGAACTACGCACCGCCTTACAGTCGATTCTTTATTTTTTTTTAATACTTATTCTGCTATTCTAGACCCGGTGTCCCAAATAGCAGAAAAAAGAAATTTTATAAGTCAACAATTACCTACGTAATTATTAAAAAAAAATCTCTCCGTAGGAACCATCCTCGTACTTCAAGGAATATTATAAAAAAAGAATTAGCGAAATCGGTTCAGCTGCGCTCGAGATTTGCACTTAGCAACACATTCAGCGATTCATTTTTATATTATAGATTTCAGTTATTAACGTTAAGATAAACACTATAACTAAAAAAACCTACATGATATTTCTATGTAGTTATTACTAACATTAGGTAGGTATGTAGTTATATGAGTATAACAGTTATACAATATCATTAACAGGTGTCACACATGGGTACGTACATGGAATGGAAAAGAAAAACTAATTTGTGAAAAGGAAGAATTTCAATATAATCATAGGTACCTAGTTTATTTATTTATTTATTATAAGTACATTAACAGATTAAAGTCACTAAAGTATCAAATATAGGCAAATTAACAATCTTCGCTAGGCAATAATCCAATATAAATAAATGTACATAGCGTGATTTACTAATATATCATAACTGTGTCTGAGTTAATTAAAATAATGTGGCAAAATATAATAAATAAGAATCTTAAACTAAACAAAACTAAACTAAACTATAAAAAAACAAAAGTAACGAAACAATGAGATTATTTTATGAAAGATAACACTTGATATATTTAATAATAATAACAATTAAATTAAATAACAATTAATATAAACAACCAACCATTACGATACCGAACCAGAAGAAGTTGAGGCAGAGCATATACTGATTTTGAGCGTGTCTGAGATTAGAGTTTAACTATATTAGAGTTAACGATGTCTAACATCTGAGGTCAAATGAAAAATCCTTACTTATCTTAAACCGCTCACTCTCAAAAGCTGAGTAGCTAACTTAATCACTGCTAACTGAATGAACGTTACCGACATTCGGAAGTGGCTAATTCCCGCTTCCTACTCATAACCACAACAAAATACAAAGAGCGTACAAAATTGGTGATCCCTATCTACATTGTCCGCGTCTCTCCCACGACCTCCTAATCAGTAGGTATGTACCTGAACAAAATTCAATTGTGTATATGATAACGTTTGACTACCTCTTAACGCCATTAATTACGCGCAGGCGGAGATTTTCCTAATAAGTTAATAAGACTTATGTTATTTATATCCCAAAGAGGCTAATTAGAGATAAACATTTCAATTAAATAATAACTTAACCTCATCATCATCATCGGGTTCCCGCGACCTTTACTAGATCGTCAGTCCACCTTGTGGGGGGGCCTACCAACGCTGCGTTTCCCGGTACGTGGTCACCACTCGAGGACCTTTCCGCCCCAGCGGCCGTCAGTCCTCCTCGCAATGTGCTCTGCCCACTGCCACTTAAGGTTCGCAATTCTTTGGGCTATGTCGGTGACCTTGGTTCTCCTGCGGATCTCATTATTTCTGATATGATCACGCAGAGAAACTCTAAGGATAGCCCTCTTTATTGCCCTTTGGGTCACCTTGAGTCTGCTTATGAGGCCTATTGTAAGCGGCCATTTAAACTCAGTATGTCCCTAAACATGCGCTTTTCACTATCCTCATTAGCCTGCTCCGAATTTGGGGTCGGCGTAATATGTTTTTCTCTTCTGTCAGCCGTCATCTCAGCATTAACTCTTTTCTTTTCCATATAAATATAGATTTAAAAATGCTGTAAAGTTTGCAATAAATCTATAAATAAATTTAAATATCATCTCTCACGCAATCTATTCATCTTTTCTTCGGTCTTCCTCTCCCTTTATATACTTCCACATCCATGTTATCACCTTCTTATCAAATGATTATCATCTCTTCTCGTTACATGCCCGTACCATGCTAGTCTTTTGCCTCTCAATATTATTCACTATCCGTTCAAACATAATCAAAGTGTACACCAACTGGTGGTTTACAACAAACAAAAGTCAACAACCCTGTCCTGGTTGTTGACTTTTGTTTGTTTGTTCAGGTTTAGTTACTTGTTAGGTTTAATGCCATTATTATGTAGACCTGTAACTAATTTGAGGCTCTACTTGGTACCCAAATGTCTCTTATGTGTAACCAAATGTTACTTAGATCTCTGCTCACTCCTATTCGGATTATGAGCGTAATCGAATGTAATGTAGTGTTTAGAAATGTGGTGCTGAAGAAGAATGCTTGGAATCTCAGAAATTCGTATAATTTTTTCTATACTCCAAGAAAACGGAATCAAAAAACATCTACTCTAGTAGTTTAAACACGCAATCTGAAATAATTCGGACAAATCTCAAGACGCGATTGACGCCTCGTTTCGTTGGTGCAAGGCAGAGTGGAGGGCACTAGTCCTCGCGATAGGTCCCCCATGCCATGGACCGATCAAATTAAATCTGAATTGAATAGTCCTTTGCATGAGTGTACCAGTAGGAATACAGCGAACCGAGAAAGATGGAGAGTTAAGTGAGGCGAGCAACATCCTGACCATGACAAGGAATAATCATGTATTAAAATGTTATAGGTACCTATTTGTTTTCTTAAATTATGCCATTAATTTCTCAGTGTCAGTGAAACAATCTGTCAATGAAAATCAGCGTTACTAATATAAGCTTCTCTTAACTTATTCTATTATGAGAAACTTGTAAATAATGAGTATTGGTACATGTACCTAATATAAAGTAACTTGATTATGAACACAACTTCCGCAAGTGTATTATTTATATACACAAACATCCACAGTAAGTTACTGATACAATTAAACCTTCTGTCTTGACACAAAACACTAAGTATTGAAATCAGCATCCGAAAATATAAAGTAAAAATCCCCATAGTTTACGCGGCGCACGCGCACTCACCGTGAAGATGGCAGATGCCCTTCGCTGCCGATCCATTGTGTGGCCCTCCGACCTCTCTGCGTTGTTAACTTGCTACCTCGCGCCGAAGACATGAAAGGTTTCAAACTATCAATTGTACTACTAAGAAGTTGGCAAAAGAAATCGTGCGAATAAAGGAATGTCGGTTCTGTTGATACCTACATTATATAATTTTTTAAATAAATTGTGTGTTGGAATTGCATCATCATTTGCATACCCGGCTCCCTTTGTAATTTGGGGTCGGTGTAATATGTTTTCTTCTTCAATTTCTCGGTCAGCCAGACAACATCAGCTAATTGGTGGCGCTAGATCTGCAAAAAACATGCAATCTGCAAAAATGTTACTTAAAGCTCTGCTCAATCCTGGTTCAATTCTTTTGAAATTATCAGCGTGATAGATAGTACTTATGTATAAAAGTTACGTTCTATTCTCGCTTTATTTAACGCTACTCACAAACACTGGTAGATTATCCATATATCATTTTCAATCTTACCACTCATATTTGGTTTGGGTGAAGCAACTTCCTCGGAGTACTTACCCCTATTCAATGTTAAACTAACTGCGTACGGTTCGTTGGATCTGCTTCTATGTACGTGATATTGAATTCTCTATTGACCCCTTGACCTGTATTTCAATTGTGGTGTTAAGACAAATTTAATGGGCCCATAACAATGAAATGAATTTAATTAATAGATTACTAAAGTTTGATAAAGCTACAATTAACTATCATTATGTAATATGTATTCATGGGCTTTATACTGTAAACATGATTATACAGATCTGTGCTAATTGCTAAAATTATCTAATTTTGTTTTTTATATCATTTAATATGAAACGTATTTAGTAAGTTAATTGGCACAATTAATCATTTGAAAAAGTTTACGAAAGTCTATTGTTTTTTAAAATAACTTAAGATTCAATTAAAAATTTAATACAGTACGTTAAAGAGTGTAGGGATTTCAATCATTTTAAATTAAACTAAACCTACACTTTTTATTAAACGCTAATGCAATATATTAAAGTTATTATTTACAGACCTTTTTATTCCACCTCCTTTCTCACAGAGAATAGCTGCAACGCTTTGAAGTTCTGGAAATTCTATTTTTTCTATTCGTCCGCCCAGATTGTGGAAGATGCGGGTTCGAACCCGCCTGAGGCAAGTCGATTTTTTTCAGTGCATTTTTCTAGTATTAATATTTACGCGTTTGTAAACGCAAAAATAAAATTATTCCATACTTTAAATTTATTAATTCAACCTAAATATTTAATTTTATTCACTTCTTAGAGTAAAAAATCGTAGAACAGGAAACCGATGCTTAAAATAATTACAGATAAAATTTGGTACGCGTTAAATTGGGCAAGACTTTCTTTATGAAATCGTGACACATCTAACAGTTATTTGCTAGCATTTTATTATGTTAAACAATTTAAGATGTATAATTTTATTTTGAGACCAAAGTCGGGCGTATTTGAAGCGCGGTGAAAACGTTAAAAGAGACGAAAATACTGCATAATTGATTATTCTTCTTCATCATATTAACAGCCATTATAATTCGACCCACTGCTGGGACACAAGGCCTCTCCTTGTCATTTAAAGAGGTTTAGGCAGTAGTCCACCACGCTTGCCCAATGCGGAGTGGTGGACGGAGTATAATGTGACCCCTTTGCTGATCCATTAGTTGCTTTCTACGACAACCATTGGAGGATATGAGGTGATGCTATTCTACTCTGCCAGCATCACATGGCATTTGTTCTTCTTGGCCTTCTTTAATTTATATAGTAATTTTGTTGGGTCAGTAAATATGGCATATTTCTGAGGCATCAATTAACGAAGACCTGGAGTTGCCGCGATGTGCCTTAACATGGTTGTGTTCATTAAATAGTCAAGGAGTTTTCACGCCGACTGTACCAACTAAATAAAGTTTCAGCCCACCTCTTAAGTAGATCCGGCATCAAAGGACCAATTGTCTTGTTTTCCGACTTTCCTATCGCCACATCTTTGGTAAAACAAAACTACCTAATATATCGTTGCAGCAAACAATAGCAATGCTGGAAGGACACCTGTAAATATCTTGAAGAGATGGCCAACGTAACTTGACCGACGTGTGTCGAAATTATTGTTTCGCGGTTGGTTATGTTCAGGGCTCAAGTGGCGGGCAGCTTCACATCTCAGTGAGTACAATTCGACACTATAATACCTGATGACCGCACCGGAACGAGCATCAGTTGGTGCGTTTCCAAATTACTACGATTTTTTAACGGATCGTCGTAATGTCATCTATTCCTCCCAGTCGTCCAGGTAGGAAAACATTATTAGATCTCAGGAAATAATTATATTTTATTATATATATATTAGGGAATACACTATGAGGAAATTAGGGAGGGCACAGAAATAATAATAACTCTTTACTATTATTTCTGCATTGTCATACTCTGTAGCATTGTCGTCTGCCATACATTTTAATACTTCCTGCGGCTACATCGTAAAATTATTTCTGTTACAACATTTTGTCCCAAATAAATTATTTTTGATTTGATATTGTCAAAAATTATGTGGATTTCAGAAACCACTGCAATATACTCAAAAAGTTAATTAATTATAATAGAAAATAAAGAAAATCCGAAATCTTACCTTGAGATTGTTCTAATTTTTTTATTGCTCCTGCTGCTTCTTGATTATATTTGATATCAGCTTAACTTTATACATGGGCTTGAAGGATGATTCCATCTTCTGTGGTGCTACGATGATGAGTTTCCCTGTCAACGATAAACAAAATGCAAGGCTGAAAAAAACGACCTGCCTCAAGCGGGAATCGAACCCAGCATCTTCCACAATCCGGGCGGCTGCGTTAACCACTACGCCACCGAGGCACTGCTTTTCGCTGTCGAAATTTGTCAGTGCTTATGTTTTTATGGTAAACATTGTTACATCAAATCTTTGAATTTGCACTTCTAAGATCCGAACTAAATATTTTTGCAAATATTTGACGCCCAGTTAAGATGAAACTACCTTACGTTATGGAATATTTTTTGCGTTTACTAACGCGTAAATATTTTAAATACTAGAAAAAATGCACCCCATTCTATTCCCGCCTGAGGCAGGTCGATTTTTTCAGTGTATTTTTTTTTAGTATTAAAAATATATACGCGTTTGTAAGCGCAACAAAAAATCTTCGATAAACATAATATCGATCCCAAAAATCATCTGTCCTTTTCTGTCTTTAAGATTGCTTGTCGATTATGTTAATTATTGCTAAGTATCAAATTTTGTTTATCAATAGTTTCGTAGTCGCCTTGCATATACCTTGGCAGAGTGACCTGGCAATGGAACCACGCATCATGTAAAGGTCTCTCATCAGAATTAGACGTATATTACAGCATTGTGCTGCTTCCACAAGGCCCGGCCGGACAGGGAAGTGAAACAAACACCGGACGCTAAAATTAATTATGTCGATAATGAATAGGAGCTATTAGTGATGAACGATATTGAAGGTACCTATGTGTTAATGTGCATCACTAATTTCGAACCTACTTTGGCAGGGATTAGCGACGCGAAGGATCACTTTGTTGTCCGTCTGTCTGTCAAAACCCTTTATCTCGGGAACAAGTGGAGGTATCGAGTTGAAATTAAAACCATAATTATGTACTCAGGTCTACAGTCTCTTGAAGCTGTGAAAAAATCAAACTTCTTAGTTAACGCAAAAAAAGATACGGCCATTTATGCCGCAAAAAACGTAGGGGAAGGTGGTACAAAATGATCCCTGGAGGTAAAATGATCCCCGGCTGTTTTACCCACATAATGGTGCCATCTAGGATATTTTAAGTGAATTTCATGCTCCTGCAGCCGAGCAGGGCAATGTCTATCAGTGTCATGGCGTCGTTGGCAGTGGGAAATTTTTTATCACAAAATATTCAAAATTACTGTGCTCAATCTAAAGTATGCCATTATTTGACACTACGTAGCTTTACTCCACGTATATTTTATGTGACAGGGATGTTGGTGTCAGTTTTTGTAACTAATTGGCAATGGAATTAACAGTCTTTCATTACAGTATACAATGAACATAGGTTGTGTTTTGATATTTTCCGTTAATAAGGCATTTGAGGCAAAACGATCCCTTCATAGGGTGGATAAAATGATCCTAGGATCATTTTACCCCCTGGTTACCTACCTACTTCCGATCGTGTTTTAGTTAACTATAAAAACATGTATGTATCTATATTTTCAATTTTAAGTAGGTATTTTTTGCACAATTATAACTTAAATGTATGAGTTATTATAACTCGATTATAGGTATAAACCCCATATTTAACAATATCTTAAATTTTCATGAACTTATCTTTATTTTGTTACTAAAAATATGCGGTAGTCTTTTATTTTCAGAAATCATGCCGCGAAATTACATTCGAAAGACCACACGCCACAACTGGAATGAAAACACCATGATTAACGGCATAGATTCCGTAAAAGAGGGCATGCCATTTAAAACCGCCTCCAAACAATTCTCAGTTCCAGGGCCTTTAAAAGAAGAGTTAAAGGAAAAAACGTTTACGCTGCGGGGGGCACCAAAGTGGTGGGGAGTAAAAAGAAAGTACCTATTTAGCGATGAATAGGAGCTGGAGCTTGTACAACATATACGATGTACGTTGTACGTTTAAAGCCAAAGTTAAAAATCTACTAGCCATCAATAATGCTATAAAACTGCAATTATTTGAATAGGCGTTTATGAGAATTAAGAATTTGCTGTATGATTATTAAGACAGAGTTGTTTAAACTTGTTACCTAAACTGAATCTACTAAAACTACCAAAAAATGTTATGGAATGTCTTATTTCTTCCTTGACTTTTAAATAGTGGGGTAATATGATCCCCGAATCATTTTACCTGCACTCTAGGGATCATTTTGGACACAGGGGTGTACAAAATGATCCTTTAGTAGACCTTCACAAAAACAATTATAAAAACTATACCAGATGACTTACGCGATTAAGGCGTACTAAATTTGTACTTCAATAGACTAGCTACCGCTTCACTATTTTTAGTTTGAGGAAAAGTTGCATACAGTCGTTTTACAGCTGTTTTCCCTTAGGGGGATCATTTTGTACCACCTTCCCCTATATTTCGACACTCTCAAGGGAATCAAAATTCATAGGGTACTTTCTGTTGACTTAGAACTATGAAATTTGACAAATAATATCGTCTTATACCACAGTAACAAGGAAAGCTCTGAAAACTATACATTTTTAATAAAATCATAAAGATATAGTCTTTATTTAAAGTACGTAATCAATCATCGAGGTTTGCCTTTATCTCGGGAACTCGTCGAGGTATCGTGTTAAAATTAAAACCATATATTTAGGTCTACAGTCCCTTGCAGTTGTGAAAAAAAACATACTTCTTAGCTAACGCAAAAAAGATACGGCCGTTTATGCCGCAAAAAAATACAAATTTATACGGATTCCTCGGTGGGCGAGTCCGACTCACACTTGTTCAGTTTTTTTTTATATTACTGACCTTGATCGTAACTTTTAATCGTTTTTATGAAGGTTGTGCAAAAATGCTAGAACTACTTACCTTCTTATAATTTTCATACTAACATTTAGCATATGAGAAGACCATTGTTAAAAAAGACTTATTTGGAAATGTGTAGGTATTCAAATGTTGGCTAAGATAACATTCATCCTGACAACAAGTTAGAATTTAATTCTGCTAATAAATATAGGTAATTAAAAAAGCGGATAATTCATTCTAAACATGGTTATCAAAGTTAGAAAGGTTTACCTACGTGAAATCTAAACCTGTTTGAACTATATTCCAGTCCAGTAGTTTCAGAGCATATTTAATACAAATAAACACACAAACAATCAAGTCTTCCCTCTTTGTAATATTAGTTTAGACATCGCACACAATAACTCTTAATTATGATTGTAGGTACTAAAGCTACAATACATCGGTGTATCTTTCCTGCTATGTAGGTAACGCTACATCTATTTTTTTTTCAATACAATTAAATTATTCAAAAACGTAATCCCTCACTATTCCATTTTAGGAACATACCTTCTGTACGCGATGTGAGGGGGAGGGAAATTAGAGGCAGAATCCGAAAGTAATTATAGGACAAATTTAATAGGCAACTATTTTACAAAGACGTATCAAAAAACCCTGCCACAATGACGTATATAAAAAAGACATAAACAAGTAAGTAATAAAGTATAAAAGGAGTTCGGTTTGCCACACCTTCCACAAAATCTTTCGATAACCTAAATTCATATTAAATCAACCCAGAAAAAAACTTCAAAAGAATTTCGAAGATTAGGTAAAAGAAATTTAATACAAAACCGTATTTTTATTCATTTCCTATTTTATAAGACTTAAAGACGTGAAATTCAATCGGTCTTTGAAAATTATGTGTATTATTACTTAAATACATATTTTCACTTACATAGATGTAACTACATTCGTCTAGTGAAAATTAGATGTAACGTTACATATATACATTCAAATTTGCAGCAATTAGCTTCCTCGATATTGGATATTACAACAAATCGATCGAAAGAGAATCATTCTAATTGAAATTTGAAATTCAAATATACATATAAATTAAAAATCTAAAGCTAGTTTCCAAAGCTTCTGACTAATTTTAAAAGCTCCAAAAAAGCCTAACCTTTTAAAATAATACAAAAAGTGGTAGTTGATATGGGCAATGTAGCGAAAGGTCCGCCCTATGGTTAACCTTTACCGCAGACTACGGAATGCTACGGACGCCTCTGAGAGCAAAGACCAAACGCGCGCGTTGCCGACCGTGTAGTAATTTTAGAGCCCTTTTCAATAATTTAAGGTTTTAAACAAATTCCTAATGGTATTACTGGTGATTAGTGAGAAAATACATTTGTCAAAAAAGATTAAGGTAAAAAGATTTAAATAAATCGGAAATGAGTTATAACGATAATGATGTTTCTAGAGTAGATAGAGCCCCTCGCTCGGCGGCTCTCAAAAGAGCTGTCAAGAACAATCGTTAGGCGATGACGTCATCACCCCGCCGAGGGGTAGCATGTTGGCTTTTTTGCTTTGTGTAACTTCCTTTGTTTATAAATACCACGCATGTGCTATATCTTTAGATTTCTAGATAAACTAACTAAAATTTAAGACTACTTTGAATAAAGAACATTGTATAATGATTAATTTACAAGCATTTGAAACCAGGCATAAGGGTATTTCCGACTTTAATATGTCCTAAATTTATTAAATAACAGCCAATACATCACAAACTACACTTTAAATTTAACAAATTAACTAAACATACCTAGAATCTGATAAATATAGCACATTGACAAACTAAATTTGATTAACTATCGTTTGATTTGACATAAACGGCATTAAAACCGAGTTGCAAACTCGACGTCGGGTAGTGGTCATATTATGACACGTCACATTTTAAATTTTTCTTAAATGGAGTTATTTTTTATTGAGGCAAAGGTAACTTAAACTTCCATCCTAATTGTAAAGTCACACGGTACAAACAACAATCGTAGAGTTGAGACATAACAAATTATCGAAAAATTGGTTTTTATATGTATGACAGCATGCCATATTATGGCAGCCACCCGAATAGCGCATGACAATCGAAGCCATAATAGGGACAGCCGCCGTATCAGGGGTATTAATTATACTTATGTAGGTATCTATCGTGGTCCGATTGTATAATTGAATTGGCAAGATCATGAAATGTGCGGCATATCAGGAAAGGTCCAGTAGACCATAAAAATCTCGACCGCTGGTCGAGTAGCCCATTATCTTAAAATGGCAATGGTCAGGAGTGATCAGTAGGTTCAAGGCTATTTTTTATGACCAAGCGAAGTGGACTGTTTATGGGAGAGTCTAATCTACGTATCTGTGTGATCGGTAGGTAGACGATATGCCCAAGCATTTCATGATCTGGCCAATTATACGATCGGGCCACGACATACCCTTTACTTTAATTATAAGTAAAGGATACTTAAGCATAATTTATGATAGTACTACCTATAAGCATTGATAAAAAGGGTTACATACTGCATATCAACAGTCATAATATCGACCATTAAAACATCAACACCGTAAGACCAACGATTCAAAATCTCAACACTTCAGAATGTCAGCAGCTTAGTAAGTCAATAGTTCATAAGATCAAAGTTTAAAATCTCAACATGGAAAAATTTTGGTTGCTACTTAGTGGAAGTGATAGCTGCTCACATTCTGAAGTGTTGAGATTTTGAATAGTTGGTCTTACGCTGTTGATGTTTTAATTGTCGATATTATGACTGTTGATATTCAGTATGTAACCCTGATATAACAACTTTCACATTGAATATCTCGAAATGTGGGTTGGATCATTTTTGCATAAATCGGTCCAACTTAGTCTTTCTTTTTAGGGTGCGGCAGACTATAGCCGCTACGATTTGGAGTGCCCGAACTGGGGTATTATAGATCCTTCACCATACAGAATACCACAGTTGTAACACTTTTTTGTGGTATTGGGTTTCTGTTGGTGAGTAAGGTTGCCAGAGTTCCACGAGGGTAGGGAAGGGGACTAGGGTTGGCAGTGCGCGAGTGTCACGTTAGTGTTGCAAGCGTCTATAGGCTACGGTTACTGCTTACCATCAGGCAGGCCGTATTCTTCTGCGTCTGCCCAGTGCCAAACAAATAACATTAAAAAACTTATAAATAATCTTAATCTGTACAAGATCATGTCCACATCATAAGCACAAATTACACGTGGAAATAAATCAATTTAAAGATGCGTTTGTGTGTTAATGTTAATAACTCTGGTTGTTAATAAAAAAATATGCAAATTACCGCATTATGATACAGAAATAGCGTGTTCCTGGTGCAGACGGAAAAGAGGATGTGATGGCCCTCGTATCTTGGCAGTCAGCATCTTCGCATTGATATTATTGTGCACACTGACAGATACGTTTGAACAAATTTATTTTATTCACAGGACAAATTTGGGAAAAATATTTTTTTATTTGAAATGGTATGCCTTCCAAAAGGGTTTTTTAATCGTAAAACTACGCAGTGGCAATATCGATTTTTCAAAATTTTCCCACCTTGTTGCGTCGATATTTTCTAAAGTTTTAAACCAATTTGCGTGATCTATTTTTATCTTAAAGATCAAAGTGTCGAAACAGTTTTCCAATAAAATTACAGTGCCTTACTGTAATACTTTTTCATTCTGAAAACTAACAGGCAAAAACCTGTCTTAACTTTAATCATCGTTTACTGGAGTTGTAAACAGGTTATGCGGTTTAAATACGAAAAGGTAAGAGACACAAAAGTACTTTCATATTTTTATTACCTACTAACTAATATGGATTCAGATTTTCGTACTCTCAAAACTTTATTTGTTATTCTTCATAGTAATGCTTCCTGCTGAGGTACTATTTGTTATTCTTTTTGATGCTTAGTAGCTAGCATTAATTCAAAATGCATTTATTTAAAGAAAAACGGGAATGTAAACTGTAACACAAACGGAAAAATCTAATTACTAAAATATACAACAGAAATAAAATTCTAAACCATTTACAAAGTATTAGACGTGCCCACGAAGTGCCAATAAAAGCCAGAGGTGCTTCACTTCACACTAAGAGGCCTTCGCTTGATGAATATCTAGTGAGGCTCTACAATAGAGTGTTTCTCTTGTATTTGAGTAGCACTTACGAATCTATTCACTTGGATAGAGTACTGCGATATAGGCCAGTACCACCAGCGCTACTCAGATTCGGTAGCATTTCCGACCTAAAACAGAAATCACTATTTTTGGGAAAATATAAAATGTTGCTCTATATTAATGGGGCTATCTAATTTTGATTGGGCTATCGATTCGATTTTACTAGGTGATAGACCCATATGTAGGGTCGTCTGGGTAGGGACCATCGCCTTTCTTATTTCTGCCGTGAAGCAGTTCACTGTGTTGCGGATTGAAGGAAAATGTCGCCATTGTAATTACTGGGCATGGAAGGCATTATCATTATAGTCCCCAGGATGTCAACGCACTTGCAGTGTTAAGTGATTTACCCTTAATATTGCAAGTGTCTATAGGCGACGGTAACCACTTAACACCAGGTTGGCCGCAAGCTTGTTTGCCATATTAGTATTTAAAAAAATACGGTTACTCTCATCTCATAAGGTCAGATACTCAGAAATAATTTATGTACGTTTTGACAGTTACAGAACCTTTACGCCGTCGAAACTAACTTTCCGTAGAGTCTTAGCAGGGTTCGGATCGAGGAGGAGCAGCAGACTTGCCTTGACGTGGAGATGAATTGTTCTTTTCAGAGCAATAACAGAGAATTTATAAAAAGGAGGCAATATCATTATAGTTCTCCTAATCATAAGTAGCACCTTGGAGGTCAATAAGACGAGGAAGACTTGTTCTGCGCGTAGGTAATTTGTCTTTTGCACTAGCTCTCTGTGCATTTCGTTTTCTGCTTTCCATGAGGTGGATGTCACTTAGTATAACTATATATTTAAAAAAAATTGGTTGTCTGTAAAGTCGGTTTACTGACGATAGTTGAACGTGACAACGTCTTAAGAAAATACTGATGGAATGGTAGCATTTTTCAAAAGAAAAATTTAATTTCATTTGTTTAATAGATTTCGCATTATAGTATGAATAAACTTGTAAAAAAATCTCTTTGGCTATACTATTTGTATCTGGCTGGTTTTGGTATCATTGAAAGTTTAAATTTTAAAGAACATAATTCCAAATTCAAATTAGAGAATTAGATTCAGAGCGAGGTAACGCCGCATGACGTCATGTTTTTTCGTGCGTGCAGCCGGCTCTATCGAATTATAAGACGTTGTCACGTCAAAAAATAACAAAATTAGAGTTCTTAAAATTCGCCAGCATAGCTTATCTACCAGTAGAAAAAGCCTTAGTATTAATAACAATGACGTCCGGCCGTTTTCACGCGGCATGAGTCCGTTGGGCGTTCAATTTTAGCGCCTTAAATAAGGGAGCCTTTGTTTTTATCCGCATAGTTGAATCTTATACTCGAACAGACGAGTTCTGTGTGGAATGCAAAGTAGTCAGTGATAATGTCTTGGACTTGGACATGGTTGGTTGTGTGTGTGTGCGTGGTGGAAGGGCAGGTGATCCCGGGGAAGTCCCGGACCAACGACGGGGATTATAACACCGTGAACACTGACGGATCTTTCGATTTCGGGTAAATGCTTTGTTGATTCTAATAGAGTTCAGTTGTATAGCCGTTTGATGCCGTCCTGGTGAAGTGGTTAGTAACTACACATCAAGCCCTCCGGGTTCGAATCCTGGTGACAGAAAATGTTTGTGTGATAAACACCATTTGTTTATGAGTCATGGTCGTTTATGTATTTAAGTTTAATTGCATCTAAAAATATCTAATGTATTAAGTATATTTTGTCCGTTACCCAGTATCCTTAATACAAGTTCTTAATGACACTTAATTTGGACTACGTAATACTTAAAGCCTTAAAAATTATCCATAGATATGTCTTTTAAAATTAAGCATAATGATAAAATTATCGATGTTTTCTCATTTATAAATATTATTAAAAACGCTTTTTTATTCCAGTCTGTTAAAACATAAATTAAGTCTAAATTTTTAAATAAGTACTGAGCGAAATTACATGAAATGAACAGTTTTAAAAAATTAATTAGATTTTTAATACCAAAATAAATTGAATATTGTTTCTAATTTTGTTTAGCATGATGTAAAATGTTCAGATTTTATGCGCTTTCCTCTAAGCTACACGTATTCTATATCATAACTAGATTGTTTCTTGTTGACGTGACAACGTCTTATGATTCTTAGAATTCGAGCCGTCTGCACGCACGAAAAAACATGACGCATGCGGCGTTACCTCGCTCTGAGGCGTTCCATGTAAGGCCGGCAAAACAAATGAAATTAAATTTTTCTTTTGAAAAATGCTACCATTCCATCAGTATTTTCTTAAGACGTTGTCACGTTCAACTATCGTCAGTAAACCGACTTTACAGAAAACCAATTTTTTTTAATCCTAATATCATAAACGCGAAAGTTTGTGTGGATGGATAATAATAATTAAAATATATTTCCACGCTCACACCAATTAACTAGCCCAAATTGAGTATCGTCACAGATAACACAATACTATACTAGTAGTATCATTAAGAACTTGTGCTATGGATACTAGATAACGGACAAATATAGGTACATAATAATCACGATATTTGACAAATGAGCTTGATAAATATATACATCGTGCTTTTTTAAGTCTTAAATATTTCAAGTTGCTATCATCGAAATCGCGAAAAATAAACATTTGTTTTATACAAAAGTGCAAGACCTACGCAACCGAAATGTATGAAATTTGATTTTTTGCGATTTGGTGTGTTAGTTTGTTAGTGTCTTGAGATGATATAGCGATAATTTAAGTGTATCAAATATACCTACCTAATTTTATCGATAAAAATACCTACATTAAGGGTCAACTGTAACTATTTGGATCCAGCAACCTTTTAAATATTTTTCACATAGGTAGTTTTAGGCACCTCTGCTAAAAATATCGATTTCTCTGGACATAAAGGTCTTAAGGATACGAAAAAACTTTTAATTAAAAGTTGCTAATACTAACTTTTAATTAAATATGAACAATGTGTAAATTTAAATGCTAAACAGTGATAAAAATTAATTAATCCAGTTTTAGTCAAAAAAAAATACATGTTTTTTAATTATTCCTAAATACCACAAAAACTTTTTTCTAATTTTAATAAAATAATATATGTCTATCAATCATTTAAAAAATTAAAATACTGTTCATTTTTCTAAAATACTGTTTAATTTCCTTCTCAGACTGAATTGTACTTTATTTCTTGTAATAAAAGTTGGCAACCAGCAGGGTACATATACAGTGTTTCACACATTTTGTTTGTTAATTAAAAGTTGGTATTACACCTAACAAATAACATTTTTTTCGTATCCGTTAGACCTTTGTGTCCGAGAAATCGATATTTTAGCAGAGGTGCCCAAAACTAAATAACAATATTTTAATGGCGGCTTGATCCCCTATGTTGGTGTTTTTATCGATAAAATTATACTATATTTGATGCCCTTAAATTATCGCTAACTCATGACCACCCTTGTATGTCATGTTATGCGTTTGTCCGTTGTGTTAATCCAATCAAGTTGGGCAGGATGATTGGGTTGAGCAGAGTCTTAGGCAACCTTTCGTTACACATAAAGCCACATCCGGCAGTATGGGCCATTCATTGCCTCCAAATAGTGACAAGTTGCCAGCCTGTCACCTACACATACGATTTATGTTCACATATTGCACTGACCGAAATAAAATTGGTAGGACACGCAAATGATGTATTCCATAAGCTAAGTACTCAATTAGTTTATTTTATTTATTATATCCTTTTTAATTTCCATTAACTTTCGAAACGTCGGTCGGTAGCCTAGCGCGCTGGCAGTGAACCCGCTATTAATGTATTCATCATCATCATCATCAACAGCTCATATAATGTCCCACCGAGGGGCTCGAGCCTACTAGGCTTTAGTCAACCACGCTGGCCAAGTGTTGGTCGACTTCACACACAACCTAAGAATTTCTTCATAGGTGTGTGCAGGTTTCCTCACGATGTTTTCCTTCACCGTAAAAGCGTCGAAACCGTAAATACGTACTTTGAATTCAAAATTTGAAAACACATTCCGGTTCGAACCAGTGCCTCCCGGGTGGGAGATGACGCCCTTACGCACTACGCCACGCTTTACTCTTAATGGATTAGAAGCAAAGTAATATTAATCCCACTAATATTTTATACATGAAAGATTGTATTAATGTATAGATGAATGTTTGTTTGTTAGTCTTTCACGCAAAATCTACTGAACGGATTCCTTTTAATGAAACATAATATGGTCACACATCAAGAATAACATAGAGGCTAAAATTTTACCGACATTGACGCGATCGAAACCGCGGGCGACGACTGTCTTTTACAATAATAACAAAAATTGTTAATTTATTCTTCTTTTTAAACAGATATACAAACAAAGATCGAGGACAAAGCTACCATTTAGCTCATGGAAACGCTAACGGCGTGGTGGGGGGCAGATTCGGAGCACGGGACCCTGCGACAGACACCGTGAAGGAAACTGTATATACTGCTGGCCCTAGAGGGTAAGTCAATTAGAAAATCCAAGATAAAACCAAAATACATGGAGACATAAATACAAAAGGGTTAGGAATAACTTTAGGTGGCATTTGGTTATAAAGTTCCTCTGTAAAAGGTTTGCCAGCCATTTACCTAAAAAGGTGCATCAAAACTAAATGGTAACTAACATCCAGTAAACCAGCAAACAAAAGCAACCAGTGTTAAGGTTTTAGCACACTCATCAGCTCGGAAAAGAAACGCCTAGGGTTGCCAACTTTGTTTTACAAGAAATTAAGTTTATTTAGGTCTGACAAGGAAAATAAACAGTATTTTAGAAAACTAAACAGATTTTTATGTTTTAAGGACATATTTTTAGTGCTTCTCGCATAACTAATTATTTTTTAAAGCCTTTTTTATATGCCTCATCACAATCAATTTTTGTGTTTTTTTTAACAGTAAAGAGTATAATGTAGTCAAAAACAGTATAATACTGTTTTTAACAGTATAGTCCCTAGAAACGCATCCTTTTTACTATGAACGCTACAGACGCTACAGTTCACGGCTACGAAAATACTAGGAACCGTAGCGCATCGCCTCTCTTTCATAGTAAGAGGTGTTAATAGAATAACAAAGAAATATAATGAAACATTTTTTATTGAACAAAATATACATTTGCTTTTAGAATCGCTAAAATGAATTTGACAATTAAACATAGATAATAGCTATAGAGAAAAACTAAAAAGTTCTTATGTTATTTTAACAAGAGGCGATACGGTTCCGAGCTGATAAGTGGGCGACGACCTTTAAGACTAAGAAAACAAATACCTATAGTATAGTATACCTAACACTGTAAATATGTACGTACATACATACAAAAGGGCTTTTTCTCGGCTTTGTCTTACAAAGCCGAAGTCTACGCATACATCAAAACAAGAAACAGTTTTAAAAAAATATTGATGGGAAAGGCTTTTTATTATTTGGTGTTAAAAAAACTCCAATACATACAGCGCGTAAGTCCCGCGGCGCTAGCAACTTGGCGACGTGCGCGACGTTCGGTCGGCTGAGTTGAATAGCCCCGATATCGAGTGGTTACATTGAGCGCTGACGTTTTAAAGTCATTTTTTGGTATGAAATACTTAAAATGTTGAATATAATTAGGACAAAAATTAAGAGATAAGTAATGTTTTAAATTTGTTTTCATAAAAATCTTGAAAAAAAATCCTACTTTGTCCGTCAATAACTTCATAACTATTTATTTCCCAGGAATAGTCTAAAAGAAAAAAATGGTCCTAATGATGAGCGGTATATGTAGTTCTCGGCTTTGTCATAGGTCTCTTTACACCCGTTTTAATCACGCTCACAATCCCAAAAAGGGGTCGAGAAGAGCTTCAGTTAACACACGGTCATATATAAAGCCTTATACAGCAGTATGAGCCATACAGTACTCCAAATTCCAACCTGTTGCCTACACAAAAGGGACACCAAACCCAAAAATTAACGATCCTTCAGTAACCAAACAAACTAAATCCATCGACCAGGGCAGATGTTACACTCAACAGCATCTCAGCAGTCCATTATAAATAGTCCAATTAAAATACGGTTTAAAAACCAGTGTATGTAGCTTTTACAAAAAAAAACCCTTTAAATTTTTCATTACAATAAACCGTTTTATCATAGTACCTATCTATAAGTTTATTATTAATGATGCATGTACGGTACGCCTGTATAAAGGCACAAAAAACAGCCAGTATATTACTAATAAATTAAATTAATATTTTTGTGTTTTTGTTACAGATAAATGGTTGTAATTAAATTATAATTAAATGTTTATTTTTTATATTTTATCTCCCAAAGTTAATTTTATTCATAAAATGTTGACCACTTTTCCGACATGAAAACTCTTTGCTAAGATTTAAAAAAAGTACCGTTCGTTTTTAGACGGAGCTTCTTGATAAACCGTGCGTTTTACTTTACATTATCGCACAAGTGCGTAATGAGATACAATACGATATTGAAATTGGTGAAATAAGAGACCCTTTACGAGCAAATGTGTTATAATAATAATTATTTAAGTAAAATAATTATTTCGTCGAAATGGTGGTAGGGCTTTTGACGATTTAAAAGTACCTACTTAGGAAAGTCCATTTAAATAAAGAGCTTTTTCATTTTAATTTTCATTTGCATTGTAAAAAGCAATAGTTACATCGCTCTTATTGTTTCTAGTTTCCGAGCGAAAGGCCCCAACATTCATCGTAAGATGGACTTAGACCAAAGACCGAGAGGTCCAATAGGGAATAAGGATGACCCATATTTCGACCCGAACGAAGATCCCAGCTACTCATTCAAATTTGACACAAGGACTTACTCGAAAAACGAGAACGCTGACAGCCGAGGAGATGTAAAGGGTAAGCCTAATTTTAACAGTTTTAAATCGCTAGTTTACTAACATTAGCTTAAAAGCAAAGAGTTCAATCTATCATCCATGTGCCCCCACGGTGAAATAGATGTAGGCCATAATATCGATCGATCAATACATCGATATAAATTTTTTATCATTAAGATAGATCAAAATGACCTATGATTCTGATCTATGATACTCGTACCTATATATCCATCCTGATAAGTGAGTAGTTCTACCTGAACGAAAAAAAATATGACAAGGAAGTATGACCAAAATAAAATGCGTTTTATTTTGGTCATACTTCCATGTCATAACTTTTTTTAAGCGTAAGCAAGCCAAGCGAGTGTGCCGCTGCGCGGTAGCGCCTAAAGAATCGCGAGAAAACCATTTTGTAATTCGATGTTCTGTGCACATTGCCCATTGTTTCTGATAGTTTACGCTAGAGGGCTAGAGGCGCTAGTGTGCAATGTATGAAAAGAGACGATACGTTTGATCGAGTTCGAAAACTAACAAAACTCATACATAGGGGTACTGATGTGAAACGTATGCTGATATCAATAAAGAAATTGACCGAAAACCCTGGTTCGCTGCATCTGAAAATTATCTATCAAGAAAGTTCTAACAGATAAATAGACTCAGATTCGGACATTGCAGATTTAAAGCTCACTTGCATTATATGCGTCTAATATCCTCACCAGTATGCACTGAATGCAACTCACAGGAAGATCAGACTCTCGAATATCTTTTTCACTTGCCCAGCATTCAACACGCAGCGGCTGTTACTAATAGACCGGCTCATGAACACACAAAAAAATATCCCACCTTCGTTACAGGAAATCGTAGCTTGCCCAAAATATTTTATACCCATTTACGACTTTATAAACTCCACCCTTGGAGAAATTTAATTTGACAAACTCGGATTATAAAATTAACCCTGGAATATACTTTAACCGGAGAAGACAACATTCAGTTAAATTATACAAAAAAATTACTTAAGATTTGGCTCTTGAGCCTGAAAAATTTCTCACACAATCTCAAGACTTGGCTCATTTTACAATTTTTAAAACAAGAAGATAAAGAAACGCAAACAAAAGTTTCAATAAGTACGACAGTTTAGATGCAAAGGGAATGTAAATTACAAACACGACATTCAGATAACAGTCAGTAGATATTTTTTACAATCGTCGTGAATGCCTAAGTAACAATGCACTACAATGAAATTAGTAAAGATAAAATTCATTCGGCATCACAGTCATAATAATAGGTACCTACCTAAAGCTTGGGAAGTAAACACAATGGCTTAAAGTTATTTGGTTAAAACTTTTGATAAACCAAATTTAATTTTAGATAATAACACAGACAATAAATCGAATCACTAGAAAGTAAAATGTATACAACATAAAGCAGGGCTGTATGTTAAAAAAACTGCACTGCTTTTTCGTTACATGTCATCAAGCAATCCTACAGCAGGCTTGTTGAGTTGACGTTTACGTAAATCGTTCAATTTTTTTATACATGAAACTCAAACTAAATAAAACACTTTCTTAATTTTGGTCCGAGGTATGAACCTAAGTAGATATGATATGATAAGTATGCTTCAAAAATTTCATAAATTTCCAAACGTAGACAATGTTCCATGAGATTGAAGTGTCTACTATTCCTAACAATTTTAACAATTTAAAAGTTCTTTTCTACTTAGCAATGTTCACTTAAATAGTTAAATGATCTTTTCACTTTGATTTCTGTCTAAAGGCTATTTCAGAACTGCTCGGCTTCCTACCGGTTTCTTGTTATGCTATTCTATCTAATCGTACATTCATAGGAAAATTTTATTATGTGCAAAAGTTCTCGCGTAAAAGCACTGCCAATACTGCCATAACTAGCATTTGCATGCCATAACTAACATTTTCATTAAGTCACAGGTTGGCTCAGATCAATAAAAAAGTCAGGTTGGTTGATGGTTTTTAATGGTCAAAGTTGTAAGTCGTTCGCCCGATAGCATAATTGGCCAGATCATGAAATGCCTGGACACATCATGAAACGCCGCAATTATTTCGAAAGCCAATCGTTGAACTGGGTCGATCGAGATCTGCCTAAACCACGGAGTACTAAATCACGGAGTCTTTGGCCTAATCCCAAAAACAGTCGACTCCGCTTGGTCATAAAAAAAAACGGGAACCGAGCATTCCTGACCACTGTTCATTATATGCCCAGGAAATGAAATAAAAATTAAATTAAAATAAAAAGCTTTTTATTTAAAGTGACTTTGCTAAGCAAGCTTTTTGGCATTTCATGATCTGGCTAATTATACGATCGGCAGACGACAGTAACAGATCTCGATTTATCCAGTTCAACGATTGGACTAAGTCCTCCATCGCATTCCTGAGGATAAACTTTGCAAAATATTTCTATAGCTTTTATCAAACATACCTTAAGACCTAATGCATATCTAAAATAGACTCTAAAATACTATGTAGTTAAATGTTTAATATTTCAAAACTTTAACTTTTTGATATAAATAGAAATTTGGTTGTTAAACTTTCCACTCACCAGGACATTACTCATACGTCGACGACGTCGGAGAACGACACGACGTATCTTACATTGCTGGCCGAGATACAGGCTTCCACGTGTCCTCGGCTCATCCTGACAGTCCCACCGTCATCGGCTCACCGTTTCATAGGGCTCCCTTAGTTAGAGGAGAGAGCAAGCCGCGAGGGAGAACAGCTGTACAAAGAGGGCTTGACGGTTCATACAGGTTAATTTCATAATATTTTTTATTGTTCTTTCAAAGTCCAGTCATTTGAATGGTAAAGTTAGATCAGCTTTTACATTGATCTTTTTCATATTTTTTCGATGTAAATCTTAATTTTAATCCTTAATTCGTCTATACGTCCGTGATCCTTGCAATTTACTCTTTACTAAACTACTCGCTTACCTACTTACATATTTTCCACAGGTTTATCTCAGCTGGTCCAGACCAAAGAAGAACCGAGAGCAGCGATGCTCATGGAAACGTCCGAGGATCTTACACATTTTTAGATGACAAGGGCGTCCAGAGGTACCTAATCATCGTCAATTATAAATACTTTATTGGGAGCCTATGAATATTGGTGCCAGCTAGAAACATGATCTCACGTTACCTACTAATTTTAATTACAGAACTGTACACTACATCGCAGGCCCCGGCATCGGCTATCGTATCGTTAAGAATGGCAAGGATCCATACATCCCAGCATATTTCCCAACGATTCCGAGCGCTTACGACCCAGATTTCGTTAGCGCAGGCTCTGCCAGCTATTCGCCTGATGACACCGGTGCAGAAGACGTGTTCAAACGTGAGTTTGATTTCAAGCATCCTTCACGAGAATGAAAAATTTTATTGCTTAACAAATCATAAATTAATGATAAATAGATCTATAGAAAAAATGTTTGTCCACACAGGTCCAGACGGCACAGCAGCTTCAGGCCATGTAAAACCTCCAAAATTCCCATCCAATGAAAAAGATAGGCCTAGTAAAAAACCTTCTTCTGAATCTAATGGAATAGGAACAACTGGTTCAGATAAATTTAGTGGATCTAATAGTTTTAGTGGACCAGGTGGTCCTACAGGTGGTACCAGCGGTTCTAGTGGTAATAGCGAAAATAATTCTAATGAAATTGGTTACCAAAGACCTACATCTGATCATGGGTCAGCTGGTGATGGAATAGGTTACGTAGATGAAGATGTATCGGGTCTCACCGGAGGTGCTGCGAAGCCAACAAAGGGATCAGGTGATGAATAGCACGGGTTGACTGAGCAATTGATAATAATTGTGATCTTGTTCTTCGAACTTTACAAATAATATATTTAGGAACACGGACACTGGAAACAATCCTTTCTTATAGAGTTAAGACGAAAAGCAAGATCACAATGCACTTGCCGAATATTGAAAAGTTGCACTGATAAGTTACATGGTTATAAAACAATTGCTTGACTGCAATAAACATATTCACTACCAATTTGGTTTTTATTACACCAAACACCTTACGGCACAAAGCACTTTAAGAGCACTGCAATAGAATTTAGAACTGATTGCATATTCCAGGCAAACCGGGACGACCCACGAGCAAGCCCTTTAGGCCGACGAAGAAACCTTACGTTCCACTAAAACCTTTCGACAGTAATAAAGATGACAACGGAGATTTCGATGGTGGGAAAGACGATCCTAACGGTCCGCAATTCGCAATAGGATTTAATATACACAATAATAAGCCTGGTACAACGATCATAAGAAATATAGGCAGAGATTACTTCGGGGTACCTCCGGGAGTGTCAGTTAGAGCCCATGTACAAAGCATCGATTTGTACCCATTTGAATCTAAACCTCTTTCCCCATCAGAAGCTATCGAAAAGGACAAAACATAATTTTCCTATTGTATTGATTAAGTAATCATAGAAGTACGAAAATTAAATTATTATTTAAGCACTGTAAATGAGATGAACTTTTAGAATTATATAGATACTTAATAAAGATGTAATTAAATATTGTAGAGTTTGATTTATTTATTAATGCGATACGCAAAATGAGGTTTGGTGTAGGAATGTTAAGAATTCAAAATCTTGGTACTGTAAATGCTCGACAACATTCAGTAAGAAATGGCGTTCCGTTTTTTTGATTGAGTGCTTTGAAACCTTTGTCAAATAGGTCTAGCTAATCTTCTTTCTCCTACTTTACTCCCATTTTCGTCGGTGCAGTAAGTCTTGCTATCGACAATACTGCTTAAGGATTTTGCATTAGATTTTTACGGCCGTGTACCTGACACCAACCTCTCTTCGGAATGACTGCTATCTTTCAACAGACCACCAGCTCAACGTGCGTTCCAAAGCAGTTCGGTCACTTGGTAGCTTAGCGTTCGTGATCGATACGAAGAACGCACTAGGTATCGCGGAGCCATCGACCTCCTCGTCTAGCAAGGACATTAGCAAAATTATTTATCAGGCGATAAGTTATATGTTGGCCGTGTGATCCCTGCAGAGTAGAATAGCATCACTGCATTACTCCAATGGGTGTCGTAGAAGGCGACTAATGGATCAGCAAAGGGGTATTGATCACTTTATACTCTGTCCCCGAATCCGCATTGGGCAAACGTAGTGAACTACTGCCTAAACCTTCTTTGATGACAAGGAGAGGCCTTGTGTCCCAGTTGTGGGTCTTTGCTCGTAATAGCCTAAATCTACAGAGCAGCTGCGTCACGGCAAGCAACCGAGTGATGTCGTGTTGTGTGGTTTGTATCGAAAAAAATATATGAGTAAAAAGGGTTCTTTTTATCTTTGAATATCACAATTACTTAAATTACAATGAACACTTTTTCAGGGAATCAACTGTAGCTACTGTTTTTTATACATAGGTAAGAAACAAAATAATTAGTAGAATTTTAAATTTCTGCAACTTAAAAAGAGTTAAGTCAGTATGTGAAACCCAACTTACAAACATATAAACGACAGCTCACCAGGCGGCCTTGCTTCATTCAATAGACATTGAACTCTACGTTGCTGGAATAAGATTGAAAAAATTAAGAAACTTGACGGTTATGCAGCTATGTACATCAGTACCTACCCGTAGTGTAAGTTTTTTAGTATAAAAAACGTAATTATTGTAGTTGCGTTAAGAGCCCAATTATGGGAAGTATGATTTTCGCTTCTTTCCGCTAGGGGCGCTATTCACGTTTCCTATACAAATTGAGCTCTTAACGCAACTACAATAGTTAAGTTTTTATACTAAAAAACTTACACTACGGGTACTGATTAAGTATATTATGAACTGTGAAATTTTTGTAACACACTTTGTACTATAGGTATATATCATAAGGTTTAAAATTGACGGTATTATGCTATTATACTTATAGGTCCGAATGAGGAAATACCTAAATGTTGCAGAAATAAAAAAGCATATTAGTATTTTTTGAAAAATTTATTCGAACAATACGACTGTCAACAAAATGCAAAACAGTAGGTACTTACATGGAGCCGGATTGTACCGAGGTCATTCCGTCTCTTACGAACCTCCCCATAACGATTAATGATTGCAAAAATTATGTAACAAAGTTAACATGGAGTATGGAAGGTAATTTGGCAAACATTGTGTATAGTGATTATTAACAGGAAAGTTAAATTGTTGAAAAATTAATTAATCTAGATAAAAACTTTCTGAAGTTGCATTAATTGACAGTTATTTTATAATGAAATTGATTAGATTTTAATGTCTTTAATTAGGAAAAAGGCGTGACTTATAAACAAGTGAAGAAAGTCCAGAAATAAACACTGTGAAATTGCCGACAAGTGCAATGTGTAAAATAAAAGAGCTTAGGCATATCAAACTGTCAATATTCTACAATCAATCGTCAACTTTAATAGATAGAATGAAAGTGTAAAATAGATTAAGGAATTTTGACAGTCTATTGGATATTGCAGATTCTTAGTTAATCGCGCTTATGGTTTTGTAGGAATTGCTTTCTATCTAAAAACCAGTCAAGAAGTTCATTTAAATGCATATAATTATAATTATGTCTATTCATACAACTCCAGAAAAAAATGTTAGTAGGACGTAATGTATATAGAAATTTTATAATTAACTACCTAACTACTTGATAGAGAAATTTTAAAAGGACAATGTCTAATGCGTAATATAAGTAAATATCATTGTATTTTTGCAGAAGGATATAATTAGAATTTGAAATAAATAGTGTTATTTTTACCTCTTTACATTTTTCAGAGTATTGTGAAGTAGAGAAATACTATATGTTAGTGAAAATAGAGATAGGGGAAAATTAACCTACCCATACCAACGTGTTCTTTCTCACTAAACATTCAGAAAATAAGATTTATAATCCTTGGCTATTTTTCACATTCTCACAATCTTGTGAATAATGTAAAACGATGACATTGAGAAAATAATCGTCCATCTACTACCTACCTCAATCAATGCCAATTATTTTTATACATAAATGCGTATACATTACAAACTATCCAACCCGTTTTAGGCCTGCGTATTTTTAACTACAGTTTAAACTCTGTGGACCTGATAATAAAGTCCATTGTGTAACTAAATGAGAAACATTATTAATCGGAAATTATACCTATGTCCAACACTCCCGATTGATAGAAAAAAACAGCCATATCTAGCACAATCATCATGTTTAGTGAAAAAGAACGAAATATAAAATTTACACATAAAACGTTTAGGCGTTTAGAACAACATATAATATACTTAAAATAACAATTTTCCCACGTTGCAGTGGCGTACACATACATCTTATAACGAGTAAATAAAATTAAATATAGGTCTTACCAATGCTTTGCATCACAATACAAAATTCATTCAGGTTCATCCATACGCCTGCGAAACCTCTATCGGCAATTTTTATTGGAAACAGCTAACTTCTTACTAGGAGTGGCCAAGCTGTATATTAATGTTAATCTAGGAATATATGTATTACCATCGTAAGGTATAATATAATCATATCGGATATTGGTTTAGTACTCCCTCAATAAAACCCAAGGGACTTCGCTTCGGCAGTGGTTGCAGCAAAAAATGTTGACCTATAATAAGTACTTAAAACCACATATTATACAGTAACTTGGGAGCGACTGACTGAATCCTGGTCGAGTTTACAGACAGAAAGTCGAAAAGCAGACTGTCATAGCAGGTAATCAACCCACTTCTCTTCAAAGGTTACAAGTTAATGATCAATGCTTGCTGTCATTTGTAATAATTTCGGCAATACAGCGTGTGAAAAGACCTAAGACAGAGCCGAAGTCTATACGCATTCTATACATCAAAACAAGAAACATAAAAAAAAATATTGCTAGGAAACGATAAATATCGTTTTTTGGTGTTAAAAAAAAAAACAAAAAATACCGCGCCATGTATACAGCGCGCAAGTCGCGCGGCGCTAGCAACTTGAAGACGTGCGCGACGTTCGTTCGGCTGAGTTGAATGGCCCCGATGTCGAGTGGTTATATTGAGCGCTGACGTTTTAAAACCCATTTTTTGTATGAAATACTTAAAATTTTGATAATGTTTCTTTAAACAAAATTAATAAATAACGTTTTCATAAAAATCTTGAATAAAAAATTCTAACTTTGACCTTCAACAACTTCATAACTATTCATTTCCCAGGTATAGTCTGGAAGAAGAAAATGGTCCTAATGATGAGCGGAATACGTAGTTCCCGGCTTTGTCATAAGTCTTTTTACACCCGTTAAATAGCAAAATGCACTAAGTGTGCGTTTACAAATAACTAAAATAAAGGCAGGTATAGTATAATCCTAGAAACTTCTATTTACTCGCCAGTTTCAGAATTTGGAGTCTATTAGAATTTCGACAAAATGCCAACATTTGTAGGTACTTGGCAGTGAACTATATTGTAGTTGTACTTAGCTGAATCTTCAATTTTTTCTACTGAACTTTTTGACCATGGTAACTTCTGTATTGGTAATGTCAAATAATGGAGTCATAAAACTTTACACCTGTCTATAACGGATAATTTAATCTAACTTAATTTTAAAATGATGCAGTGCTTTGGTCGCTCGGCATTTCTATGTTTTTCCATTGGATATTCAGATGTAGGACAGAAATTCGTGATCCTCCTTATTATAATTCATATGTTTACAGTACTAATTCCTTGTTCCCGAAATTTTGCCGAAAAGACGAATCAATGCTGATAATACTTATTACTACAGGTTGTAAGAACAGTAAGAACTTGTCATCAATTAGCAAAGTTTTTAAATTATGAAACAAACAAAAAACATTCTAATTAAAGAGTCATTAGAAATACATTACAAACTTGTCGCATGAAGTATGGTGTTAGATGTAACGCCCCACAAACAATATCTCAAGTTGATTTGTTAATAAAGTACAAATTAGTTCTGCAAGATGAATGGTTGAATTACTTGGACATAAAGTAGTAAACACCAACGTTAAACACCATACTTCACTGACCTAACACATACAACCAACTGCACAATCATGCACTTAAATTTAGTATTAGAATTGGTTATAATGTGAGACAATAAGATTGTTTTTCCTTTAGAGCTTAGAAAATACCATTTCCGTTGTGTGCAGCCGTGCCTTTTCAATGCAATTTCTACCTTAATACGGTTGTGTTAGTATTCATTAAAGCACTGTCGAAGTCTGTAATGATCTCCATTCGATCACACATACTAATATTGATAGAATCTAGATCGGATTTATCAACAAACGACTATATTTGGTTAACAATTCTCACACACTTCAATCTGCCGCGCTGTTTTGTAATACGATCCGCCTGCGACATAAATACTGTCATAGTTAGCCATATGATGTCGGCAAAGTACAATAGCATCACCCCATATCCTCCAATGGGTGTCGTAGGCGACTAATGGATCAGCAAAAGCAACAACGCACATCTCTAGAGGAAAAGCACCTTAAGTCTTTATTACGTAGGTACACGTAAAAACCACTCCTACTGTTGGTACACAGTAAAGGCGGTTTTGCGTGCAGATGTTACATTGGTCTTGGTTATGAGTAAAATAAACTTTGAAATTTATTCCTTTCGTTTAAGGTTCATTAACACACATCAACTGAAGCTTTGCTCCGACTTATCACTAAGTTATTTTTATAAAATCTATTTATATTATGTAGATAGAAAACATTACATAAATAGAAAAGGTTCTAAAAGGCAAATCAGCAAATCACAAGAGAAAGCTATTTTTGAGCGAATAATTTTATGTGCGAGCTTACATCTAGGTACTATGGATATACTTTATATACAAAGAGTTTTAGACCGTAACCTTAAGGCCTTAGAGCTTGAAGTTAAAATTAATAAGTTAAGTGTAGGTAACTTAAAAACGACAGCTAATTGTTGCGTTTTAGAATTAAAAAAAATATTTCAAAACATGTCAAAGAATCTAAGATAGCTAATATTTTTAAACAAAAATTAAGTAAGCTTTTTAAATACTTTATCAAAAAAATCCTGTTAAAGAAAGGCAAAGAGAAACTTTATAAGGTACTATTAGATATTTTCTTTTTTATTTTTTGAAATAATTTTATCATCGGACTATTTTTTTCTTTGACCATTAAGTACAACAATAAATCTCGTATTAACGGATGAAAATAATGTGACTAATAGAGTCACTTAACCGATTTAAATTATTTTTATGGACTGAAAATGTTTCGCACATTTTATTTCACAGCCATTATTTAACCTACGCTTATTTTCGTATTACACGAAGAAAATCGCTTCAAGCGGTTTAAAAAATCTTTTTCGTCTTGTCTCGTGGTATGTTAGTCAACAGTACATCAGTTTACTACAAACTGTCAAATTTTCCCAATCGGTTTTGCGCTTTTTAATACACATATTAAGGTTGAAAATCAATAGGTGAAAGGAGAACAGCCACTTTGTATGGAGCTCTGGAACCAATGTCAAAGTCATTGTACAACTATTAAATGTATATCATTTTATACCTTATTACAAAAGAAAAAAAATGATGTTAATTTAACTTCAATAACAAGTGGGGTTCACACATAAATAGGCGCTTTAGACAAAGTACTTTATTTTATCTAACAACTGTGGCAGGATTATATTCAGTCTAGAATATATCGACAAAGGAATCTACAGTACAAACAGCCATTGTTGAGAAACGCATTTTTTTTAAGTTATCGAACCAATAGCCTTATCGGACAGATAAACCACTGATAAATGTGCTTCAGAAACTCTGCTATACGCGAGTTTTAGAAAAATAAAGATGTTTCCGTTTAAAGGAACGAGCACTAAAAGTTTCTTTTCACAATAAACATAAATGGATATTAAAAATGTTTCCTGCTGTTTCCGACTACATGGCATATATCAAAATTATCCTTGAAAAACCGCAAATAAAATGGTATAAGTATAATATGTAGCTGTACAACTCTGGTACCATTTTGGTCTCCTTTGACAGTTTTGGATAGTCTGATCTGCTGTCGCCCGGTACTTAAAGAACGAGATGTAATATAAGTAACTCTAGAATTTATGGCATTTCAGACACAAATCATGGTTTGTTTTTATACTGAAGCTTTATAATATTACTCTCGAGTTTAATACACTAGAATATGGTCACATGCGTTCGATTATTTATTTAAATTGCGAGACTTATAATACAGAGTCACACAGATATTAATGTATGATTTTATAGTATAATGATGCATGCATGCTTAAGATATTACGGATACATTTATTTGTACGAGTTATCCTATCTACCTACACGTATATTTCGATTGGCGATGGTTATAGATCCAAGGAAGTTTTTCGATCATACATAGATTTCTTTTATTTGATGTTGATGCGACAATTTACCTCTGTAGACTTGTCTTTTTTTTGGCCATACGCCATATAACTGTAAGCCAAAATGTGAAGTCGTGACTAAGAATCTTTATACAGGTTGGAATTTCGTAATGCCGCCTGAAAGGAAAGTACTTTTATTACTGTAGATAGAAAATTTTACTCAAAGGAAACATTCCTTTATTTTTGAAAAGAAAGAAAACTGCTTTCAAGGGTTTTCGAAAATTCGCTTGCCACACCCGGGAGGCGAACCAACTTAAATCTGTAAAAATTACATCCTGTACTTTTATTGCATCGATCGTTAGGGTCAATTATTAAGACGAAATCTCTGTATAAAACTTGATAAATTAAATGAAAGAATAGCTATGAAACCCTTAATTATTTTATTTATTTACATAAAATGGTAAACTAACTAATTAGTTGCTCGAAATGGGCCCATTCTCTTGAATACACAAATTTATTCTTCTAACAAATTCATTCATTTTAATGTACTTATAAATGACGTCAATGATCATTATAACTACTAACATGGATAGCAGATGGATCTTTGAGTAAAAGTGAACTACTAACATGGATAGCAGATGGATCTTTGAGTAAAAGTGCTTTAACTTGACCCATTGAATTTATAAGTCCTTTTTCATGGCTTTCCTTTCATTTCAATTATCAAGTTTGTTGGAGAGATTTCGTCTTTATAAATGACCCTAACGATCGATGCAATAAAAGTACATAGTGTAATTTTTACAGATTTTAGTTGGTTCGATTCCCGGGTGTGGCAAGCGAATTTTCGAAAAATTTTGAATGCAGTTTTCTTTCTTTTCAAAAATAAAGGAATGTTTCCTTTGAGTAAAATTTTCTGTCTACAGTATTAAGAACACTTTCCCTTCAGGTGGCATTACTAATTTCCACCCGGTATAGTCGACTTTATTGGGGATAAACAATTGTCATGTCACGATCGCGGTCTAACGAGGAACTTCCCGATCTTTCTCATTGATTGGTCTTCGACGTGCAATTTAAAAATAAAATTTTATTTCACATAACTTTAGTTCACATTCCATTCACAGCATTGTGTTGGATAAAATTGATTAAAGTATGCGATGTATTATAGCCCGATCAAGCATTTAAAACGATAAATGAAAAGAGAATAAATATATTATGTTCCTACTTAAAATGCAAGAAAGAAGGGAATTTGTTAAAAATAAGTTTTAAATAAATACATTAAAAAAAACTGTTCTGGACAACATGGCAAGAAAAGAAAATGTTTAAATTTGGACTTTAACTCAAGATGCAATTAGCTTTAGTGTGCAATAAAAAAATTGGTATATTAAAATTAATATATTCAAACGGGGAAAGACTCATCATCAGGAATAGATTAGGTAACTGAATTTATAGGAGCACAATATTAGCAAGATAGACATGTTAAACACTAAAAACGAATATATCAATAAATATTTAATAAAAATAAACAAATCGAAACATATAAAACTGTGTCTTTCTACATAAATATGAACAAGCAACACACTAAAAGCTCGTACAAAAAAAAGGAAATCGTTTCAAAGGGGCAAAGAAGATTCCCTCGCGTTTGTCAAAAGCACCATTCTTAAAATTTCGTGAAACCTTAATAAAAATCGATATAAAAATTTAATTTTTAATATCAACTCGTTGATTTTTGTTCTTATTAAAGTATCAGTAATAATATTATAGCAACACATTCCTACCTACTTCGACATTTTACTTTTGTTTTATTCAAAACTGACATTGATAGTTAAATGGCAGGTAAATAAGTAGAGTAATAAAGTTTAATTTACGACGCTCTTGTTCAAATAAGTCTGCTTTAGAGTAAGGCATACTGTCCACGTTAGCCGTTAATGTTTCTTAGAAAGAAATAAAATGGTATCCAAGGAGCGGGAAATTTTGCCTTTCGGTCATGCGTTCGTCAAATGACGCCGCCGTGGACAGTGGCTATTAGTTCGATATTATTAACTCTCAGATCAATATGTCAGAACATAAAACAAACATTATTTCAGTTCTTGTATAAATTTGCGGTTTTATGCATCGATATTTATTAACACATAATTAAACTTTTCAAATAACTCTTTCTATTATCAAACAACAGAATTAGGTTAAACATTGTTAAACACGTTGCATAACTTTAGTAACTCGCTTGTGATAACTTTAAATATAATTATTGATGCAAAATAACTATAATTAATGAAAAAGAAGGAGTATTTCACTTTGAAACGTAAAAACTTAAATATACTCAATGAATCAATCAATGAAAAATACAATATAACACACAATTTAAAATGTTCGTAAGCGAGCGAATGGCGCATTCGCCATTTTGTTTTTTTTTCTTAATTTTATTAAGTATTATAAACAAATGCATTCTGTATGATTCAAACCCATGCGGATTCCAGTTACTTAATATATCTTAATAAACGTAATAATAACAAATTGGCAAATATATTTATTTATGAATAATATTATTAAATATTTCTCAAGTTTAAATCAGATCTCGTTAACTTATTGGGACTACAATGTTGACTAAAAACATCTGTGTTTCATTATAAATATTTCACAGTCACTGTAACCGCTTTATAGGTTGTGTTTACACCCGTTATATATTAAGGAGACTAGATTTAAGTTTTACAAACTACATTTATTATTAAAGAGATATTATGATCCCAGAATATCAACAGCATATTGAATTAGGGTAAAAACTGATTACTCACAATCGTATTGGCACAGTAGTTTAGATTTATACACAAAAATAATATTTGATATATAATATTACACAAGGTCATAAAACTAATTAGGAAGCAGGAGTGAGCTCAAATTCAAAATCCTACTAAAACTAAAATTAGGTGTAGATTTCACTAAGTTTTCTAAAGGCAAATACAATTTCACTATAGTTTGAAGCATTTCACCTACCGTTTAAATACTAAAAAACCTAAAAATGAGAGGATACAAAGTTTTTTATACACAACTAAGAACGGCTTCCGTGTTTATACAGTGCGACTGTCAATTGTCAACAAGAACTAAATTTGTAACAAGGTTTACAATCGTTATAACAATCCATCGAAGTTACGTTGGCATTATTGCTGTTTTATTTAATTCTAAATAACAGTTCTAATAATTCTAACCTGAAAAGTATTCGTAGGTCTTAGGGTGGTTACAGACCAGCGTTTTATCCCGTGTAAGCGCGTTTAAGTCGCGCCTTGTGCCACACGGGCAACGCGTACGAGCTTTGACGCTCTTAAAAGCTCGTATAAATACGAGCTATACTAACTCAACACTACCGGTTTGAGCGAACATGCCGGAATAAACCTGTGTACACGAGTCCGGGATTTTGAAACGCGTTATGTAGCGCGCGAGCCGAAACTACCGTATACGAGCAAAAATAAACGCTAATCTGAAATCACACTTACCGCGCTATTTAACTCGTAATATCCAAATCCAAAACCATTACCGTTTTCATACATTCTGTCAACAGCTTGACAGCTGTCAGATGTCAAAACAAAAGAAACGTTTTCGATTTGGTTTTGGTTTCCACGATCGTAAATAACGATAAGGCCTCCAGTTATTTCTGTATTACGATAGAGTTGAGCATTGCACCGACCTTCAATAAATCGGGAACAGGGTAGAATAAAGAAAATAGTAGAGTTGAGCATTTAAATTTCTTATAAAATAAAAGTGTTTCTTCCCAGCATTGGAAACTATTGAGATGGTTTTATGTCGTAATTTTTAATACTAAATTGAGTCTTTTGCACAATACAAAAAGATGTCATTTCATATGTAACGCCTACAAAACAATTGCCAACATAACCCCGTGGTAGTTACAACGAGCGCTTCGTACGCGTGCGTGCGCGCGTGTGGACACGGCGGCGCGCAATGTACAGCCAATATTACGTGATCTTCATTTTCTTGCCGGTTTCCTCCAGCATGTCCTTGATTTTGGTGAGAGGGGAGCGCTTGTCTTCTGATGTCTTCTCCACGTAGGATGTAGGCAGGTGGATTTGGAGGGGGTCCCTGAGTCGGGCTAAGTCTTTTTCTAATTTATCTATCTGTAAGTTAAGAAAAAAACAATTTAATAACATATTTTTTATATTAGGAGATGGCAAACAAGCTCATAGGCCCATATGGTGTTAAGTGGTTACCGTCGCTTATTGACACTTGCAATATTAAGGGTAAATCACTTAACACTGCAAGTGCGTTGCCATCCTGGGGACTAAGATGATATGTCTTCCATGCCCAGTAATAACACTGGCTACCTTTCCCTTCAATCCAAGATACACAAGAAAAAAAAACTTCAACCAGACTGCGGAAGAAACACGTGCTAGGAAAAGAATGAAATCGGAGTCTAAAGTTAAAATCGACTGCTCCTATAGTTGAAGTCGGTTTAAATTTAGCCTATGTTACCCGGGCTATAAAAACGAATCGACTGACACCTCATTAATCAAAATCAGATGAATAGTTTAGACGTTACAAAGGAACATACGTAAATACAAACATACATACATAGAGTGCTAAAATCATAAAGATTCATTTTGGATTCGCCGCAGTCGGCTAAGAATAGTATTGGAGTGTAAAAATATGATAATTCAAGTCTTGTTACTAATCAAAATGATGATTATTTTTAATCCAGTGCAGCCATGTCATACGAAATCAAATAGCATTCATGTATACAGGCGGCTGATCAGAATAAAACACGCCATCCTTCTACAATGCACTTTGGAGTCCCATTACTATGCAATAAAGTTAAAAAATTATTGAAGATATATTCGACAGTATTGGGCAGCCTGATCTGCAATCGTCTGTACATTATATACCGATTAAGTATTTTACTCTTAGTATAAAAATCTTTCTGTAGTATAAACATTCCCTTACCTCATCTTTCAAATGATTGTAATGATTAATATCAAGGCCGATCTTTTTCGCCTTCTTGTGCAACATGAGCAAATGTTGCCGATCTTTGACATCAGGCAGCACATATTCCTGAAAAAGACAAATGAAAATGATACAAATACTTTGTTACTTTTAGTACTTATTAGAGAAGTAAATAAGATTAAGAAACTTTTCCTGAAAACCCACAAAACTATTACCTATTTAACTAATTACATTATGATGTGTGTTTATTAAGTGCAACACATAAATAAAAAGATATATTCTTACTAAATTGGTCCAACTCAATTGTGATATCATCTTAACCTTTGATTTAGTAAATGTTACTATTGATTAAAAGTAAACCAGTGAAATGTAATTGAACAAATTATTTCATAGACTGAATTATATTTCTGAAAAAAAAAATCATTCTCAAACCATGTCTTTTTTTATATCACATTGGTGGCAATCAAGCATTCGATAATATGCAAGTACGGTCCACCTGTGTCAACCTTAAAGATAGCTAAAAATACTGTTTAAAAGACTCAGTACATGATATAATATAATTAAACTTAAAAGAAAAGTTTTTTACGGTACCTGTTTAGTTAGTACGAAGTAAGCATAGGCAGCCATCGCAGTGCCGTAGGTAACGAAGTAAGTGACGGGCTCCATGATATCCCAGGAGTACTCCCACCACGTGAGGCGGGCGAGCACGCCGAACTGCACACCCATTAAGCCGAGGCCCACCCACGTGAGGGCTGACGTGCGGCGTGAGGTCTCCACTTCGAGGCTCATGCGTTTCTAGTGGGAAATAGCTCAATGTTAACTAGAGACCCGTCCCCGCTTCACACGGGTTCAATGTAGATTATATTAAAGATTTATGCATCTATGTAAACCTTCCCCTTGAATTATTCTATCTCTTGTTAAAATCCGCATTAAAATTCCGCTGCGTAGTTTATAAGATTTAAGCGTACAGATAGTCGAAGCGACATTGTTCTATAACATGTACAGATTTATCCTCTCTATATAAACCGACTTACACAAATTAGTATGCAAGTAACAAATTTGTTGGGATCTCCCAACTCCGGAATATCTGACTTGGAATTATTAAATAATTTTAGTATTTGTATAGACCGCATAATTAAAGAGAAAAAATAAAGAATTAAAAAAATATAAAATTGGCACCATTTTAAACACCAATCGCGCGACCCAAGAAGGAAGCACGGTAATGATAATATTACCGTGGTATAAGTTAGTTTAAATAATAATTAATTATAATTCACCCAAGAAGGTATTAGGTAATTTAAATAATAATGAATTATAATTCAAAAGCGTTTTATTAGGTATTTTTTTATAATTTATTTTTTTTAAGTTTTTAATAAATAGACTTAAACTTGCGAAATAATATAAGAAATTTAGATTTCAAAATACAAGTAAATATTGCTTAAAGTATTACTTTTTTCGTAATTTTAAATTAATTAATGAGTATCCAAAACTTAATCTTAGAGAATACGTCTATATGGGTGAATCAACTTTTAAGCGATTCGTTTGCGAGGAATTTTTTTTTACTAAAGTTTAAATGTTAATATGTGAAAAATAACAAAATTTTTGTAAAATATGATTACCATATTATGCTAAATTAGGTCGTGCCACGATGTCTGATCTATACAACATGTAAACTAAATAACCAACATCCTGAATACAGGTGGTTTGGGATCGGCTTCAGAGTTGATTTCAATAATTTTTTTTAGAAAAAAAAACAAAAAGTACCCAGAAAGTTTTTTTTTTAAAACTATTAAAATCAACTCGAAAGCTGATCCCAAACCACCTGTATTCAGGATGTTGGTTATTTAGTTTACATGTTGTATATTAATGTTTGTTTTTTTTTTCTTTGCCTCTGGTATAATAGTAACTTGAACATTTTAACAAGCTATCACAATCTTAAGACTACTTGTTAAAAAGTTCTCTTTGAAGCAAATCCTACTTAATGAGAAGCGGACCACAGAAGTCCAAAAAAATTACCTCTTCAAGTGGTTGTATTTTAACGTTGAGCTTCTCAAGCTGCGAGCGGATCTCCCTCTCTTTTCTAATTTGGTGTTCGCGCACGTTGAGAGCTTCGTACAGTTGGTTCACTAGGTTTCTGACGTCACTCAGGCGCGTGATCTCCTCGGAGCTCAGTCGTTCCTGAAGACAAGAAAGAATAATTTCAATAACTTTGATTTCAATTTATGACGTTATTCAAAAGCTTGATTTGGGTAGGTATATTATTTTGTGTCAACAAAAGACATGCGTATACTCGTATTAATAATTGATCGCTGACTATCACAAGAACTATCTCACTACTCAGGATAATAATAATTATTTAAGTGAAATAATTATTTCGTCCCGAAATGGTGGTAGGGCTTTTGACGATTTAAAAGTACTTAGCAAAGTCCATGTAATTAAAGAGCAATTTTTTCCTTTCATTTCATTTTTATGTCATTTTTATGTCATTTTCATTTCATTTTCATGTCATATTAATGTCATTTTCATTTCATTTTCATGTCATATTCATGTCATTTTAATTTTATTTTCATTTCATTTTATTATCAGTCACATCGCCGAAGACTCCGACGAGTAAGAGCTTAATCCGAAATGGTTTTCCGGTCATAACGTATTTAGCCAATGTCTAGTAACAGTATTTTAATAATTGTATGGTATATTAAGTTGAAAATGGAGTTTCACGACAAGTGTTCTTCCAACAAGAACTCAGGTAAAACTCCACGAGTAGAGCAACAAAGTTTCCCTGGCATATAAGACATGTTTTTCGAACTCTATTTCATTTTATTACAAGAGAACTAGATTGAAAAATTACTGGAAAATGAGGACATTCACCCTGGTGTGTAAGGTACATAGTTTAAAAAAACTTTTATTATGGAGCACCCTTATTATAGTTGAAATATAAACTGTTTATGGCATTCGGTACATAATTAAGTTATATCAAACAATATGTCTAAGAAATATGTGTAAGTGCGAAATTTTCAAAAATAATAAAAAAATATATATTAAAAACGATATAAATAGCCTCCTCCTATTCAAAAATATCAATGATTTTAGGCGAAACTAAATTAGGTCTGAAGGGGTTAACTTAGTCCAGTATTTCTTAACATAATTAAAGGAATAGACATGACAATTAGTACAAATTTTTAAATTTAAAAACACCAAAATTTAAAAATAAACAGCAAATACAAAAAACTTTTTTTACTTTAGCCATCTGTTCAGGGAACATACAATAAACAGAAGTGATTTCCCGCGTTACTTCAGAAGTTCTCAGTTTCTTGTTGTGAGTTTACAAAGCGGGGTTTCCTTATTCTACAGAATACACAAGAACTTCGACAAGGGGAGACAGTATAACAATAGTCTATATAAACGTGTAATCCGTAGGACACATACGAAATGAAAGTTTGCCCACCCCTTTATAGACATTATTTATTACACTTATTTTTACTCAACGATGTGAGAACGGTATTTGCAAAAATACTAGAGGTGTAGATAGTTTTTCCGCCGTTTCAAAGGTGACATTCACTATCCTACCTAGCAGTCAAAGCAGGGTGTAACTCACAACTGTCCCGCTAGGCGAATTCTGACCTAAGGGGGCAACCGATACAACGTTTCTATCGAACGAAATGATAATAGCCCCCCATCCACTAGTATCAGTTCGTGTGTAAAAGGATTGTTTTTCCTCTCAGACTGGCGAGGAATTATAAAGTCGCAGGAAAACATGTAGAGATGACATTTAGTTAGTGGCCTCAACGGTTTTATTTGTCCCTACGATGTTTCTCTACAGTTCATCTATGAGGATAGGTCATACGAAATAAGCGCTAGTGGATGGGAGGCTAATTTTTGACCACGGTCGGCATAGAGCTTTCTCACTAAAACATCAGTTTCATACATTATTAGTTATTATTATTTTCGTCAGACGTTCAACGCAATCGACTGGTCACTTGACTAGGCCCCTCTGGCAGGATGAAAGGCGAATCTTGCTTGGCGTTGCCGGACGCTATGCAAGCAGCGTCAACAAGTGTGAGTAGGCAAAGCACTCACAACAGCACCCTAAAGACATTTCAAACAGGCGGCCAGCCATAAAACCTTCTTTTAACTTATAGCATTAGACATTGCCCTAAATAAATTTGGACATGTTTAGGACGAAGAATAAATCAATAGTGTTCTTGATCACGACAGGAGCATTTTTTTCGTTTCATTTACATGGTGTAAAAGACATGAACAGTCAAACGAGTATTCTGCTCACCATCATAACATTTTTTTCCCTTTAGAATACCTATATAGGACTTACTGTCCAAAAAACATTATCATTTTTTTAGTATTTTTTGCAAGTCGCGTGCGAGTTGAGCGCTTTACATTACGCGATACAATTTGCAATTTTTCTAACATCAAAATGATCTAAATGCGTGGGAGTAATAACTGCCCAAAATTTACGCATGTAAACTTAAATTTATCATATTGCTATTATCTATTGACCTTTAATGATGTTTTGAAATCATACGAAATTATAAGCTGTGGAGTTGCTTTCGCCATTTCTTCTCCATCTTAACACAATAATAATTATTTAAGTAAAATAATTATTTCGTCCCGAAATGGTGGTAGGGTTTTGACGATTTAAAAGTACTTAGCAAAGTCGATTTAAATAAAGAGCTTTTTCATTTCATTAACAGAAACAATATTCATAAATAACTTAAGAAGATAGTACCTATTGTGTAATTATGAACTTTGCCATACCTCAGAGGAAGGACTGTCCAAACCTAAACGAACTCTGTAATTACAGGGCATGGCAGTTAATGACATCTGTAATTTTTAAAGTTGGGCATCGTGCCAGTATTTCTATCAACTTTTGAGTCGTTTCCGGTATACGAGAAAGTCAAGGGGAGACCACTCCCTATTTTTTGAGGTCAGTTAAAAATCATCAGATTTAGGTTTTAATAGACTATGTGGTCAGCAACTGGAAAGTGGACATATTTTATACAAGCCTCTATATTACCACAACAGATGACACTAAGCGGTGTACCCGTGCAATTAGAAAAGGCTGCTCTATTGCGTCTCGTGTGTGGAATCACTATTATACGAAATGTGTCTCAAGACGCCGATGTCGGAGAATTTTGTGTTTGAATTTTGTGTTCGTTGTTCTAACTAAAAATAAATGTACTCCTTGTAAGTTGCTCATTGGTTTTAAGACTATTTTGGTCAACTGAGTAATCATCTGGACGGGTTTGTACGGAGAGAAGGACTGAAGAAAAGATGGAGAGGTTTTTAGATAAATTATTCGAGAAAGAATTAACATCTTTCGATTCAAAAAAAATATTAAGTTACCTTTATTAATTTAGGAATTTATTTGCAAGTTACCTATTGCAATTATTTTGCAATTCTAAAAGACCGGTCACCCGAAAAAAACAATTCTAACACGAAAAATAATCGAAAATCAAAGACCAACAGACCTTCTGATACATCCATAAAATTATAAGCCTTAACAATTCTCTTATGACTACAAAAACTTCCCGAAACCTACCATTAAAATATAGGTACTTACTTAAATACTTATCAAAGTAAAAGTTTTTAAGCAGGTGAGCAAAGAAATTAAGTAAGCAGTTAGAGATTCTCCTTTTTATACGACAAGTCTAGACTTGTCAAAGTTTAAATGAATTCTGACCGTTTAAAGTGGTATTTTGCGTATAAAGGAGTCGATTACGAACATAAAAGCAAGGAAGCAAACAAACAGGTGAAGCTTATTAAAGCGTGTTTTAAAGAAGAAGCAGCGTAGGAGAAAGACCGCAAATAAAATAAAAAAATACATACACTATGGGTACAGGTGTCGTCTCTAAAGTTGGTCTGTGTATTTTCAAATAACGGTTGAGAGCAGACATTTTGTTTGTCTGCGAGTAGAAGTTTGTATCTCCCAGCCTAGTTTTAAATGTGACTTGAAGTTCTATTATGTAAGCATGTCTTTGAAACGTTTTGTGCATAACATGAGTGAGCACTGCTGTTTTCTGTTTTGGCTTTAAATATTTTAGTTTGTTTCGTAGTTTAGCTTGGACATTGTTTATTTTGTGAAGACGAGTATTCAAATCTTGAAAAAAATATTAAAATTTTATAGCAGCAACAATTCAATAATGGTTTAGTTTTTTTAAAAATTAAGTTATACTATATACCTATGCATTTGCCGTTCTCTATGTAGATTTTTAATGAAAATGCATTGTAATGTCAATTCTTTTTGTTCAATTTCTCATTGGCTTTACCAGTGCGACTGTCACTGGACTTGTGTGTATGTTTTTAATTTTGTAACATGGGTACTTTGTAGATATAGGTGTAGCAGCAGATTTTTCGATTAAAATTACAAGAAACAAAGTACCAAAAAAGGGAGATATTTTCATTGAACTAGATCAAAATCGGATTATCGATCACCGGCTGCCACTGAAATCGGCTTCTCGGGCTATTGCCGGGACACTGGTAATACGATTCGGCTATAAATAGGGTATGTGTTTTTTTGTTCATATTTGGTATTTATGTAATATAGGTAGTAGTAGAATACTAGTAGAATAATATATTTTTCTTTTTTTTTTTTACTTTCTTGTATACTTAGTATAGAGGAAGTCATGTAATCGTAAAAAAATTCAACCTCGAGATTTTGACGGATTTACACGTTTTGGACCTCCCTGAGTCCAAAATATTTTTTTTGGAATCATGTCTGTGTGTGTGTCTGTGCGTTAGTACGATAACTCGAGTATGCTTTAACTTATTGCAACCAATTTTGGCATGAACGTACAACATCAAAATATAAGGTTTCTATCAACTTTTGAGTCGTCAATCACGAAAGTTAAGCAACCAAGTGCGTGGTCGGTACTCGGATGGGTGACCAAAATTTAACATGCATGTATGACATCAAAATATAAAGTTTCTATCAACTTTTGAGTCGGTTCCAGTAAACGAGAAAGTCAAGGGGAGATCACTACCGATTTTTTTGTTTATATTTTTTGTATCTATGTATTAGACTAGTAGAATAATATTTTTTTTTCCTTTTTTGTTACGATAGCATAGACACCGATACTATACACTGTATACACGCATCTAACTCCTCTTTCTGCTCCAGGGGTTAAATAAAAAAAACCGGCCAAGTGCGAGTCGGACTCGCACACCAAGGGTTCCGCCGTACAAACGTAGCATTCCCTAGCGTGTGACGGAAATTCGTCTAAGGTGTCGGTATAAACTGCTGTATCTTTTGATTGCGTTAACTTAGAAGTTTGATTTTTTCACTGCTTAAAGGGACAATAGACCTAGGTATTTGGTATAAATTTCAATTTGATACCTTTATTCGTTCGTGAGAAATAAGGTAGTAAGTTTCATTTTATTAAAATATTTTTATTATATTATATAACTAAAAAAATGTGATTTTCGCAATTTTTCCTATATTTGCATTATATGACAATGCTTCATGCCAAATTTCAAGATTCTGAGTTTACGGGAAATATCCTGTAGGTTTTGATTCCTTTGCGAGTGTCGGAAATTTGTTGAAAATATCGACATAATCGGCTGTATCTTTTGATTGGCTTGGCTTAGAAGTTTGATATTTTCACAGCTTAAAGGGACAATAGACCTGAGTATTTCGTGTGAATTTCAGCTTGATACGTCCACGCGTTCTTGAGATAAAGGGTCTTGACAGACAGACAGACAGACAGACGGACAACAAAGTGATCCTATAAGGGTTCCGTTTTTTCCTTTTGAGGTACGGAACCCTAAAAAGTAACACGTCTTTAGGCACATAAATCACTAACTGACCTTATTATAACAGAATGTTTATAGACAAGTGATTAAAAAAAAATGGTGACTGGCATACCGCTACCTATTCCCGTTCACAAAGGCAATTTAGATACTTAAATTTTTAAGTCAATCATTATTTTTTAACGTGACTTACGTGAAATATTTACGATGTCCTACGGATAAACTGAAGCCCAGTGGCGGCGATAAACTACGATTGACACTCGGCCACCCGAGTAGAGGAATACTTTTTAATCATCAATAATAATATGATAAAAACGAGAAACTCTTTAAATAAAAATTCAACTTTTATTCACTTAACATTTATTGTCGACGCTATTTAATAAGAATAACTATTCTAATTCACCTTTTCAGTCGTCATTGTATAAATTTAGCTTTCTTTTTACCTCCGATGCTACTTACCTTATTTTGGAAAAAATAATCCTTCTAATTAGGTAACCCTTTCAATCGTCATTGTAAAATTGTATTTATTCCTAATTCAGATGGAGAGTAATTCCCAGGCGTTTGGATAATTTATCTTGTAAAAAGCTTTTCTATATAAGTAATTGAATTAATCACATTAATGAACTCAGTAATTTAACTTTTGATACCCACCACCATTTTACGGTTTTATTAGATAGGTACAGATATTCCTTTCAATTTAGGAGCTAAGCATACATTTATGATCCTCCGGTTAACAATATTTTTTTTAATTAGGGCGGTAAACAAAGACTGTCTCAGATTGCAGGTAATTGACTTATATATGATTAATGGGCGCGGCGGATGGATGAGGCGATCTGAGGCTTTTTTGTACCGCCAGAGGTAAGTACAAAATTTTATGTCACCTCCAAAATATCACTAACTGGACAGGTGTGGCATAAAGTTAATTTTATATCTCGCAACGTGCGAAATATGACTCGTGGAGGTAGATGAATTACTGTTCATCTGTTTACTCCAATTATTCCCTACAGTACTGTCGATACGTCGACCTGAGCATCTTCTCCGCACAGCTACCATGCGACGGTGCATCGTCATAGCACATCTTACTCGCTCCACTACATAGGTTTGTGTCAGTGGAATCACAGTATGTATACCAAGAACATTTGTTTGTTTGTGGGCTGTCGAGTTATTAGCCTACTCTTGCATTGACGCTAGGGCTATCGCAAATGTGCCGGGCGGGAACGAGCGGCGAGTGAATGTGCAATGACATAAAAACGCGCGATCACACCGAGACGGCGCGGCCCGCACTGCAGCCACTTTATGCCCCCATATTTTTATGCCAATGTGTGCGTCACAGTGCGTGCGTACACGGCGCCGAGTACGCACGCACACATTCTAATGGATAGCGGCCAGTTTGTATGAAGACATATTACTGTTCTTGGTATACTGTGGTGGAAAGGGTCACATAGTTTCTTAGCTTTTGCGTTTTATGTGGTTTATCATCATGCGATGAGCCGTATGTATATTTGCCAACCTTGCATAAAAGTATTTTTTTATTTGAAACATTTAATCTATTCCTATAACAAAAGGGTACCAAGAGTATCTCTTATCAAATGAATGCCCGTCTGATTGATGATTGTGACTTGATTGATGGCACCAATCCAATATCATGAGTTTGAAATATGCGACGACAGTTTACTGCCAGATACGAGTAGTAGGTACTGATATGCGAACCATTTTCAATTCAGAGTAACTGAAAACAACGTTTCGATTTCTAGAACCTTAAAAACTTGATTTGGAAGTCATTTGTTTCAATTTAGTATACATCAGGATTTTATTAATGGAAACTACCTTTTCGGCTAAAATCCCAGAGAGATTCGGCATGTAGTGTTGCACACACTGGTTTCCATTTTAAAAACAAAGGAACGTTTGTCACTTTTGATCTTCATTGATTGATTTGATCAAATTTTTGATTTTCATTGTCCTTGTTCTCGTCTGTTCAATCTGGTATATGTTAGTCTGCCCGCCTAGCATGACCACCGAAATACGATATGATATAGCCATTTATTTTTTGAACTGTAAAAAAAATGGATATAACCGCCAACTTGAAATTTTATCGAAACTGCAAACTTGTTATAAGACTTATACACGTTCGCAGTATCGATAAAATTTCAAGATTTCAAGATAATATACTAGGCGGTTTTTGTCATCCTACCAAACACGTACTTAGTTAACTTCTGCGATTGTTATGAAAAACGCGCAATCGCAGCGCCATTGACCAAACTACTGGTGTAATTTTTATACAAAACATTAGCTTACTAATTTCGGCTTTGCAATATTGCATCTGAAAACTTTTTCATCTGAATCTGAAGACCCATTACGAGCGCAGGTGTGTCCCGAAGGCAACAGAAATTGCCTAGTTAGGAACTCGAGCAAGCAAATTGGGATAGCGAGGAATATTTTTATATATTTTCCGGTATTAATTACAGATTATTGTAACTTAATAATATTTTTAATCAAATGCAATTTAAATATTATTTTTACATCAAATAAATATACAATTCTTACGTTTTTCTAACATTTTAGATGATGTGAAAGAAATTTTATCAAAAAATATCCTAAAATTTCTATTAGATCTTATTAGTACTAGAGTAGGTACCTACAGTTTGGTGAATTCAATATAACATTGTGGCCGAGTGGCGATAAACCAACGGCCCCTCGACACCTCAATAGCCTCAGATCTCGGAACGAACTTAATTAATACGAGCTAAAGACACCCCTTGACTTCAAAGTTACGAGGTTAAAGGACTTTTAAAAGCAAGAACTTTTATGATCGCCATTAATAAAGAAGAGTGAATTACTGACAGCTTTTTCACTTCATAATGCTTTTGTAGCAAGAGTTTTTTTGCATTTCAATCATAAATTCTCAATCTGCTTTTATATTTAAAATAGTTCCAAACATAAAAGGTAAGCCGAATTAAGTTCTAGAGTAAGTTTAAGTCATTGCTATTGTCAAATTATGAAACAGGAACTGAACGAAGAAAATCAGATACATATAAATGGCATATAGGTACTTCGGGGCCTGACAAACAAAAGCACTTGCTACAGTGTTTTATAAAATTAACCATCACATGAGTTTAGTACCATATACTTATTAAATTATTGTAGCTTCAAACGCAAGTACGGTAATGTCGTTTTTTTTTTAATTTTACTGTTGTGGAGGTCATATAATATTACTGGAACTGGGTGTGTGCCAACAGATCTGGTCGACTGAAAACATTCTCTGCGCAAAATTATATAGCAGCTGAACTTACTCTTGAAGACAATTCAGTTTAGCTGGGCAACGGTAAACTGTTGGACAATGCTGGAATACATAATAATATCCTATTCAGGACAAACATACTTAATAATGTATACAGGAGAAAAAAGGAAGGCAGTTCATAATATCCGCGGGATACAGTTTTAAAATTATGTAAAATATACTATAATATCATACAATCATACAATATCACGGCCATAGTGATGTACAGAATCGAGTCCTCGAGATTTGCAGACCTCTATGAGCTCGATAAGTTCGGCATCCCAAGTCTTGTTGAGCGCGAGCTCTCTTAGCAACTACTCGAGCCATCCAAAAGAGCTAAAGTCCTAAAATGAATGACAGCCTATCAATAACAGCTCGAGTTTAAAAATGTTACTTAAAGTTCGACGCTCAGCAAGGATTCGAAGCTAAATTTTAGACGATTTTTTGTAATCCAAGATCCAAAAATTCTTTTATCCAGTATTGTAAGCAACTCGTCATAACAAAAGATTAGAGCGCAGAAAAAGACTCGAGCGTAAAAACAGACTCCAGCGTAAAAAAAAAACTACTTCATATCTAATGCCACGCTTAAGCCCGCTCAGAGGCTCACTTAAGCCCGCAGTCGTCGAAATTTGCGTTAAAAAAAACTCGAACCTTAACGATTCCGGGCGCTAAGTAAAAAGACTCTGAGGACTCGAGTCTTGCACTATACATCACTGCTCATAATCAAAAAAGAGTTTAGCAGAGCTTTAGTTAACATATATAGTGATGGGCCAATCTGTCGCCTATATCAATCCCAAAAAGTAACTACATCAGTGCCCTAACAAATAAGGGCGTCAACCAGCAGGCCTATTCGGTTTTTTTTTAGTTGAAAATGATAATCACCTAGTGAATTACATATCGATTGCTGTTTTTACACAAGTGCCATAATAGCGTGTCGTGTAAAACAGCAATGGATATGTAATTCACTCGGTAATCATCACTTTCATCTGTCAAAACAGTTAGCGAATAGGCCGGCTAGACAGATATTACACTCTAAAATAAGGCAGCAGTTCGATTATGAAAGCCGATAAACGATGGCAGCTCGCGGCCACTCACTTTCCTCGTGGAGCTTTGTATACCTTAGGAGACATAACTTGCGCTTTAAGGTGGATAACTGTTTCCAGAACAGGCACTCCATTTTCGAGGACCATGTATTTATTTAACATCCATCCTTTTTTACACAAATCAACTCACAGGCTCAAGGGTGTTACAAACAAGAAAAACCATCAGTATATCAGTATTAGTTAAACATTCATATGTAAAGCAATTAAATAAATAAATAAATCATTGGAGACCGCCATTGTACAAGAATTGTACAAGTCCGCTCCGCCAGCGTCGTCTAGTAATTTATCTCAGGATCACTTAACTTCATTTTAACATCTAATAACTTTTGCGTTCAATGGTTTTGCTTGCCAATCTATTATTAATTATCTAGTAACAGTTCTTGTAACAAAAGTTTGCTGAAACCAGTAATATAAGGGAAGGCTAAATCAATATAATCTGACTTGGAAATTGTTCAGAAACGTTTTAGATATAGCTTGGCTAAAAATGTGTATCATCCGAAATTAGGAGTGGTCGACTTTTTATTTTTAACGGTAATGCTCTTGGCCTACAACTCACCTGATGGTAAATAAGGACGAGAACGATGATGGAAGCGAGCATCATCTAGAACCCTCGAACACCGAGGCTGCCTCATCACTGGTGACCATATTTATAGGAAACTGTAGATCGGCAATGTGAAAGAGAAAGAGCATACTAACGCGTATATTAGAGCGAGATAGATAGACAGGACCATTTCACGTACACACAGGCCTAGGTCACGTAGAAAAGACAGCAACTGTCAAACTGCAGTACTAATTTTCACGCAATCATGCGCATTGTTCTTGCCCTAGTCGATTTATTGCCAATTTAGAAAATTCAGTAATTACAAATCTATGCTGGCGACACATAATTAACTCTTATTTTGTAGTGGTAGCTAACCGTAATAGTATTAACAGCGTTATTTGTTTCTGGACAGTGATAAGATAGGCTGGGTTCCAGCTGAAGATCGTCCCTTAACATAATGTGAGAGATGAATACCGAGAACTCTGTCAATAATCAGGACAAACACTATTCAACGGTTGATTATGATTTTAATTTAACTCAAAAACAATAGTGTAATATTCAATATGACTCCTTATCTGTTAATGTCTGGTGATGTTGTTGACAAGCCGATCTTAATTTTAGCAGACCGCAAACCACATGCAATCAGCACATACGTGCACAGTCACCGCAGCTTAGCCGTTTGTGTTCACTTGTCCTATCAACACCACTGCTGACAATTACCTCCAATGACAGTTCACTGCACGTCAGTTTGTACTCACAGGATTATTTTGAAAACACTAATAAACTCAAAACATTTGAAGATCTCATCAATACGGTCCTGCGTAGAGTATTGCTCGCACCTGTGGGATGGCTCCGCCAAGTACTTGCCCGATGCATTGAATAGGTTGCAAGGACGCGCGACTTGCATCATAGTAGCATAAAATAGCAAAAAACCTAGTGGCAACACAACAAAAATAAGTTTGGGAAGACCTGGACTACAGCACATTCGTTTAAGTTGTCGACAGGAGTAATTTCATTTAATAATTATGTAATTTGGTTCAAATTAAATATTTTCAAATCATGCCTAATAAATTACAAAAAAAAAACTGTTGGACATAATCTGCACTTTCAGAATTGGAAACACGTAAACAGGACCCTAAGTGATACCATCAACTATAGGTTATGGTTACAGCATAAGACCACGCGAGCCATACACTAGTTTGCTTGACTTTGTTTTACAGTAATAAAGGAAGAATCACAAGTTAAACACCAATTAAACACTTAAACAAATGAAAAGCGGCGACCACTCCCGCCACAGTCAGTGGTTAATTTGTCTAATGGAGTAATTTAGAATCATGAAGTGCAACTAATGTGTTTGATACAGTGTATTTACATTCTGGTTATCAGTTTTACCAACACTTCCCAAGTAATTCCTGAGTCCCGAGTATAGGCCTGTAATAGATGGTCCGAGCTTAGGATAAGTAGCTAATGTTACTTGTTTATTCAACAAAACAAATATCACCCTCAAATGAGTACTGGGCCATTTTGGAATCATCAGTAACGAAAAGGCCGATGAGCTAGCAAGGGCTGGGGCTAGTATATAGCTAGCAAGGGCTGGGGCTAGCCATAGTTTGGCCTGAACATTTCTGTGATATCTCAAAGAAGGCCATGAAATACTTAAAAACCCGCCTCCTCCAAGAGGCAAAAGCGGACTGGCATGTACGCCTGAGTTAACACACTCAAAATCACCAATCGAACCATACTCTCGAAAGCGCGCTGACGAGCTACTGAAGCTTAACTGAGGCAACCTGAGCGTGTTGATTAGGGCTCTGACTGGCCACTGCCAGCTGAACAGACATCTCTACAACATGAGGCTAAAGATACTGATGCTTGCAGATTCTATGAACAGGAGCGTGAAACACCAATGCACCACTTGTGCTATTGTGAACCTCTCATTCACAAAAGAAGCAAGAGAAGGTGACACATTCTCGACCCCGACGATATCAAAACAATCCAAGCTGGGAATATCTTACTATTTTTAGATAGTACCCAGCTAAAGAAGCACATGTAAGGCCTCTTACTTGGAGGCAAGACATAATGTAATTAATGTAATATAATTTAAATTTAGCTTATTAATCTTAATAAAATTTCATTTCATAAATTAATGTAATAATAATATGCCTATTTTATAAATGAATGACTTTCTTATAATTTACCAACATAGATTAAGATAAAATTTGTTACTAACAAAATATGGACAACAATTTAATAGTCTGTAATAAAAGTATTTTTTTTATAATAAATCTTCGGTTGCAGTGACGCAAAAGCCCCAAATTTACGAAGTAATAAAAATACCTGTTAATTAATAAATTGCAGAAAATTCTAAGCTGAGATTCATTCTGCGAATTCAAATGGAAAATATTTATTAGTGGGTTTGCAAAAAAAAAAAAATTATGTTTGACTGAACCAAAACTTTAGACAAGCTAATATACTAATAATCATTTATAACAGTTTTGTTGTCGTAATTAAAAATAGTATATTATTGTATATTATTATAGTATGTTACCCATCGTAAAATATGTACATAAATTGCACTACTAAAATCGTTAGTGCGTAATATTACAATCACTAATTGAAGATATATTATTAAGTCTGTAAACTCTCCTTTGTATTCTAATTGCAGAAGCAATAGTTTCATATTACAGAGGATTAACCGAATTATTAGGTAATCTGTCATCGGAGATTTACAGCCATAACCATGTTATTAACAGGGACTTAACGACGTCATTGTGTCTCCAGATCGATCCAATTAATGCTTCCGATATCGTGTGCCAATTCATATTGGCTGACAATTATCGGTTTATTTCTTAACAATCAAAATCATCTTTGTTATAACTTATAACTCCTTCACAGTCTATTGAAATTCTAAAATGGTATAATATACATATTATAATATGTGCATAGAAACTACAACGCTCTGCAAAAGTTATGTTAATTAATTAATTATTATTCATTAATTTTTTTTTCAAATATCAACCATTTAATTTAAAATGTAGGTACGCAGATTTATCATAACGTTGGCGAAAATTCGTTGTCAGCTTCCCTGTGCCATTACTCAAAGTTGAACCCTGCGGAGCAAAACTCCAGTGAGAGATACCTGTTGACACTCTACGGTGGCTTCGCCATACGGAATTAAGTACACTCCAAGGTTCAATGCTCTAGCTAGAGTCACCACTATCATCATGTCAGCCGAGACACGCCCTCTATTGGGCATGCCAAAGATATCCAATCCGATTGATCCGACGCTGCCCTCATCCAGAGGCTTCCTCTATCAGATCGCCGGTCCATCTTGTGGGGGCCTATCAGCGCTGCCTCTCCCTCAATGGCTGTCAGTCCACCTCGCAATGTGTCCTAGCTACGGTATTCTTGCTAAAATGCACACGTCACACTGCCTTATGAGATCGCTTAATATATCGTCGACAAGGCGTGAACTTTAGCCATTTTACTCGACCAATTAACCTACATCGAGGTTAATACCTTACGTCACAATAGACGAACCACCAACCGCGATCAAGCAATAAAGCGGAATACAAACACAGTGGGAGACCAAATAAGTGATTTATATGGAAAACAATTGACCTCATTTCGCAATAAATATGGCAATATTCAATTTTATTGCCGCATTTATAAGTATCCATTACCGTTTAAATGAAAACGATCCCAAAAATATGGAATTTACATAACGATCCGTAATATGAGTATAGCTTGCTGTTTTGATATCGTCTGGGTCGAAAATGTGTCTCCCCAAATGTTGGTTTCTTTTGTGAATAAGAGTTTCACAAAAGCACAGGAAGTGCATTTGTTTCACACTCCTGTTCACAGAATCTGCAAGCATCTTTTAGTCTCATGTTGAAAGATGTCTGTTTAGATTGCAATGGCCAGTCAGAGCCCTTATCATCACGCTCAGGTTGCCCCTGTTATGTATGCCCACTGCCACTGAAAGTTTGCGGTTTGCGAAGGTTTGCTTGAAGGCATGAAGGTTTTTTAATAATAAAAGAAATTAGCTTGAAGTAATTTATGGGTAAAGTAAATATAATAGGAAATCCCAAAGAAAAAAATATGTTTATAATAAACTATTTACATTGAACTATTTTCAAGAAGCCAATATGAGAGACAATCCACTGAGATTGACTCAGTTTTTTGCCATCTACCATATAAATAGACAAAATCCACTGCGTTGGATTGTCCTTAACTCATTGATCTAGTCACTCGTATTATATAGAAGAATTTCAAATTTTTTATGGGACTGGCAAAAACCGATAACGGAAACAATTCACTGAACCAAGACAATGTTGTCTTGGGTCAATGGATTGTTTCTGTTTTTGGCTTGATGTAAAAGTCCATGATGGAAATTGTCCAACCTTGCCTTATTTTCTATTGTTTGAACCTTCATAATTATAAGCTATTTCAAGATTAACACTATTTGTTTGTGTATCCGTAGATACCAGTAAAGCTTCATTATTTCCTTTACTTGTAATTTATCTTCTCAAAAGTAGGTAAGATCTTAGTCGCATCTTCTATCCGCTTGCTCTTGTCCACACGACACAGAAAGAGGTTGTCGCATTGATTGTAAGTAATCCGCTTAGAACTATCGTGGCTTAAATTAGACTATCTATCTACGTGGTTATGTATAATGTTGTTAAGCGAATAACGGAACTTGATTGAACTATTAATTGTATCAGCGTAATCACTAAAGTTCCGCGTCATACATTATTAGACAAAGCACCAAAGGTGATTAAGGGAACTCTCGTGAATTCACAATACCTACAGATAATTTTGACAACACAAGGAAAATGGTAAGTGGACTTTTGCCCACTTTTATGAACAGTCGGCTGATCAGTATGTGTACTGAGGCAATTTATTTATTAACGGCCTTCCTAATTTACCTACACGGAAAGAACATAGGGGTTAAAAATAAATAAAATACTGTAGAAAATAACCCAGCATGTTTGTCAATATAGCACCTGCAAAAGTTTGTAGCTTAAAACAAATACTTCAAGTGTACTCTATGCCAAGTTTACAAAGAGATTTATAATAAGTCTTAGCTAAAAATTACCAATACGATTGTAACCGAGCCAAAAAGGTCCTTTGTGAGTGCAATGTTTTTTCAGTGTAACTCTTACGAGTCGAGATTCCATGGTATCTCTAAAAATCTCTAAGACCTTCCCATCTGAGCAAAGAGACTGTACCTATGTCTGGTGTCTACAAGCATCAAAGACTATATATCCAATATACAGTATGATATACAGTTTCCTTCACGGTGTCAATTGCAGGGTCCCGTGCTCCTAAAGACTATATAAGCATGCACATTTGCCTGCATATCTGTTGTAATAGACCAATCAAACACAATAACACACTAATTGAAATCTCGCAATTAATTCTTCAACAATCTGTTAACACTATAAAAAGGCGTTGTTTTTCCTTCCCCTACTTAGTTAATCACGTTGTTCTGACGCTGCATCTCAACGAGGGTGATCAGTAATAGCCCAATTAAACCGGTTACTTAGCGCAAACTTCCATTTTACATCCTGTCGCGTGCCACCGCGGTCGGTTACCCACCGGGAATTTGTCACGTACGAAGAGAGCAACACGAAAAATTTTACCAAAAACATTTTTGATGGAATATTCTGACTATATTTTAGTGACACTAAAGCATATAATCACGCTACGTGTGTAGGTTTCACTTTCAGCAATAGTGTTGAGACAGGGTTTGAGTTTTTGGTCCTATTGAGGAGACTCATGCTTCAACTTAATGATTTTTATCATGGAATTTAATTCTTAAGTAGAAATTTTATATAAAAAAAAGTACCAAAGTCATGACGAAAAGGCAAATTTATAGGCATGTCTACAAGCCCGATTTTAAACTCTTGCACCGGTAGAATGCTAAATTTTTAATGCCTACGTAACTAAAGGCTATATTTTTTTAGAATATGGATGTAAACATTTTTTTTAAATATATAAAAATGCCGAGAAGGTCAATGGCGCAGCTGTCGTGAGTTTTTCGTAACGATCAAGAAAGCTAAACTAACAAGTGTGGGTTCGACACTCAGATGGGTGATCGAAATTTTTTCAAGTCGATTTGTCCCGTTCTTATGAAAGCACGTTAAGCTGGTGGTCCCTGCTGCGTCGAAACATAGCTGTGGGGGCAAGGTAGGAAAAAGAAGACTGAGAAAAAAGCTTCTACTGGTGAAAGATTTTATAAAAATCGCTCCAAACAGGAAGTAAAACTCGAATTGTAAAGTAATGATAAATGACCTCTTACGAGCTCAGACTCAAAAAATATAATATTTATTATACTTTAAAGACTCGAGTTCTGCCCAACACTATTCCGCAACCGTATTACAGTAGGTACACAAGGTTAGAAAATATCTCTCTGACCTTACCGAAACTGTTTTCCATAATTATATAGGCGAACTTTCGGCCACAATCTCTTTTCATGTCAGCAATAATGTGGCTCGCGATGGTAAGTGCTTACTTAGCAGGGTCTATTCGTCGGAGGGTCTAAACTTTTACGATTATTATGCGTTCAGTAAATAAAGTTCCACTTAAGATCTATTCGATTTATAAACGTATTTGTAACACTTAGGGGAGAGCAACCATTATTAGACTGGCTACTAAATTATACCAGATTTTTATTCCCTAAAAAACGTATTACCGTAACTATTTTTTAGTAAAGATAGCAATCGGGCGGAGTGTTAGTAGCAATTTAATCGACTTGCTTTATGTCATAGACAATAAGGTGAAACTAGCATCTTAAAAGCTCGACTTGCTCAATAGATGTAAAACATCATCATCATTTCAACCAAGAGATGTCCACTGTTGGATATAGGCCTCCCCTAAAGATTGCCAACTAGACCGGTCCTACGCTGCCCGCAATCGAGCGGCTTCCAGTGACTATAAAGAGGTTAAAATTCGTTTCAACTTAAATAATTTTACAATGATCTTCTAATGGTAATCAGCTGTTTTGCTACCGGTCGAGACTTACCAACCCAAGGTTACCTAAAAGGCAATTTGGAGAGGTTAAAATATCTAAGCGTGATTTGACCAACGCAATTAGCAGCAGTTTAAATCATTCGGCTAAGACTTCGACCTTCGTCATTTTGTAGTGGCATCCTTTCGCTATGTCATTACATAGAATCTACGTACGAAAACAAGTACGCATTGCTACGCGTCGTGACTTGCCGCTTTGCGTCACGAACCTGGAGGATAAGAGGGTCTGACATTTTGGTAAAAAACCAACGAAATGGACTTCCATTTTGTTGGTTTTTGTGAAAATTTAGTACTTCGTAGAAGACATCTTATAAGTACCTCTTCTTCGCATAAGTTATCGCGTATAAACTAAGTATGTCTTAAAAACAAGTAATGGCATCGTCGCTTGCCGCTTTCTGTTGTCCATCAAAACAAGGTAGGTATATTTCTTTTTGAAAGTGTCTACAAAGTGCATGTCATATATAAATATGTAACAAAACTACATATGGCCGGTTTACACTCTCGACAGGGAACGCTTGCGTTTCCTACGATGATAATGTGGAACACCAAAACCCTCTATTCTATTCTATTCTATTCTTAATTAATGGCATTCGCAAATCTTAAAGATTATGCATTTTGCCAATGTCAAGTGATGAATGAAGAAGTGAATGTCAACTTAATTTATAGTTACAAAAAAATTGTACGGTAGATTTTGGTTAAAATGGAGTCTCTCAACACGTGTTTTTACAACAAGAACTCCAGAGAAACTCCACCAAAACCCTCAACCAAATCGTTAACGTTCCGATATGACACCTGACAGCAGTCAAGCTGTTGTCAACAAATATAAAAACGCTTGGGATACCTTTTGACTTACGTGCTTGAGTCTGCCAACCCAAGAATTATTTTCTCACGTTCTCTGCCGAGCATACCTATACACCGGCCCTTAAAACTATGAATGTATGCTTATCCTAAAACTGACCTGAGAAGGGCTCTTTACGTAATACTCTGTGTCGTTAATGATGAGCCTAAAGTCACTCTCGAGCAGCGACTCGATGGTGTCGCTGGCTGCGATACGGACGCGCTCGTTAGCGGCCACTGCCGCCGCGCGCTCCACGCCGCGGTCCTCAGCCTTCACCTGTAATCATACAGTTGAATATTAATAATTGTAAATCTACCAGATTAAAATTACGAACAGTAACATTATTTCGAAATACACTGGGGCATAAAGAAGGCGGGTCGATAATCAAACCTTCAATGAATTCTGAAATGTTGGACCAGTGATAAAGACAGTATTAGAGACAAATTTATAGTGCTTTACTTTATCCCGTATTTTATGAAGTATAATTAAATTTATGTAGTTTAATATTTTGGGAGTATTTCTATAACCGATCTGTTTTCTTTGGGACATAATGTAGTACAAACACAGATACGAATAACCTTAGAAACGACAAGATTATAAAATATGAAACATGTAGAGAGGTGGCGATATTACAAGAGAAAGATGATAAAATTACAAATACATAATAATGTATATTTACCTACTCGTAGCAGAGTTTAAGGTAATTTTATGTTATTTAATAAACCATAAAGTAAAACAATAGACTGCGGCACTGATTACCACCAGGCAGGCCTTATCCTTGTCTGCCAACCAACTGACAAAAAAAAACAAAAAAAAATTATGTGCATTACACATAGATATTTATTTTTAATCCCTTTATTGAGTATTATATTGCTGAATAACTGAATTTCCGATTGGAAAGTTGTATGTTATATAATTTTCTTATTACTTCAGCATAATCGCTGATCAGGGACGCCGTTCAATCATATTATAATACAATAGAGTACTGAGCGGTCGGAACGTCGAATGTCGTAAATTCAGTGCGTTGCAAGACCTATATTCAGACGGAGACAACGGGGCTCAAGCGTTCCATTATCAAGATTAATTCCGAGTCTGTGCTTAAGATTGTAGAGTCGTAAACTTCAAGATGGCAGTCGTAGACCTCGTGATTATTATGGGTACTCTCATAAAATTTACTTTAAATAATTTTAGGTAATGCTTCAATCAAATTACAAGCGATATTATAAGGTAGATGATATACTCATAAAAAATGGTCGCCAGAGCACATCGATAATTTTGTTACGAGCAGAAAAAAATGTCTCTCATTTCACCACAATTACGCTATGCGTGGATGGGTAAAATATCGAGGCGAGTCTCTGTGTGCGCGTCATTATACTCGTAATTTAGAATGTAGGTTCGGAATATTTTACATTAGCAGGGATTTCTCTATAACATAATCATAATAAACTGCTTATTTGAAGTCCATCATCATCAGCAGCTCATATAATGTAACCACTGAGGGGCTCGAGCCTACCCCACATTAAGGACGATTAGGCCTTAGTCAACCACGCTGGCCAAGTGCGGGTTAGTCGACTTCACACACATCCTAAGAATTTCTTCATAGGTGTGTGCAGGTTTCCTCACGATGTTTTCCACCGTAAAAGCGTCGATTAAACGTACATACGAATTCAAAATTTGAAAACACATTGGTACGTGGCGTGATTTGAACCGCTGCCTCCTGGGTGGAAGACAACGCTCTTACGCACAACGCCACCGACACCGCCGCCCATAGTGTAAGTTTTTTTCGTTGAACAAACGTTCCTATTGCAGTTGCGTTAAGAGCTCAATTTGTATGGGAAACATGATTTGCGCTTCTTTCCGCTAGAGGCGCTATTCACGTTTCCTATACAAATCGAGCTTTCGACGCAACAACACTAGTTGCGTATTTTAAACGAAAAAACTTACACTACGGGTACAGCTCGGAAAAGAAACACCTCTTTTTTTACTATTAACGCTACGAAACTGCGGCTACGAAACGACTACGGACCGTAGCGCATCGCCACTTTTTCGTAGTAAAAAGAAGCGATTCAGTTTCAAGCTGATGAGTGTGCTGACCTTAAACCCTATTCGGACCATCTCACTAAGGTGTTACTCTCGCAACAGCATTCCCAAGGCACATTCCCGCACCAGCGCTTTAGCCGAGGTATGGCACAGCACAGCCGTGTGAAGCCGGCAGAGTAGAACAGCAACACCCCATATCTTCCAATGGATGTCGTAGAAGGTGACTAATGGAACAGTGGTGGACTACTGCCTAAGCCTCCTTGTGTCCCAGAAGTGGGTCGAATTATAAAAGCTGTTTATAACGAAGGCACAGCGGAGTAGTCACTTAAAATTGGAGCGCCCGAACAGGAGTAGTCCTTACTGAAAACCACAGTCAAATAATACTACATTTTCATGGTGCTGTATGTTGGTGAATGAGGTTGTCTGAGCTCCACGAGGTAGAGAAGGGCACTAGGGTTGGCAGCGCGAGAGTGTCACGTGAGTGTTGCAACCGTCTATAGGCTACGGTGACTTCTTACACCAGGCTGGCTCTGTAAAACTTGGCCTAAACCTATAGCAGTATGGACCGAACACAAATAAATTAGCACCAGGGTTGGAAGAAGATAACGGTCTCTCTGTCTTATTCCGTGCAATAAGGTGGTGAGTATACCTGTTCGAGCAGATCGCCAACAGTTTGTGAGACGGGTCGCAGGGTAAACCGGCATCGCTCACGACGGGACGGCAGCGGGACTGTGATCACCGGCAAGCCTCGCCGGTAAGACACCGTCACCTCTGTAACAAGAACAGATTGGAGTCAATTCATGTTCCAATAAAATGTTTTCAAGAGATTCCTGATTCAGATATCATATAAAAGTAGGTATTTTTAATTTAAATGATGCAATTTCAATCATGAAACAGATGAAATGCGCTCTTGTTTATTATATTTTTGTTAGATAAATAGGCCTAGCAAATGACTAAATTCCCACTGATGGTAAGCAGAAGCCGCACAAGCCTGTTTCGCCTTGTCGACCTCGAAGGAGTTTCTTTACACCACATAAGTAAGTTGCTAAATTTCATAGTTCGTGTTGGAATGGTAGATGATATGGCAGCCACAGTTTGTCAGAAACAGCGTAAAGGGAAAGGTAGAGTCCTCAATAGACTGTAGAACTATACCATTTATCACCTTATTGTTTCATAAGTGTACAAATTGTACCTAAATGAATAAAGAAATTTTGACTTTGACTTTGACTTATTGCTTGAAAATGCTAATAAATTCTGCTATTCTTATTCCAATCCAATTGAATTTGCATTCTACAAATTAGCAGCGTTATACAGTAAAGGGTTTTTCTAGATTCCGCATTGGGCTTGGATACAGCCTTTCATTATTCTTATATCAATTGAGATAAGTTAAACTAAGGTATCGATTACGTATAAAACAAAGTCGCTCTTTCTGTATAGATGTTCCGAACGCTTAGAACTTTCAAACAAACTACGCAACAGATTTCAATGCGGTTTTCATTAATAGATAGGAAGATTCAAGAGGAAGGATATGTATAATTTGTTTAAAAAATAAAGTTGGAAAATAATACACATAGTTTGAATGCACAGGTATTTCGGGAAAGGTTTAAGGGTTTGGTATTGAGGAGTTGAGCATCTATGACTTTTTGCAGATGGTCTTTTCAGTGTCACCGGTTGTTTTTAGGTCAAGCAAATGTCTCCATTCCACCTGTAAGCAGAAGTGGAGTCCAAATGCGAAGATAGCGGGTGCGAGAGAAACCGCCGCGCTAGCCACCGTCGCCTTGCCGCCCTTCAAGGTGCTTCTTAACGTCTCTTTGGAATTAACCAGGAATGTAGGATGGAGGAAACACATGTGATGGCAGTGAATTCCATTTCTTGATGGTACGACAAAGAAACATGTTGCTAATCTTAGTTCGCGTTGGGGTTTTTAAGAAGGCGAACACCTCGGGGGATCTTGAAGCCTATATGGCGAATCTTCTTGAGGGATTATCCATCTAACTCGGGGGTGTTTCTAGACCGATTAGCGTCGTTCGAGCCCGAAGGGGCATCTATGACGGGTACGCGAAACCGAACAGAAATCTTTTACAAAGGTTTAGAAACCGCATAATATAATTAAGTTTCAGTCAAGTTGAAAGAACAAGGGATTTAGCAAGCCCAATTTTGTGGCACATCGAGTAAATTAGTAAAATAAACAAGGGTTTGAATTGAACACCAAATTATATATTCCGCGTGAAAAGCGCCCTGAAACAGTTCAAATTATTGGAAAGAACTGGGTCTCGAGGAATGAAAAAATGTACGTGTTTTCTTTGAAAAATTTTATACGGGACGAGATATTTGACGTCAAGTGGACGGAACGCTGTTCTTCAGTTCCTAAAAGTACTTAGAAAAGTCTATTTAGACATATACATAGATATACTCTTTATTGTAATTCAATAGATACAATAAATATTAACTTATAAACTAGTATAATATAATAAATTCTAAAAGTCATCCAGAAATCTATCGATAAATCTTTGCTACTAAAATTAAATACTTACCTACTTATTTACTATGTTTACAAAAAAAACATAGCAGTTATTACTTTTATAACGCTACTTACATAATAATCGTTCCATATTTATCAAGTAATGAAATTAAATACCCTTTTTCCCTTTTTGTTAAAACACTTTCACACTTAACAATTATGATGCTATCAGTATACGAGCATTCCCGCCTAAGGCCGGGGCGATATTCTCATACTTTATTTACTTGTTCATAATTATGAAGACTTCGGTCCACGAGCTCACGCAATTAAGGTTGTATTCACACCTAACGTCTTGTCAGTCGCAATTCACCGCAGCTGTCACCAGACTCACTTATAGTTCGGACGTAGTGTCTGCTTTTTTTAATTTTACTACCGTAGTATATAAATGTTTGAGACGCTTATTTATCAACAGCTTAATGTGTTTCACAGCTGGCCAGACCTACCTAATTGGTAAAATTTATTACAGGTTTTTAGAACTATAACACCACGACACTGTCTCAATACGGATTTGTGGGTAGAAAGAATTTCAGTAAAACTGTGATAAGCAACACCTTCCAACAACTTAGGAGCTATAAAAAAATTGATTCGCCATCCTGAAACGATCAGGACTGAAGTTGAAACCGCTTAATATAATTAAGTTTCAGTCACGTTGAAAGAACAAGGGATTTAGCAAGCCCAATTTTGTGGCACATCGAGTAAATTAGTAAAATAAACAAGGGTTTGAATTGAATACCAAATTATATATTCCGCGTGAAAAGCGCCCTGAAACAGTTCAAATTACTGGAAAGAACTGGGTCTCGAAGAATGAAAAAATTTACGTGTTTTCTTTGAAAAATTTTATACGGGACGAGATACTTGACGTCAAGTGGACGGAACCCGTGACGGAACGCTGTACTTCAGTTCCTAAAAGTACTTATAAAAGTCTATTTAGATAGATACATAGATATACTCTTTATTGTAATTCAAAATTATAATAGATACAATAAATATTAGTACTTCGTTAATCTGATACTTTACCCGTGTCAGAGTTACACCAAACTACATTTCAGGGCTCTAGCGTGACACGTTTTTTTACGTCTGCCATTTTCCGACTGCAGCCGGGTTCAATATCTTAAAGGGCTAAGGAAAAATCTAATTGAAAAAAAATCACCCACTTACTGCTGTCATTACGTTTACCGAACGACCGCCTCGGAGCGAGTTGTGTGCACCTACTTCATCCAAGCGAAATTTCATATCATGCTGATCCAATAGCACATGTGAAACTATAAAGCAGCTTTAAGTAACAGCGTAAACTTAACGCGCTGACTGAACATGTGTTTGATTTGAACGCGTCTTAAGGTTAGCGGTTAGATTCAGCCTGCTTGTCGATTCGCTCCACTTACCGTACTAGTACAGGTAAGCGCGCAAGTATTAAGCGAATAACGATTTTAAACGAAGAACAATTATAATATAAAAATTATAATATATTTCCACGCTTACACCAATTATGTAGCCCAAAGGAAGTATCAATAAGAACTTGTGTTATGGATACTAGATAACGGCCATTTTAAATATTCATAATGTTTTAGATATTTTTAAAAATAAACCTAAATAAATATATAAACAACCATGACTCGCAAACATATATTCGTGTTCGTCACACAAATCTTTGCCGCTACCAGGATTCGAACCCGGACCGCTTGATGTGTAGGCAACACAGCTATACTGACCACTCCACCACGACGGCGTCCATTAATTTAAGTTAATTGAATCACATAATGGTCTCTTAGATTTGCGCAAAACACTATACGTATTAATTAAATAACTTTTATGTATCTCATTCGTGATTTTAACATTTTATATTCGTTATGCATTTTGACACTTAATACAGGGATTATGTTATTTTGATTGAACAAATATAAAATAAGATGACCTTATAAAATAACCAAATGTGTACCTACCAAAAACACGCGAGTTAAATCTTAATTCTTTAGCAATGTCGGTAACAATTGCCTTAGCGTAAAAAAAATTATAGAGACATTATAAAACGAGTTTTAGGCAATTTGCCTTTGTGCTTTTAAAAACATAAACAATATGAATTATCTTTAGCTAATATTGTATTTTAAGGCTAGACCGCACTAGGCGGAACTGGCGGCCAAATATTATTTCTATGTATTTTTTATGAATAGATCGCACTACGCAGCTACGGAACTGCGCGACGCGGCGCGACGCAGTTCCGCTGCAGTTCAGTACCCGTAGTATAAGTTTTTTTTTAGTATAAAAAACGTTACTTACTACTGTAGTTGCGTTAAGAGCTTAGCCGGTCTAGCCTTAAAAGTAGTAGTTATTGTTAATAAAAAAAAATATCAATCTTCAGGTTCTCAAATAAAATAAGCGTAGTTTTTTATCATGGTTTGAATTTTAGCTTGAGTGGCTAGGACAATCGTTTTCTAATTGAAAAATTAAACAAAAGCAAGGGTTTTTTATATCATGCAAAATTCTTACATATAAAATTCATAAAACAATATTATTTCACTTTTATAATTCAAGACCAAGTACCATAAGGACATCCAGAATGTTTTTTGTGTATCCATACCACAATATATTTTTCTCGGTTAAAATCTTTGGTTAAAATATACGACAAACTTTGAAATAAAATCAAAAGTGGACAAAACTTTCAAGACGCTCTTGTTTTCTCAACGTTTGACAGCTGAGCTGATAGTTAAGACCGATATATTCTATAATACCTATTCCTCAAACTGTCGAGAAAATGCATTTCCACCAACCTCGAGAAAGCCTATAAGTATCGTTAATAATTCAGTCATGCTGTCAAACTGTGCTCATCATATCCACATGGCTTTATTATGACAAATTGACAAAAATAAGTTTCTCGATCTAAATCACGTGTCTGCGCGGTCTCTTAGTCAATTTTGGACTTTATATCATCATTTGTTCAAATTAATGACACAATGAAGATGATTAATCTCAAGCAATATCTCAGCTCTAATTTGCCCAACAAACCTAATTTTGCGTGTCGAAGAATACAGAGCAGCGGTAATAATGCTGTTCGGTAATTGATTAGTATGTAATCATTTTGCTCATGACAGTACAAAAAATTCATTGTTAGACTTTCAAGCGAACTAATCGTATGACGAGGTGGACAGTGGTTTATACGAGTGGCAAATGTTAAAAATAAATAATTTTGTTACATATAAAGTTCAATTGTTTTTGTTTTATTAAGTTAGAAATAAAATTAGACTAAATAATATGACTGTAAGAATTACGTAACTATGTTTTGACGCTGTCAGGACTAAACTACTAAATTCACCATCATACAATTATTTATATACACATTGCTGAGGTTACAGAAAGGATATTATAGGTACCTTTCATCCAGAAAAATGCAATTAGTATAGAAAAATAACTTTATTATAAAATTAACATTTAGCGAGCAACGCCGCTGGCAATTGCTAGAATAATATACGTTAAACATAAAAAGTTCATTATTTTATAACTGCTTTTCTTCTATTTTTGTATTATTTATTTGAAAACTTTAAAATTATTTTAACTACAAATTAAATTTTGATTTAATTCTGTTTTTATTAACTAAAATATTAAATTAAAACATTCTATAATTGAAATACATTGATATAAATAGTATAACGTTGGCTGCTAGAAATAACTTCTTAATTAAGCATGGGCAATGGACACCAGTGACTTTTAATGAGTTTCAAACTAAATCTGTCCCTTTCTGTCTATGCGAAAGTTTTGTAAAGCTTGATTAAATTATGTTACCCTGTCACCGCACTTTGTAACTATAAATACAATTACGTTTCCTATTATTTTTCCAAACTTTTCTCATACTTCCTTATAGTGTCCATTTTTTATTACCTTTAATAAGCTTCTAATCTTTTGGAAGTTAGGATCGTGCTCGATTCCCGAAAGGTAATCTAAGTTTTAGAATGGGGAAAAAAACACACCGGACATGTAGATTACCTTTCTGGATAATGCAAAAACATAACTTAAATGAATTTGTTTTCTGCAATTTCTGAAACTTTTTAAAGAAGATTTTAACATTACATGTTGTCACTATACCACTGTGCATGTATCGTACGCATCAGAAGCGTAGCCCGCGCATGTGTGCAGTCGCCATAATTGCCCTGTCACTTTCCTAATTACCATCGCACTGGCCAGTTTCTCTACAATGTTTGATTTATAGATATCACTTTTGCATGCAACTGTACTTTTTATGACATATTTACGACCAAAGGTAGATGTTTAACTGTGTAGATCAAGGAGCTTATATTTTACCTATAGAATGGAGTCATTAGACAAATGAACAAAGTGAGGGCAAAAATTTTGACAACACTTGACATTTCTTGACAATTCTAGAGAGGCCCTGTCTCTTTCTAGTAGGGTGCCTGTAGCACAAATTAATCACGGACAGTCTTGTGCCACGGGTAAGGTCTCACGTGCTCCCACGGTCCTAAGATATAGGGAGTTAAATGAGACACGAGAAATCCGTGCAGAACAATTTATTAGATGGTGGTATAATGCCCAATAGCGTGTACTCCCCTGGTGGTAGCCGGAGATGGTCTCGGTGAGGGTCGCTCGGTGGGACGAGTTAGGGCGGCTTGTACTGCTGCTCACTGTAACCCTGGGCGGAAGTGAAGTAGCGGAGGCGTCGCGGCTACCTTAGCCTAATCTTGGACCCCAAATAAGGGTTAAACACATTAAATAAATAACTATTATTACACACGATTATCAAATTAGTTAATTAGTATTAGTCGGTGCTCAATTTACTTAGCGTACCACGCAAGCGCAAGACCGAATCACCAAGCCTTTGTATGCGGTTCCTGACAAGATCGAGACTGCCCGGCGACGCAGGCGCAATCTATCGGAGATTGCCCGCAACAGTCGTACGGTCACTAAAATGTAGCTTATTAACGTTGATATGGAGTGCTAAAACCTGTTGATAAATTTAGGAGGCGAACTCTAAAGAAATATTTCAATTAGATGAGCTTCCTTTATATCTCAATTTATGTAATATTTATAAATAGTGTAAACTGATTTAATTTAAAAAAAAAATATGTATGTAGGTCGGTAAAATATGTATGTGTAACGTTACACTTGAACTTCGTTACGTTAATAAAACCACAAGTTGAAAATAATTTGAGTTTTGAGTTTTCCATGACAAAGAATTAAAATTCATAATAATTACTTTAAACTTTTTTTCCTGAGTGCCTTTTAGCACGGTAATGTTATCTATTTTCGGCTCCCAGGAAAAAAATCAGCAACCGAAATACGAGGATTTATCGCTTCTGTGACTCTTGATTTTAAGAGGCACGTTACAGTTTATTATATAGCTTATCTCATGTCACGTCAACTCATAGACATTAAATTATTCTTTTTTTTTTAGGTGCTAAGCATACATTTAAGGTTTTTCGGTTAGCAATGCTATAAAAATACATTGTGTGGTATACCGATCTAGCCGTTCTTGAGTAATGATTATAGGGCCATAATGATGCGCAACTTACCAACTTACTACCAGACTTTCTTTATATTGATAGATATTACGGCTGAAAGCCGAAGTGCGGTTTTTTATACAACAGAAGAAATTGTTAGCTCTAGTAACTAGTGAATTAGTTACATTATTAACAGCTACTGGCTACAAATCGGCTAAAAGTAAGTTTGGTAGCACTTGGTTTTTACTATAATACAGGCTTTAACATGAAGGGTACTTAAACATGGTACCCTACATGTTACAGCCTGCATTATATGTAATATTTGGGGTGTTTTAGGCCATCAATATGAACAACTTTTTGACGCCGTCATGGTGGAGTGGTCAGTATAGCTACCTACATATGAAGCCGTTCGGGTTTGAATCCTGGTGCTGGCAAATATTTGTGCGACGAACACGAATATTTGTTTGCGAGTCACGGTTATTAAGTTTATTTATAAAAATATCTAAAGCTATTAATTTATATTGATAAAAATGACCGTTATCTACACTTACGTGCAATAAAATCGACCCAACTCGTCGGTTTCGATTCGACATTTATCGGTATATAAAAAGAAGATTAGGCAAACAAAACTTGTAAATATAATTCAGATCAAATCAAATAATTTATTGCATTCATGAATGTAAATAACAGATGTTCACAAACAACACCACCACATCATGTTGCCCATTTGGGCATAGCATAATCAAGATAAAAGTGTAACGGACTAGATTAGAAATTATTCATACTAGATTAACTTAATTCGAATGTATATTTCTTACGCTTTATTTAACCTACTCTAAACATCGATAAATGAAGTGTTGGTGACAATAGACTAATTACTTCGGAAATCCTGGTTTCTCATTTTTGCGTCATACGCCATTTTTGTGACTATGCAGAATGTTAAAATTCAATTGAGTCATTGTATATTCAATAATTGATGATGCCTGATGCCCTTAAAATTATTTCTCCAAACATTTTAGCTCTCTGTATTGACTGTATACTATCAAGAAAAATTTTACTAACCAATTCAACGGTTGCCTTTGAAAAGTGATTGAGTAGTGGTTTTATTGAAAAAAGGGCTTGAAGTTTGACATAAGCAGTTGCCTTGAAAGTGTCGGTGTCTTGAAAGTGGAAGCTACATATTTTCGAACTTACATAAAATTTTGTTTTTAAAGGCACAATAGACAACCATATGGTCCGTCGCTTCGGAAATCTAAAAAGAAAAGAAAATTTTATGTATGCAAGTTAAAAGTGTATATAAATATTTATGTACACTTTTAACTTGTAATCAAATAGCATATTAAAAACTATCATTTGATAGATTTTAATATGCTATTTGGTTACAAGTGCAGAAGAGCGCAGCCACAATTTTATTAATACTGTCTGTCTGTGTGCAATGTATCTGCGTTGCATGTTAGTACATGTAAATGTGAATGATAAACATTATTACACTAGTACAATCCAATCAATACTCTCATTATCTTTTTCTCAAATAAAATAATTTACATTACACAAATTACATATTTTATTTGTAAATAAACATTTCGAACTAAAAATGGGTAAAACTATTTATGCATTTTATCTATGTAACAGTTATTTCAAAGAATTAAATAAAATAATCTATCAATTTTGATTGCCATTTATAAAAGGAATGGATAGAAAGGGATATTATTTCCTTATGATTCCGGAAATCCTAGTCACCCTAGTCATTTGTTTACAAATATTTGAATAAGTAAATTATGTACAAAAATTCATTAAATTCTAAGATAGGATTAAATGCGAGTATCAGAAATTTCTCCCTCTTATGGAGTTTTGCAAAATAACGCTAATAATCTGGAATTACGGGTGAAAAATGAAATTTATAGATTGAACAATATTATATGCAATTATGACACTTACAAGTGAAATTCACACTGCATCCTCAATACTACTCACTTCTACCAGCTCGAAATATGTATTTATTTACCATTTTGCATTATTTATCCTTATTTTAAAGTAAAAAGCCGTACCAAAATCGCGAGTCGATATTTATGAATATGTCAATTACGACAATTTATGTCATGTTGAGATTTCGGGACATTGACACATGAAGAGAGTGCTGCCATTACATAAATCCTTTCATTTCCCATAAGTTATAGAAAGAATCACAATGATGATTTTCAAAATAAAATACAAACCTAAACATTAAAAGTAAATATATTATATTTATTTCTTTCATTGATAATAAATACTGATAATTGAATACAATATGTTAAGTTTTTAGCTACTTTTCTACTTTTGTTTTAGAAAGATGGCGAAATACTGGGGAAATCTTGTTTCTATGTAGTCGTGTTTAGAAAGAGATGACGACAATTTCTAGAAAGAGAAATGTGAAATTTGAAATGTCAAGTATTGTCAAAATTTTTGCCCTCACTTTGTTATTTTGTGTAATGACTCCATTCTTAGTATAAGCTCCTTGGTGTAGATATTAATTATTATATTTTTTAAGAAAGTGGCAAAAGTAAACGAAGCTACCGACGCCGACATCTTAATTTAAATAATGGTGTTAACATAATGAGTGTTGTCATAATGAGCGTATGAAATATGCACTGTTACAGAATAAACGTAAAATTACACTAAAACTAATGTCTTTTCTTCTAATTAGTTCCAAATGAAAAACTTTAACAATTTATTGTGTATTTATTTCCAACTACTGTAGATCAGCGTCGGTGACATAGTGCGTAAAAGCGTTGTCTCTCACCCGGGAGGCACTGGTTCGACCCCCGCCTCGTACCAATGTATTTTCAGAATTCATATGTACGTTTAATCGACGCTTTTACTTTTACTTCTATTTTCTACATGCTATTCATGAAATGTTCTATGCCTACTACTTGCTTGTCCCTAGTTCGTTACCCGCCCTGACCTTATTCTAATACCCTATTCCCTTTCCACGCAGACGGCTCACCGTGTCATTACGCCCTGCATTATGGGTCGCTTGAGACTTGACAGCCACAGCCGTTCCGACCCTTTCGCTATGAAATTTTATGCTTTTTCGCTCAATAAAACTCATTAGCATTGTATCTCATTATAATTTTAGATAGAAAATTTAATTTATTTTTGGCTAGTAAATTAGGACTGCACACCGAACGTGCAGCTAGGTTACAGTCACCAAGCTGTTGTTGAAGCTGCAATTTGGCAGTTCAAGTTGCGCAAAAATTATGCAAATTATTTAGAATTATGCAAATATAAGTGCACTATTGGTGACATTATAATAATAATATATTTCAACGCTCACACCAATTATCTAGCCCAAATTAAGTATCAATTAAGTATCATTAAGAAGTTATGTTATGGATACTAGATAACGGACAATTTTTTATAAACATATTTTTTTTAGATATTTTTATGAATAAATATATAAACAACCATCATTCGTGTTCGTCACACAAACATTTGCCGCTCCCAGGACTCGAACCTGGATCGCTTGATGTGTACCTAGGCAGCTATACCGACCACTCCACCAAGACAGCGTCAAAAAATATTATACCTACTTACCACCGATCCCAAACAAATTGGTACCAATGTAAAATGAAGAAGGTTTATATATTTTACTAATATAAGCTCGATTTTACCTTTAGTAATTATTTTAAGAAAACGTCTTCAAAAGTTCCATTATAGACAAGAATTCAATTAATAGAAAAGCAAGCCATTGCACACTTACGCCCTTGGGACATTCAAAGAATATTAGACTTGTATACTGAGGTATAAAACAGATTATCTACCCGTCTATACAGTGAGTAAAATATAAATCCTTATCTCAATGTTTTGGCGGCATTATCTATTATAGGATTTTCAAAATGATAAAAAAAGATTTAAGTAAAGATTTGGTATGTTCCGGCTTATTTAGTAATCCTACTAATATTAGAAACGTACAAGTTTGTATAGATGTATGGATGGATGTCTGAATGTGTGTTTGTTGCTCTCAAACTTTACAGTAATATAACTTATACATCAGAATAATATCTATACTAATATTATAAAACTGAAGAGTTTGTTTGTTTGAACGCGCTAATCTCAGGAACTACTGATCCAAAAATTATTTTTTTGTTAAATAGTCCATATATCGAGGAAGGCATTAGGGTAAATCAAATCCGATATTAACGTGAGCGAAGCCGCGGGCGAACACCAGTAAAAAATATATCTTGAAAATTTTAGACGTTGTAGTTCTTTTTAGTATGAGAAACACAATAATGACCCCGTCCGTCTCCGTGGTCTGGTACGACCACCGGAATTAGATTATGAGGATTCAATCCCAGTGGAGTACAGTTGTAATCGGTTTGGTTGGCGGTAGGACTTTTTTCAAGTCCGCCTGTCTATAGCTTGGTAGCTATACCTACCATCTTATCTAAATCTGTCGCCATAATAATAATATTAAGAGCATTATTGTGTTCCGACAATTAATGATAAGATAGCCAGGCCCTCTGTGGCTGAGGGTTCAGGTGAAGATCAATTACATCTTCGGCATCGTCACTTACCATCAGGTGAGTTGAAGGACAAGAGCTGTCAAGAATAAAATAGTCCCCGTTTTCAGGACATGTTCACAGGTTGACATATGGCTAACGTATGGTAGGATTTAGATTTCCTCTGATACCATATTTCCAGTAGCAGGATTCCATTGACGTTAACCTATTGTTCACTTCAGCGCAACGCTTAGTCAGAATTAATAGCACCACAATAAATTTGTACCGCAGCAGAAATGGCAGGCCTAACGTGTAGGTCGGAATCCTATTTCACAGCCTGAATCGTGAGAAGCAATAATTTCTTTGGTTCGCAATATATTTGCGATTTTCCAAAAAGGCTAGTGTATTTCTTCTACTGTTTTGAAAGTATTGAATACTCAGATTACTAAACAAAAGACAGGTGGACCTCACGGAGCAACGGAGTGAAGCCGGCAAGAGATGAAAAGTTATCATATTTATACAATACAAATATTCTTTATTGCACACTTAAAACATAAAAGTTACAGAACGAATTTACACATCACATCACATCAACAGCTCATATAATGTCCCCACCGAGGGGCTCGAGCCTACCCCACATTAGGGGCGATTAAGCCTTAGTCAACCACGCTGGCCAAGTGCGGGTTGGTCGACTTCACACACAACCTAAGAATTTCTTCATAGGTGTGTGCAGGTTTCCTCACTGTGTTTTCCTTTACCGTAAAAGCGTCGATTAAACGTACATATTAATTCAAAATTTTAAATCACATTCGTACGTGGCGGGGATCGAACCAGTGCCTCCCGGGTGGGAGACGACGCTCTTACGCACTACGCCACTGACGCGAATTTACACATAGACAGTACAATAGGCGGCCTTATTGCTTAGCAGCAATCCCTTCTAGACAATCTGCAGTAAAAGGAGTTATGCAACTAAATGCTAGGCTAAACTAACCTCTAACCAGATCTTCGTTAATGGGGCTCCCAACGCCTTTGATAGCATCAAACATTCAATGGGTATTTAATAACATCTTAATGTTTCATAAATCTAAATGATTGCAACCCTATTAGGACGCAAAATACACGCTGGGCACAATTTCTGACACCGACAACTAATTGAAACAAACAATAATGGATTGGTGGCTAAATTTATTCTGGCACCCTATATCTTTACAGTAAAATATAGCGTAGGCAACTTTCTGTCCCTTTAGTAACTGGAGTTTTACAACCAACCAACCATCTGCATACATACATACGATCACGCTAGTATTCCCAAGAGGGGATGAGCAGAGCCTTAGGTAATATTTCTTTACATATAAAGCTATATCTGGCAGTATGGGCCATGAATTGCCTCCAAATAGTGATAGGTTCCGACACACTTCCGATGTGTGTCGAAGTGTGTCGAATAGGGTGGCGTACCTTATACTCAGAATCACCAAACGGTATTCGTTGAAGGTCATACAGGTATACGCCCCGACCTCGAGACACCCCGACGAGGAAGTGGAAGTAATGTATGAGGACATTTCTCGGGCAATACATGCTTCCAGGACCCACTACACTGTTGTAATGGGAGACTTCAACGCAAGGCTGGGCAAACGTGGCGATGATGAGTTAAAAGTGGGGCAATTTGGAACTGGAATCCGGAACTACCGTGGTCAGATGCTAGCCGAATATATGGAGAGGGAGGGATTCTATATGATGAACTCCTTCTTCAAGAAACGGCTGCATCGGAAATGGACCTGGGAAAGTCCGGATGGTACAACAAAAAAAGAGATTGACTTCATCATGTCGACCAAGACTCGGATATTCAATGATGTCTCTGTGATCAATTCGTTTAACACGGGGAGCGATCACCGAATGGTAAGAGGCACATTGAATCTCAACGTCAAATCCGAAAGGTATCGACTGATGAAGTCTACGCTCCGCCCTGAAGCCATCCAGATCCAAAACCCCGAACACTTTCAACTCCAACTACAAAATCGCTTCAAATGCCTGGAGGACTGCATAGATGTGGACACATACAATGACAGGTTCGTGGAAGCTGTGTCTACGGTGGGTTCAAAGCTCTTTAAAACCTGCCGTACCAAAAAAGACAAGAAAATCTCAGAGCCGACGTTAAAGCTGATGAAGGAAAGACGTGAAATGGTTCTGCAGTCGTCTGAAGACGCGCGTCGGCGTCGGAAGCTCACTAAACAGATCTCCAAGTGCCTAACTCGCGACATACGCCAATTTAATACGTTCCGCATTAAAGAGGCTATCGAGCGGAACAAAGGCTCCAGAGTGTTCGCTAGAGATCTGGCGCTTGGAGAGAGCTTGCTGACGAAGTTGAAGACAGAGGACGGCAGAATCGTTTCTTCGCGACCTGAGCTTTTGGCCGAGATTGAAAACTTTTATGGACAGCTTTACGCGACATCAACCACACCTGTTATTCAGGCCGCCGATCCAAGAGCCAAATTAACACGACACTATACCGAAGACATCCCGGACGTCAGCCTGCACGAGATTAGTGTAGCTCTCAAACAGCTCAAGAACAACAAGGCGCCGGGTGATGACGGAGTTACAGCGGAGCTTCTGAAAGCTGGTGGACGACCGGTCCTGAAAGCTCTTCAGGGGCTATTCAACTCTGTCATACTCGAGGGCAAAACGCCAAAGACATGGCATGGCGGCGTGGTGAGACTTTTCTTCAAAAAGGGCGATAGGGCCCAATTGAAGAATTATAGACCCATCACGCTCCTGAGTCATGTTTATAAGCTGTTTTCGAGGGTTGTAACGAATCGTCTCGCGCGCAGGTTTGACGACTTCCAGCCTCCCGAACAAGCCGGATTCCGAAAAGGCTTCAGTACCATAGATCACATACATACGCTGCGGCAGGTTATACAGAAGACCGAAGAGTATAATCTGCCATTATGCTTAGCGTTTGTGGACTATGAGAAAGCCTTCGATTCTGTCGAGACCTGGGCCGTGCTCCAGTCACTCCAGAGGTGCCACATAGACTATCGATACATCCAAGTGTTGCAGTCACTGTACGAAAACGCCACTATGTCAGTCCGCCTTCAGGACCAGAACTCAAAACCCATACAGCTCCAGCGAGGCGTGAGACAAGGTGATGTTATATCGCCGAAACTGTTCACAGCTGCATTGGAGGACGCGTTTAAGCTTCTGGACTGGAGAGGACTTGGCATCAACATAAATGGCGAGTACATGACTCACCTTCGCTTTGCCGATGATATTGTAGTTATGGCTGAGACCTTGGAAGAGCTGGGCACAATGCTCGACGATCTCTGTAGAGTCTCCCAACAAGTGGGTCTTAAAATGAACATGGATAAGACGAAAATCATGTCTAATATCCATGTCGCACCCACTCCTGTAAAGGTTGGAAGCTCTACACTGGAAGTTGTCGACCATTATGTTTACCTGGGACAAACAGTCCAACTGGGTAAGTCCAACTTCCAGAAAGAGGTCAATCGACGAATCCAACTCGGCTGGGCAGCGTTCGGGAAGCTACGCGGCATATTCTCGGCCCATCTACCGCAGTGTCTTAAGACGAAAGTCTTTGACTCGTGTGTGTTGCCAGTGATGACCTATGGAACCGAAACGTGGCCGCTTACAATGGGCCTCATAAGAAGGCTCAAAGTCACCCAAAGGGCAATGGAGAGGGCTATGCTCGGAGTTTCTCTGCGCGATCACATCAGAAATGATGAGATCCGCAGGAGAACCAAGGTCACCGATATAGCCCAAAGAATTGCGAACCTTAAGTGGCAGTGGGCAGGGCACATTGCGAGGAGGACTGACGGCCGCTGGGGCGGAAAGGTCCTTGAGTGGCGACCACGTACCGGGAAACGCAGCGTTGGTAGGCCCCCCACAAGGTGGACTGACGATTTGGTAAAGGTCGCGGGAAGCCGCTGGATGCGGGCAGCGCAGGACCGACCGGTTTGGAGATCCTTGGGGGAGGCCTATGTCCAACAGTGGGCGTCTCTCGGCTGAAATGATGATGATGATGATGAGTGATAGGTTAGCAGCCTGTCGCCTAATAAAAGGGTGCACCAAACTGAAAAAGTAACAATTCTTCAATAAACGTAAAATAAATAGCCAACGACCTGGACAGGTGTTACACTCTCAGCAGTAGGTACGGGTAACCAGATACGTAAAGAGAATTTTTGAAGTTGATTCATAACTAGTTATTTTAAAAAATGGTGGTCTGTATAGTCGTTTCACGGGCGATAATTTTACGTGATAACGTCATACACAAGCCGAACGCTAAGGCCGATCGTGCCTCTCTATATCTTCTTCAGTGTTCTCGCTTACACGCTCGGCTCAGGCGAAACGTGACACGTTTTTGTGCCTGCAGGCGGCGTTCATCGATTTATAAAATGTTCACATCAAAAACTTAACTTTAAAAAAGGAAGTTAATCTCCAGTTATCAATATGGAAGTCTTCTTTTTTCGTAACTTAGTTATTTAAAAAGAAGCCTTTTTATAATTTTGTAACTGAAGTTTGATAACGAACTGGTTAAAGGGACTTTTTTCGATATTTCATAACTAGTTATTATAGAAGAACACTTTTAATAGTTATTATCATTTTATTTTTATAGATTATTATATAGCTGGTTATAGAACTCTAGTAACGAAAATGTCTGTAGGGTTTCTGTTTCCACATTCATGAACAACTCTTAAGTCGAGAAAAATGAAACATATTTAGGTAAAGAAAAGCGTGCCAATTGCTCCCTCGGGAATAACAAGCAAACTCCCACTTCTGGTATTCAAGCAAATGGAAAATAAAGTAAAATTTTATTTAACTTCACAAATAATCTAATGAGATACCATCTAGAATAACGTTGTTAGTACTTGCTACAAATTTACACTGATATTATTAAAATAATTTTATGTTTCCGTTGCAGAGTACGGTTTATTTATTTCGACTTCGTCCACGCTCAGGACATAAATTATAGCCTATATTTTATTCTGATGTATGAACTATGTTAATGCAAAGTTTGATTTAAATATGTTCTGTAGTTTTTGCGTGAAAGAGTAACAAACATACATCCATCCATACAAAATTTCGCTTTTATAATATTAGTAGGATAGCACACAGCACAATATCAATCGGAGTCACAACGTTAATAATTCAATTTTGTAGGCCAATTACGACAATTCCACATAAAACATTCTACATAAACACACGTGATAACGCAATTAACATTTATTACTCATGTATTAAGACTACTTCAGGGAAGCTTATGGGGCAATTAGTTATATAATAAATAATATTTATTACAGTTACTATACTATACTGAATTTATACTATACACATAAACAGTTTCTAAATCGTCATGGGGGTAGGAAATTACATGCCTGTGTCACACAGTCTATGTAAGTTTCTATTAGCGTTTACTCCATGCAAAACTATCAATTTAACTGCCAGATATTAACTGATCAGAACCCGATCAAATATGAACTATTGGCAATGCATTTGATATCCTGATAATAATGTTTTTTTTTTCTTTTTATTGGAATAACAAACAATTACATAATAATGCTTAAGTAATGTTATAAGTATTATCTTCGACATGATTTTTTTTTATACTACTAGATGGCAAACAAGCTTGCGGCCCACCTGGTGTTAAGGGATATTAAGGGTAAATCATTTAACACTGCAAGTGTGTTGCCATCCTGGAGACTAAGATGATATGCCTTCCATGCCTAGTAATTACACTGGCTACCTTTCCCTTCAATCCGAAACACAGCGAACTGCTTCACGGCAGAAATAAGAAAGGCGGTGGTACCTACCCAGACGACCCTACATATGGGTCTACCACTTAGTAAATTACATACATACATACAATCACACTCACAATCCCATAAGGGGTTGAGCAGAGCTTTAGGCAACATTTGGTTATACATAAAGCCACATCGGGCATTATGGGCCATGTTGTACCCCAAAATAGGGACAGGTTGCCAGCCTACACAAAGGAACATCAAACCCAAGAAACTCCTTTTTACCATCGGGGGTCTAGCTGGACAGACCTACTGCAGATCTCTATCTCGTACAAATTCCGCCTATGCGTAGCAAGCTGTTTTCAACATATTTATTATGCGCACCGCCAAAGAGTGGAATTCCCTGCCGGCGTCCATATTCCCGAATAGTTATATTTAAGTTTACAGTGTATCATTATCTTCTGGGTAAATAATAGGGGAAAATAATTCTGGGGCAGTAATCGGTCCATCTTCGGGTAAAGGGAATAATGGCCCGGAACGGCAGCTAAGAGGAATCTTAGCTCTCCAGCACAATGTTGCCAAGAGTGAACCCATTTTAAGTAAAAAAAAACTAAGCCTTGAGAGAACCAACCGACAAAAGCCAACAAATAAGACAGTGTTACAGAATTCATATGTACGTTTAATCGACGCTTTTACGGTGAAGGAAAACATCGTGAGGAAACCTGCACACACCTTTGAAGAAAATTCTTAGGTTGAAGTCGACCAACCCGCACTTGGCCAGCGTGGTTGACTAAGGCCTAATCGCCCCTGGGGTCCACGTCCGGAAGCCTCGTGGCGGACCCTGGTAACGTGGTGGGGAAACTTTCTTTGCGGGTGTGTGGCTTTTGATGTCAAGTGTGTCCGCTTAGCATTTGAAGTCACATGCCATCGTTGAGTTGATTTTGTTTTCCCACCACGGCTAGTTCCGGACGGCCCTTTTCAGGGCCACGACCGCGCCCGGCGTGCCCCGGGAGCAGTCCGAAGGCTGCTCCCGGTGTCCTCGTCAGGAGGACGCGCCAGGTCGAGCAGCCGTCGGTGAGGAGGCGGTCTATAAGGCCGGCGTCGGCCAGCGGCCCACAGGGGCTGGCGTTAGTCGGTAGCCCCTATGGGCTGCTGGCCACCAATTGGTGCACAAGGAGTGCCATAGACGGGCAGCGTTGGGACGGTCTCGGTGTAGTTGCGCTCACGTGCGCAGATCCCGAGCCGTCCCGCAATAGTGCACTGGAGGTCAGGTCGGGGAGGATGTTTAGTGGGTATGGAGGGAACGCCTTTACCTCGAGTCCCACATATCCCCTGCGGTTGGCACCACGATGACGCATGACGATGCGTAAATGCATTTGACCTCCCCGTTAACAAAAAAAGGGCCTAATCGCCCCTAATGTGGGGTAGGCACGAGCCCCTCGGTGGGGACATTATATGAGCTGTTGATGATAATATATATTCAGTCCACCAATCCGCATTGGGCAAGCGTGGTGGACTACTGCCTAAAACTCCTTCGAGGACAAGGAGAGGCCTTGTGTCCTAGCAGTGGGTCGAATTATAAGGGATGATGATAATATAGCCGTGTAACATTCAACAGCTTCAGTAAATTTTCATTGAGTTATTACCACAAAATAAATCAAGATAATTACGAGTAGCTTCCTAAAGTATTGTTGTTGGTTATTAATGTTGGTTATCAAATACTAATATTTTAATGTTCTAAATATTTCATTAATTTATTACCACGAAACAATTTAATATAGCTACTTAAAGTAATTTTGTTATTCGCATTCTTAAATGTTCGAAATAATTATTTATCCTACAATTAGTACCAGCTAAGGTGAATACGAAGTAACTTTAGTCGTAAATTCAATGAAGGAAGTTCAAATTCAATTTTATTTTGGAGTTTTGGACTGTTAATCTTACTTACTCTGCGTTATTTTTAGACAAAACAAACGTCGGCATCTTTTAAAATTTTAATATATCTAAGACCTAGAATTTAGTATCTGTTGGTGACAAAAGTTTTGACATCTCTCTCCGAGTATATACTGGAACTATGTAGCTTTCCGTTGACAAAGGTGACCCCAATATCGTTAGATAATGTTGGATTTGTCCGCAGACGTATAAACTCTTGCAACAGCAAGCGTTTATAAATTACTGAACAAATTTAGTACTCCAGCCCCTACTCAAGAGTTCTAGAAATCATTCTCTCAGAAAGCCTTACCCTATCTCCTTGTATTATAGGTCAGATTTTGCAGCAGTAAGTCCGAACTGTTGCGCCTATAAGCTACATTCAGTATAAATATTTTCTTGTTTACCACAAAAAAACGAATAAGACAAATAAAATCTTTTTAATTATAAATCCAAATTCTAGCTACCAAGTAGATACTTTCAAACAAGTCTTTGTATTATAAGGTTAGCCGTGCAAAACCCACAAATCTCTTGTTGGAAAGTTTTCAATAGAATTAAAGAAAACTTGTCGAAAGAAAATCCTGAACCCTCTTAAGTTTCTCTGAAATACGTTAGGACGTTTCGAATATAACTTTGACTTTATTTTAAGAAGAATGGGAACAATGTAATTCGAAAAAGTCCCAAAGTTAAAAACAACAGCTTATTTCATCATAATGTTATTAATTTATAACATCCCACTATATTTTACTTATATGCCTCACTATTTTACTTGAGAATATCTTAAAAAAATACTTTTAGTGAAATTTTATTTTAATGTAATACACCCTAATAATACTACTCACCGGCACGAAATCTTGGCCAAGCCGCCAAATAAGTTTCGCGGCATCAATAAATTCAAGTGATTGTAGCAAGTTATGCTTAAAGAGGTAGGTTAAAAAAATGTTGAGCTTTATTTAAAGAGAATAATTTATAATGTTTGAGAGTGAAATGGGGTCAGTTTTTAAGTTTCTGTCGCATCTGGCATTTTGAGCAAACAAGTTCAAGTTTTCAAGTTGACGAAGTTGATGAAGAGATATTTTTTGGATGCAGTTTAACATTCAACCGTTCATTAAAACCAAAAAGCTTGCTGCACCAGTCCAACTTGCACAAGCCGTAGTTTTAAGAAATAAGGCAGTGACAAAACGTGAGGTGCCTTTGCACTCAATATTCTGCGCTTATTAATGCCACATGCCTTGAAACGATGCTAGGAGATAGGCAGCTAAGCCCGCCAGCCAGGCAGTGGAGTGCAAAGTTCACATCAGCTCGAGATGATCGGTTTATCTTCTTAGAAATTTTAAGAAACCGCTACCTCACTGCAGTTGAAATCCGCCAGCGGCACCAAAACACGAGAGGTATGATTGTCAGCGAGCGCACAATAAGTAGAAAAATGGAGGAGGTAAATTTAAAGGCATGCAAGTCAGCCTGCGGTCCACAATTTCTCAGACAGCACCGAGTAGCTAGTCTTAGATTCGCACGTGAACACGTCAATGGGACTCACGAGCAATGGTTGTTCATGTGTAGAATTGCTTAAAGGACAAAGAAATTGGAAAGATATTTTTTTATGCTGTGTTTGATAACAGTGTTAATTTTCGTGTAAAAGAGAGATTTTGAATTAGCATTATTTTCTTGACAAAAATTTTATTAAGAGACATTAAAAACCATCTTAAATTATTAGGTAACACATATTAAACCGGTTAATATTAGTTTAAATGCCTAAAAAAATATTAAACATGAACCATATCGAAAACTTAGCTTGGCCAAGTTTCCGTGCCAGTGAGTGTATTTAATGTTATTTCTGAGGTATCAAACAAAAGTACGACATTCCCCTTAGATGATTATATAAAGAACTATTATTAGAAATCAAGTTGTTAGATACGTACAATAAGCCTTATGATTTTAACGCGGTTTGCGATTAATTAAAATGTACATCTTTATTATTAACAATTCGTAGCTCTGACTATAAGTGACTGAATGAAAGTAGGTGCCTAATTTGTTCTAGCAATTAGGTACCTAATAAAAAACTGAAGAGCGCTTTATGACTTAAGAAAGTTATTAAGCAACGTATGTAAACTGTCTCTGCGGTCTAGTGGGTCGCACACTGGTATCAGAGTCCCGCCCGGGTTTTATTCCCAACTTCCTTGGTTTGGTTGTGTTATGTCCGCCAAGCTATGATCTCGGGTTCAATTTTATAGTCTTAAAAACTAGTCAATGGATTTGGAATTGTTGAAAAAGACTTGAGTGATTCCTTATAAACATATAAAGTAAAATAAACCGAATAGAAATATGTCTTCTATTCTTTTTCGTTTTATAATTTAATACCCGTGAACAATCATATAAGTCTTTACTAGACGCTGAAAATGAAAGGAGCATTTTTGCAAGAAAGACGTCGTTACATTTCTGATATTTACCGAGAAAAGTTTTCCAGAATCATCTGGTATGTCGCTGAACAAAAGTCACAGGTGTCTGTGACAACGATTATCTTCACAGTTTCCGAATGACAATGTGTTTCCGTAGACGGTAGGGTGTCAAAATAGCGTAAAAGGGGTAATGGTAATTTTTTTTAATCTCTCTTTTGTTTTACGGGAATGAATGAAATCTAAATAGGAAATAGTCAATTTTGAAGCCATCGGTTCAAGAGTCTACCAGGAGGACTTGTTCTGCGAAGAACCGACAAGAAACTCATCAAGTTTTGTCCTCCCTTTACAGTTATCATATTATTCATTTGGAAAGAGTCTTAATATGTTCTAGTCTTTAATAATTAATCATAATACTAACTCATAATAAATCATTTCAACTCAATCTACCGTACAATTTATTGTTACTTTGGATAAATTCTTACTTGAAATTGGGAAAATTCGTAATCTTTATATGTCCATTAATTAAGAATCATCATCAACAGCTCATAATGTCCCCACCGAGGGGCTCAAGCCTACCCCACATTAGGGGCGATTAGGCCTTTGTCAACCGCAATGGTCAAGTGCGGGTTGGTCGACTTCACACACAACCTAAGAATTTCTTCATAGGTTTCCTCACGATGTTTTCCTTCACCGTAAAAGCGTCGATTAAACGTACAAATGAATTTAAATTTGAAAACACATTGGTACGCGGCGGGGTTCAAACCGGTGCCTCCTGAGAGCACCTGAAGCGTCGGTGGCGTAGTGCATAAGACAACGCTCTTACGCACTACGCCACCGACGCTTCATTAATTTATTAATTAAGAATAGAATAGAAGATTTTGTTACGTTTGAGTTTGATGCCCATTTTATATAGGCGACAGGCTGGCAACCTGTCACTATTAAGCAACGCATGGCTCATACTGCAAGATGTGGCTTTATGGGTAACCCAACGTAGCCTAACGCACTGCTCAATCCCTTTTTGGGTTTATGAGCGTAATATGGCAATGCACCATTTATAATGTCTGTATTTAGAAATTACTTGTGAGTTTATAAACTCGCGACACAACACGGTTTTCATGATTTCACGATAACATTATAAAAGCGTTAGCGAATTTTATTTTAAATTTAAAAACTCAAACGGCGCGCGTGCCTTCAACTATTATATTACAAAGTGCACTTGGAATAAAACATCACATTCCTGACATAATTCTTGTAGCCCACGTAATATTGGGATCGCTCGCATCCCCATTCCCGTCGAGAGGAATCCACTTAGAGAAGAGCCTGACGGTATTCCGCCAATGCGCTTACATTACAATGAATCCGTTATTTGTTTGCATAACAGCACAGTGACAGGAAAAAATTAAGTAAAAAGGCATTAAATGTAACTTTCCTGTTATAAAATATATTGTTTATTGATAACTAGCGACCCGCCCCGGCTTCGCACTGGTGCAATTAGAAGTAAATATGCATGTATTATACATATAAACCTTTCTTAAGAATCACTCTATCTATTAAGAAAAACCGCATCAAAATCCGTTGCGTAGTTTTAAAGATCTAAGCATACATAGGGACAGACAGACGGCGGAAGCGACTTTGTTTTATACTATGTAATGATTAATGTAACTTAGTCTTGCCTTTTCCCATATGAGCTAGAGATCTCTTCTTTCAACTTCTTGCAAACCTTACTTACATGTTTATTTCGCTTAATTATTCTCATCAAATTACCTATTCATGTGAATTTGAGTATGCTGGGCCTTCTTTGATACGTTTGCGATTTTATCGATAAAAGTTCGCCTAGGTCTTCGGGTCCTATAAAACTTTAACATGAGCCTTACAGGTCAATCGCAATTGAAGAAGACGGAATAAGCAAAATTTGACTTTGAATGAAACTTTGCTTACAGAAGTCCATAGATAGAAAAGTAGAAGTTTTCAGTAATTAAAAGACTGAGCACATGTATTAATAGACGAATTTAACGTCTTAATTAACTAAACCGCGCTAAAGTTATATAACACGTGCAGACGAAAGTTGAATTTTTAACCGTTTCATAGTCGGCTGCCCGCAGATGCGGACTTTGAAACGACAGTTTTGTAAATAATTAACGCCACTTTCACACATTTAAGGGTCGTGGTACAGATTAGTTTGGGTCTTGACCCTCTTTATAGCGACAAAAGTTTTAAAATACAGTTTACGGTTTAATCGGAGAACAAAGATAATGGTTACTAAAATTTAAGAGAGAATAATTTGCGTTAACCATGCGGCGAAAAAGTTAAGTTTAACTTAGTTTCTTACACGCTTACATTAGTTTCACCTGTATGTTTTGTACGAGGCGGGATAGAACCGGGGCCTCCCGAGTGGGAGAAAACACCCTTACCTACGCTCTACGCCACCGACGGTTTTTTTAGGAAAAGGTGCGCACGCGCAAACTAGAATCGTGGAGATGCGAACTCTCCAGCCAGCGCATAACATTCACAGTGCATACTGAATTTAATGTAAGTAAAACAAAGAAAAGCGCACGAACAGATATCATTTGGGCCAGAGAATGTGTCTCTCATATATCGGTTATATTACAACACCATCATTTTTTGATAATTTTTAATCTTACGTTCAATGACAATCCAACTGTAATCGATTTTTTTTCCGACGATCACAACAAAAGAAAATACACATTTTTAATTCGAATAAGCAATATATAACGGTACATAGTCATTTAAAAGACGTTGCACGTCACCTACAGACATGCATTTACTCATCACAATGATTGAATGCGAGTTAAAATGATCATGACGAGTCGATAAACTGACTTTCACACAACTATTATTTTAAATAAACACCGCACTATCTGAACGTATTATCTCGCTGGAAATAATAAATTATAGCATGGCATGAGAGATTAAAGAAACACTTTTAGATTATATTGTTCTTTATTGTAATATGCGAATGAATATTGCCTATCCAAATTGTTAGAGAAAACACGCATGACTTTGAAGATTAATATAAGTTGAATAAATGAATACGTTTATTCAAAGCAACCATTTTATAAGATGGTAAACAGTGAAATCCAAATTCAAAGATAGGGCGAGATGTAACACATTTTTTTTATTAAAAGGTCAATCAAATGCATCCATTCCATCTGATGGAAAGCAGAAGTAGAGTATGCACCGTATTCACAAACAATACTTGTCTCAGTAAAAAACAATGCTATGCAAAATGAGGCATTTCTCAGTGCGTGCCATATGGAGGATTTTGAGGTCTCATAGTGCGTGTGGACGCATAGGGTCGTAATAACCTATTCAAAGACAATATTAAGTGGGGATCGGCACTATGCGTACTGTAAAATGAACGCACAGCTTAGGTATCTAGCTAGCTATATTACGCAACGCACAGGTCGAGATGTCAAAAGTAACGTCTAGATGTCAAAAATTTAAAGTTTGAACTTAGAGTTTGAAGCTCGTTTGAAGTAATAAAACGTGGTACATTTAACGATGTGAATTAACTCGTTAAGCCCCGTTCGCGCTCAGGAGCGCGAGAACACAATTAAAATCAATTGTGTCTGGATATTAATAATCGTCGATGGATTAAGCAACAGAAAACAACCAATCACAGAGCTCTTTTCCATGCAAAGCGTTTATCCAAGTGAACGCTAGAGTCGAGAAACGTCATAGTAATGTTTGTGAATACGGGTGTAAATGGTAAGATAGATAGTATAAGTAAACTATACTATGGTTAAACCTTGCACTCCACCCTCGCCTTGCTGAACTGAACATGCAATGCCTTGCTCACCTTGCATGCAATGCACCCCTCTTCACACCTTTTTTTGAATAACCCAGGATTGTATTTTAAAATCCAGGCTATCCAAGTTATAATTATTAGGATTTTGTAATAGGGGTACTACTTAACAAGTCTATTTAATTAGCAACAACTATAACTAGACGCGCCCCTACTAACTACTCACGTTTTTAATAAAATATCAATTTAATCAGTTATTTCGAGTGGTGGTGTGGGCAGACCTATCTAAGCACACCATTCACTACCATTTGTGTAATAAAACTGAAAATATTTATCAACTTAATAATTCATACATGGCTTATTTATTATTCTTGTACATAAAGCGAGTTGACTACAATGGCAGGTTCACACTTCACCATTTTGTTAAAAAATGAGACCATAAAAGTGACAATTATTTTAGGAATCACTAAACTAATACAGTTCTCAACTCTCCCTCATTATTTGTACACTATCGTTCGTATGGCGAAGATGTATGTCCTTACTATTATTTTTCTACTTTACAGGGAAGCTAGTGGTTTGATACTCAGATGGGTTATGTACTATAAATTTCCACTTTTGAAGGCACATAAAACTGATGATCTCGAATTCTCTCGAAAGATGTGAGTTGTTAAAAATAATTAAACACTGCTTTAAAGTCGTCATTGCGGGCAGTTTTACTAATCTGATCGTGATAAAAATAATGAAGATTTGGAATTGTTCGTTTTGGTGGTCACTAACAAATCGAGGGGTCATTGACTAGCCGTTGGTTATTAATAATTTTCGATTACTTATCTTTTTCCTATCCTGCTTCTAATTTCTCTGGGTTCGGTGCAGTATAACTTGTTATTGACATTTTGCTATAGATTTCGGCACTTCATTTTAACGGTCGAGCGCTTGCCGCCACCAACCCTCATAGGGAATGACTATCTTGCGACAGAAATCGTAACCACCAGCATAAAGTGCCTTCCGAAAACGGAGGAAAATATAAACAATTTTAGATTACATTTAGATATAATCACTTACATATTGATTAACCAAGTCTGATATAAAATAAACGATCAAACAAGAGGAAACTTAATTTTCCTTCACTTAAGTAATTAAACAACGGTAGCGCAGTTACCATCTCAAGTTATTTAACAGTAATCTTACCGTTGGGCTGTGTCTCTTTCTAACAACAACAAATTAAGTAACAAACGAGCGAGATAGTAAACAATTAGTGTAGCGTCTTTCAAGCGGAAACGTTTATTGCAATGCTGTTTTGAATTGCATAGATTTTTTATCTTTTGCGTCATTATATGTGGTTTACGGTACGCAAAGATAAAGTGCCAATGTCTAAAGATTATTCGTCTTAACCAAGTCTTGCTTTCGCTTAATACATGTATAATTATATCTCGCATATAGACACGCTACTGAACATGTCAATGCGTAATTCAATGTGGTTCAATAAATGTCGTTAGTGGTATTTTGATTGAAACATTACTTTGCTGAATGTTAATGGAGTAATAACTTGATGCAGTATAGATGTAGTAATGAATAGCGTATGGGTGGCAACAAAAAAAGCCCCCAAAATAAATGAGATAAAAAAACACAACACTACAAAAGGGCAGTGTTTACAGTTTTCTGGAAGACGTGTACGTTCTGTCATCTCTGTCTTCGTAAACCCGACAGATTCGATTTGACTCTAAGTTCGAAGTTCCTTTGCAGTGTTATTTCATTCAATACACGTAAAGTCCCAGCATTTAAAAAAAATACTCGATTTTTAGTTCTTCTTGGAGAAATTCTCTAAAATAGAACACTACAAAAATTTGGTCATTTCAAAGGGATCGTTGAGTGCTTTCCTTTTTTTTTGCTATTTTACCAAAATTTTATGGTGTTTAAAACCAAAAACAACCCTTCGATAGACCGTGGAAGCTCTCTGGAAAATCTCATCGTCCGTCCAGTAATTTTTCCCTAAGACCTTTCACTTTCTTCTTCCTTTATGTAATTGGTTAAAAAAAATCTCCCAGGATTATAATGGAATTGTCAATAAAATATTGGGTGCGAACATACTTTGGACCTGGCCCTTTTTCGATTTGATCTATTAACAATCGCCTAGGAATTCCACGTCCAACATCTCTGTCCACTTTAGATTCACAGATTCTTGTCGTCAATCTTCTTTCACTGATTATTTCTACATGCCCAAACCATTTGAGCCTTTTCCTTTCCCAATTCTTGTCACTACTTATATTATATTCTTTCAAAACTGCATAATGTCAAGAAATACGCGAACAAACGCATAGGTACCCAATTATCATCCAAATTTTAGGCTAGTATTATAGAATGAGTCTCAAGAATCAACACTGTACTGAGCGTCGCACGTCTCTATCACTTTGTGCTTGACAGAAAGTGACAAACGATTCTCAAAAGAAGATTGATTTCTGAGTGTCATCCTATAATACGGGCCTTAATTATGACTTTTGCGAGATTACTCTCTTAGCAAATGTCAAGTGAATGAAAATAGTAATATTGTAGTTGAGATTGTACGATATATTAAAACAAAAATGGAGTATCACACCACGAGTTTTTACAATAAGAATTCGTGAAACTCCCAATTCTTTTTGTGCAAAGCCACCACAGATACGCCACCTTTACAAATTCAAATAAGCACTATCAGCCGAGGTCTTTATCCTCCCTTTACTGTTATTCTGTCCTGAAAGCCACTTTGCTTGCTAATTTTACCAATGTACACTCTGTTAGTGAACATTCTAAGCATATTAAACAATACATTTCTTTTAATTGTAACTTTGTCGCCAATATTTACAAATTGCAAATATAATTAAAGAACACTAATATAAAACATCTTATATTAATCATCACAAAGCATAGATTATGTTTTCGTATAAAGGAGCACATATAACAAGCTACCGGAGAGTTTGGCGGGAAACCATGGCGTCTGCTGGATATCGATCTTTGTTTCGATAATTCAAAATTGTTTCGGAGTGGATTTTGTGCAGTGAAAGTAGTGTCGTTTTGTTGCATAAGCATCCGTGTTGACGATCAGTTATGAGGAATCATTGAAATAAAGGTTTTGTGGTCTGTTGCCATGCATTTCTTTCCAAGCACTCCGTAGATGCGTTAAAATGTGTGGCGCCCATAATTTAACTTGAGCGACGGCAGTAAAATATCAAAATGTAGTTTTTTTTCCTACACTGAAATTGGCAGAAATGTTGTTCACCTAATAAAACGACTAATTACCACTAAATAAAAGAAGAAGAACAAGCTACCGTCAATTATTATAAATGTAATTGGCTAACTCAGACCAAATAAAAACTCTGAGTTGGCTAACTACTCGTAGGTATGTCGTCGAAAAACATTTTTTTGGTTAGTTTGGTGCCTCCTAAATGAAGTGTAAAGCCAGTTTTTGTTTGTCTATAATCTCTTTACGAACGGACAAAAGAACTCCTCTTACCTAACTCTGTTCTCATCTATCTTATCTTATGTTTGTTACTTTTTTGGGGTTGATTCCCATTTTATGTAGGAGACAGGCTGGCAACTTGTTTCTATTTTGAAGCACTGCATAGCCCATACATACTGCTGGAAGTGGCTTTATGTGTAACCAAGTGTCACCTAAGGATCTGCTCTACCTTGGGATTATGAGCGTTATTGTAAGTAATTGTATATATTTATGATAATAAAGCATAAGTACTCATTACATTACCTATGTATTATTGACGATTTAATAAAATTCAAACTTCTTTCGAATGTGATAATTCAAATCATACGGTGAAAGGGTAAAGCGGCAAACAGCTGTTATATAAAATAATTTTAGTTTCCATTAAATCTTCCCGAAAATTTAACACACGTAAAATAATTTCTATCCATTAAAAACGTCCGTCTAAATCCGTCATCTGTCTTCCGAAGAGATTTCCGCCAGTGACGGGTTCCATTACGAAAATAAGTGGAAACGATGAGGCGACGGAACAGTCCATATTCTGAAGACAAATTGGTATACAGGTGACTTGGAGAACACCGTAGTACTTACATCTGCTAAATGATTTATGGTTCTTGATCGGAGAACATTTACTTAAGATTATTTTACGCTTAGTAGTTGTTAATAAAAAAAAATAGTTTTCAAAATTAAACCTATTTTAAAACTGATGAAAAGGGAGAAATAAAAGTTTTATGTTTTAAACTATCTAAAAGTCAATATGATAACTATTTTTTGAGGTCGAAGTATTTATGTAATCCTACTTATAGTTTTTGAGATATGCGTGGACAAACATACACTCAAGAAATTTGGCATCCGTGTCTAGAGGCTGGTATAGACTAACATATACAAAAACTGTGCAATTCCGATAATATTACATACATACAGGTCGAATCGATACATAATCTTCTTTTTATCTTGAATTCGGTTGAAAATAGAACAATATCTTGTGAAACTATAAAATAATACAACATATTGTAGATAACGTAGAAATTGAACACTATCGAGGAAACTCACGCTTTTCCGAGAGCTCAGTCGAGCATACCCATAGTTTCTTGACTGTTTCTATTATACCATATAGGTTTAGGAAGGAAAATTACTGTTGTCAATACAAATCTTACCTCATTGCAAATGTTCAATTCAATTAGTATCTATAATAATAAGAATAAAGCTACAAAACTGAGCCGATAATTAGTATTTTAATTTTGAATGGCAATCAACTATGAAGCGACTGTGTAAGCGGTCTCTGCAGCGGTGCCAACTTTTTTCATTCTCTTCTTGAAGAGAGAAACCCATTTTGTGTTCTTTTAGAAAAGGCTTGTATATAAATGAACACCATACGAACCTAACCTACGAAAAAGGATAAACGCTCACCAAAAAATTGCAAAGTCTTACCAAAAGTTGTTTTTGGTGAGCAAAATATCCATTTTGGTGAGCAATATACTATTTTTTGGTGGATACTTTTGATCCCTTTAGATAAACCTCGACAGGGAGGAGTTCTTTCACAACCTAAGCTTGTAAGTATACGAATTATATTTTAAATTGTGTCCTCTAATTAGTATTTTATTTACAATGCTTTTTTTAGATTTATTATACGGCAAGCAAATATGAGGACCATCTCATGGTAAGCGGTCACCACAGCCTATGGACACTTGCAATAACAGAAGTAATACACACGCGTTGCAAAACTTGTAGTAACTTCCTCACTCTTTTCTTAAAAAACCTCATGTTGCTTTCTTTTAGGAAATCACGTCAGGAGAAACTTTTTCACTCCTTTTCTAAAGAAACCAGTGTTGTAGTTTTTTGGCAAAACCTCATATGAGCTCCTCATTCCACAGCCTACCGAAGCATAACTGGTAGATTCTTTTCTAAAAGACATGGGGCCAATTCAGATTACTAAACATGTACGAACATGTATCGAACCAGTACAATTTCGATTATGTTTTGTTCACAACAGACAGAATTTTCATGCAAACTTCCCAATTTCTTATCTCCACAGGCTTAAAAACCCGTTTTTATTAGTGTACCGTTCCTTTTTGCGAGATTGTATTTCCAATTTTCATGTAAGCATTTTATAGTTCCTAAGATTTAGTAATCAGTGTTTGGTTTTTGCTTATATCTTTATTTTTCTTATGAGTTTATTTCTTATTAGTTGAGGCTTTTAACGCGCTGGGTAGTTATACCAACCCCACGATATTCTGATCTTAATATAGGTAAACATTACATTAACTTTGAAATTCCTCATGGACCGTCCAATATTTACCTACAGACATACTTTTACATTTTTATTGCATTTGTATACTCTTCTTTCTTTCTCCTACCCTGCTCCCAATTTATTTGGAGTCGGTGCAGTATATTTTGATATCGACAATACTGCTGAAAGATTTGGCATTATATTTTTACGGCCGGCTGCCTGCCTGACACCAACCCTCCTTGGGAACGACTGCTATCTTGCAACAGCACCTGGGACCACCAGCTTAACGTGCCTTCTGAAGCACGGAGGAAAATCGAGTTAAAAGAAATCCGGTCATACACGAGTACCGACTGCGCACGTGGTAGCTGAACTTTCGTGATCGTTACTAAGAAAACAAAATCACGGCGACATCGACCTCACCCTCTTGCATTTGTATACTATCTATACTATTTTGTTTTTACTTCACGGAAAAGCTCCTGCAACTATTGCAAGTTCGTTTCATCCATCACACATAATAGTAAGTTCAGTAAAAAACCTTCAACCGGAACTCCGAGTCATTGAGTGATCTTATCACTAGCTGACGGAGCACAATAATGCTGTTTATACTGTCATGGGGATTGTTGTCATTGGGCATTTTTGATCCGGTACCTCAAAGTTCGCGTCCATGATTGTAATGTAGTTTGTTTTGAAGAATAGGGGTTAAATTTTAGGGAATGTAATTTTTTAATCCAAATTTAAAACAAGCTTTATGATTTACCAAAGCGGGCTCACATTTGTACCCATGTAGGGATCAAAACCAAGAACCTCTGAACTACAGACTCGGTCTTCTACTCTATTCTTTTGTCTTCTCTACTTTTCTAAAGTCATCCGCGAACTTAATATAAAGTCACCACTTTCTCCTTTAGGGGTAGACAGAGATCGCTTCTTTTCACTTGCTGCAATCCTTACATATTTCATTCGCTTTATCTACTTACATCACAGTCTTCATGGGTACGTGCTCGCCGATTTCTAAAACTTTAACTTTTTCGCATTTATACGTCATGAATATACATACCCGGACTACAAAGACGCTTCAGAGTGGAATATCTGTCCGTATTTGTTTGCTGGATTACTGAAGGATTGCTACTTAAGGGTTAGGTGTCCCATTTGGTAAGCGGCAGGCTGTCAACCTGTCAATATTGAGACACTGTATGGCCCATACTACCAAATGTGGCTTTAAGTATAACTAAATGTTACACCTAAAGCTCTACTCAACCCCATTTACGAGCGTAATTATATGTATGTACTAGCTGACCCAGCAAACGTTATTTTGCCTTACAAAAATGATTAAATTACTAAAATGGCTATAAAAAAATAGGGGTTGGTGATAAAAAAAAAGTAAAATTTTTGGGTTGTATGTATTTTTAATGCCACATAATAAAAAAAAAACAAAAAATTTCGTCCAAAAATTAAAAAAAAAAATTAGGGGTGGATTACCCTTAACATTTAGGTTAGGGGGATAAAAAATAGATGTCGTCCGATTCTCAGACCTACCCAATATGCACACAAAATTTCATGAGAATCGGGAAAGCCGTTTCGGAGGAGTTTAACCACAAACACCGCGACACGAGAATTTTATATATTAGATGTAATATATGTACATTTGGTTTGAATGAACTATTTTCCAAACATCGCCGCCCATAACATCGTCGCCCATGGGCGTGCGTCCGGCGTTCCTTCCGGCCGCGACGTTTTCCATTGAGAAAGCAGCGGCTCGTGTAATTAGTAGAAACGAGAGCGAAGCGATTTCCGAGCCGGATCGGCCAACAATTAGTCCGTTTGAGCGACGGCGCAAGTCGTTAGCGCGACGCGGAACACCCTCAGCTCTCCACGTAGCACAATGGCAATTTAGTTTCTCAGTTTGTAAGGAATTAAAATTGCGAGCAATTCACTAAAACCAAGTTGAGAGTTAAGTGAAATATATAATGAATTAGAATAACATATTTTTACTAACTGTAGTTGTCATTTACCGAAACTGACTTAAGTGAGTTGTTGACTAAAGCAAATAAAGGTTCTTCCTGTTTAGCTATTTCCAAATAAGATCAAATTAAGTACTTATCAAAATAAATAAAATATGTTATTATGAATTAGGTGTAGCAATACGAGACACTTAGAATTCTAAGGATTCGCCGTGCTGGTACCGGTTCCATCGTGTTGCCAGAAGGAATGCCTAGGACTTTTGAACCAGGAGTAGGGTTAAGAGGTCGTCTTATCTGGCTTCTCTCTCTGTCTAGCCATAATTGGTAAGATTCCGCGAGACTCACATTAGATACGCGTTCCATTACAGAACTTACGGCAGTTCTAGACAAGCCAAAATCTTTGGATAATGTATATAGGGATTAGGCTGGTTTACCCCTCACGCCTCGATATAACAAACCAACTATATTCCTATGTATACTTACATACACAAATAATTCTCACAGCAAAAAAGCTAGAAGCTTATTACACGAGCCGCTAATAAATAATGTAAGGCGGGCGTGCGAGTTGCGCGCGCGACGGTACGGTTCACATTAGCGTTGCGAGCCGCCCGCGCACTACGCGGCAATATCTTACGACCACGACACCCTGTATCACCCCCCATTTTCACACAGTGCCAACAAATAATTAACAGACAGTGTCAACAAATAATTTTGAACAGACAGTGCCAGCAATTAATTTTAATAGACAGTGTCAATATTCAGTTTATCTACTTTTTTCTAAATAGGGTGTCGTAGGCGACGTGTGTCAGTGACGGTGTGTGAAGTGGCATGGGGTAAGGATGGGGGCGGGACATAGCGCGGAGGGTGACGGCGGCGCCTACGCAAGCGACCCGCCCGCCCACGATCGGAGGAAGACGCATTGCAGGAGGCGAAGGTAAGAAAGTTTCTTGTTAAACTTACCAATTATAAAAATTACGAAAATTACAGCTTTTGTGGACATAAAGGAACTTTTTAAACTAAGTCTTTAGAGATATGCTCGAAAGAAACAATCTATGCTACAGTGACATTTACTCATAAAAAATGCTTGATTTCATTATACTAACTCAATTTTCGTTATAAATAATTAGCAATGTTTTAGATTTTAATTATGGCGATAAAGTCTTTATGTGAACTGCAGTTTTTTTTTATCTACTAATTTAAAAGTTGATATAAGTAGATCTCATAAAACTATACGGATGTAGATGTCAGATTCTTCTTAGCCATACTAACAAAAAAAAATGAAAATACGACGAAGGCTGTATGGGATTACACCATTTCTCTTGTACACGAAAAACATGAGAATTGACAAAAGAGAAGAAAACTGAGCAAAATCGTAGGAGTAGTTTGTAAGTTCAAAACATCTCTTAATTTTATAGTCATATGATTATAATTATGTAAGAAAGTCTATACTACTAATTCTTTAGTCATTATACAGAATTTTTAATTGTATTGAAAGTCTTGTAATGACTATCATCATTAAAAGCACCATCCTCCCTAAATGAGCAACGCTTACATTTTAATACATCATAACAAAACTCTGGTATGGCTGTACGAACTTAAGTGTCTTTGCCTTTTTCGCATAAAAAGGGTAACGACAAAATTAATACTAAGTCGTAACAGACTGAATTTTTCTTTTAACAATAATAACTGAGTTATAAATTTAGTTTTTTCTCATTAATGAGTATTCCTACTATAATATTTCGGTTTGTATTTACCTTTTTAACTTTCACGCGACGCAATTTTTGTTCTAATATTACAATTCATGTGCGCCTGCAGGTAACCCATCCAAAAGTATCTTTCATCAATTTTACTTATCGTACACAACTTAATTAAATTTGTATAATATAAATATAGTACTAAGTATATTAGGCAATGACAGGTTTTCGTTGTCTGTTTGTTTGAATAATTGATTTTTCATAACTTCTCATAGGCAACGTCACTATTTTTCCACATCACGACACAATTGAGCCGAGGACCGAACTCTTAGGCACGTATTATAGAATGAGGCTCAAGAATCAACGCCGACTTGAGCGTTGTACGTCCCTATCACTTTGTGCTTGATAGAAAGTGACAAATGATTCTCTAGACATAGTTGATTTCTGAGTGTCATTCGGGCCTCAGAGCCCGAGTATGGCTCTCGTCAAAGGTATCTACCGCTCCCTCTCGTCTCAAACTCTCTTCTAGTCACTCAGACTCTAGACGCCAGTAAAGCTCTCCAGCAGAAGTTTCCTGACGACTTACAATCTTTTGCGAGAACTACTACTTTGCCCTACATGCTCGAAAACCTACCAATGTCTTCGCCTTGTTAAAAAATCTCCGGTGACAGCCTGCTGCGGTCACCGGCAAGAGCCAATCAAAATGCATCCATTTACTTAGCAACTATGTATTATGCTTAGTAGAGCATATACGCTCTCTATCACAATTGGTATTGAACAAACACTCCGCTAGTATGCTAATCTAGCTACGAGTTGTATGTGCCAACGTGTCGATCTACTCGGCTCTTAATTGGTCCATGAACGATATAATTATAAGAGGGCAAGTTAATTAAATAGGTCAAGGCTGTTGGAATCCCGTTGCGTTAGCACGTTCATCATCATTTCAGCCGAGAGACGCCCATTGTTGGACATAGGCCTCCCCCAAGGATCTCCAAACCGGTCGGTCCTGCGCTGCCCGCATCCAGCGGCTTCCCGCGACCTTAACTAGATCGTCAGTCCACCTTGTGGGGGGCCTACCAACGCTGCGTTTCCCGGTACGTGGTCGCCACTCGAGGACCTTTCCGCCCCAACGGCCGTCAGTCCTTCTCGCAATGTGCCCTGCCCACTGCCACTTGAGGTTCGCAATTCTTTGGCCTATGTCGGTGACCTTGGTTCTCCTGCGGATCTCATCATTTCTGATATGATCACGCAGAGAAACTCCGAGCATAGCCCTCTCCATTGCCCTTTGGGTGACCTTGAGCCTTCTTATGAGGCCCATTGTAAGCGGCCACGTTTCGGTTCCGTAAGTCATCACTGGCAACACACACGAATTAAAGACTTTCGTCTTGAGACACTGCGGTAGATGGGCCGAGAATATGCCGCGTAGCTTCCCGAACGCTGCCCAGCCGAGTTGGATTCGTCGATTGACCTCTTTCTGGAAGTTGGACTTACCCAGTTGGACTGTTTGTCCCAGGTAAACATAATCGTCGACAACTTCCAGTGTAGAGCTTCCAACCTTTACAGGAGTGGGTGCAACATGGATATTAGACATGATTTTCGTCTTATCCATGTTCATTTTAAGACCCACTTGTTGGGAGACTCTACAGAGATCGTCGAGCATTGCGCCCAGGTCTTCCAAGGTCTCAGCCATAACCACGATATCATCTGCAAAGCGAAGGTGAGTCATGTACTCGCCATTTATGTTGATGCCAAGCCCTCTCCAGTCCAGAAGCTTAAACGCGTCCTCCAACGCAGCTGTGAACAGTTTCGGCGATATAACATCACCCTGTCTCACGCCTCGCTGGAGCTGTATGGGTTTTGAATTCTGGTCCTGAAGGCGAACTGACATAGTGGCGTTTTCGTACAGTGACCGCAACACTTGGATGTATCGGTAGTCTATGTGGCACCTCTGGAGTGACTGGAGCACTGCCCAGGTCTCGACAGAATCGAAGGCTTTCTCATAGTCTACGAACGCTAAGCATAATGGCAGGTTATACTCTTCGGTCTTCTGTATAACCTGCCGCAGCGTATGTATGTGATCTATGGTACTGAAGCCTTTTCGGAATCCGGCTTGTTCGGGAGGCTGGAAGTCGTCAAACCTGCGCGCGAGACGATTCGTTATAACTCTTGAAAACAGCTTGTAAACATGACTCAGCAGCGTGATGGGTCTATAGTTCTTCAATTGGGCCCTGTCGCCCTTTTTGAAGAAGAGTCTGACCACGCCGCCATGCCATGCCTCTGGCGTTTTGCCCTCGAGTATAACGGAGTTAAATAGCCTCTGAAGAGCTTTCATGACCGGTCGTCCACCTGCTTTCAGAAGCTCCGCTGTCACTCCGTCATCACCCGGCGCCTTGTTGTTCTTAAGCTGTTTAAGAGCTACACTAATCTCGTACAGGCTGACGTCCGGGATATCTTCGGTATAGTGTCGGGTTAATTTGGCTCTTGGATCGGTGGCCTGAATGACAGGTGGGTGTGATGTCGCGTAAAGCTGTCCATAAAAGTTTTCAATCTCGGCCAAAAGCTCAGGTCGTGATGTGATGGTTCTGCCGTCCTCTGTCTTCAGCTTCGTCAGCAAGCTCTCTCCAAGCGACAAATCTCTAGCGAACACTTTGGAGCCTTTGTTCCGCTCGATGGCCTCTTTAATACGTTCTGTATTAAATTGGCGTATGTCGCGAGTTAAGCACTTGGAGATATGTTTGTTGAGCTGCCGACGCCTACGAGCATCTTCAGAAGACTGCAGAACCATCCCTCGTCTTTCCTCCATCAGCTTTAATGTGGGCTCTGAGATTTTCTTCGCTTTTTTTTGTACGGCTGGGTTTGAAAAGTTTTGAACCCACCGTAAGAACAGCTTCCACGAACCTGTCATTGTAAGTGTCCACATCTATGCAGTCCTCCAGGCATTCGAAGCGATTTTGCAGTTCGAGTTGAAAGCGCTCGGGGTTTTGGATCTGGATGGCTTCAGGGCGGAGCGTAGACTTCATCAGTCGATACCGTTCGGATTTGACGTTGAGATTCAATGTGCCTCTTACCATTCGGTGATCGCTTCCCGTGTTAAACGAATTGATCACAGAGACATCATTGAATATCCGAGTCTTAGTCGACATGATGAAGTCAATCTCATTTTTTGTTGTACCATCCGGACTTTCCCAGGTCCATTTCCGATGCAGCCGTCTTGAAGAAAGAGTTCATCATATAGAGTCCCTCTCTCTCCATATATTCGGCTAGCATTTGTCCACGGTAGTTCCGGATTCCAGTTCCAAATTGCCCCACTTTCAACTCATCATCGCCACGTTTGCCTAGCCTTGCGTTGAAGTCTCCCATTACAACAGTGTAGTGGGTCCTGGAAGCATGTATTGCCCGAGAAATGTCCTCATACATTACTTCCACTTCCTCGTCGGGGTGTGTCGAGGTCGGGGCGTATACCTGTATGACCTTCAACGAATACCGTTTGGTGATTCTGAGTATAAGGTACGCCACCCTATTCGACACACTTTCGATCTGTACAATGTTGTTCACGAGAGACTTGTGGACAATAAACCCGACACCACCTTGGGACAGATCTTCGCCCTCCCGGAAATAGAGTAGGTTGCCGGATTTAAGAATCACCGTGTCCTCGCCCTGTCTTCGGACTTCGGATAATCCCACTATACTCCAGCGAATCCTACTCAATTCTTCCTCTAGTTCCAGCAGCTTCTCCTCGGTCCGCAGTGTGCGTGTGTTATATGTTGCCAGGGCCAAAGTCGTATGACGGGAGATCATCGCCGCCCGGGGATTCTTGGCACCCCTGGTCCCGGCACCTCGCCAACGTCCGTCACCGCTGGCACGGCCTCCGGTACCGCCGGGCACTTGGGTTTGTATACCATTTTGAGGGGGTTTGGGCCTTTTCCCACCACGCTGGCCCAGTGCGGGTTGGTGGGGAGCGCCAGAGCCTCGTCTGTTGTTCGGCAGGGTGTACCACGTGCAGGTGAGGTTGACTTGGGTTTCCGTCAGCTGTTGTTTGGAACCCCTTACACCCCTTGTTAGCACGTTGTAAAATTAAAAATAATTTCAGCATAATGTTTAATGGTAATTTAAAAAAAAACTAAAAACTAGATTAATTACATGAAAAAAGAGTATCAAGATTTTTATAGAACCAAGTGTCTATAATGTCCCACGCGAGAATAAAAGTAATGACGCATAAAAGCAAGCTTTTCTCACCAATTGTATTATCTTATCGCTTGTATCTTTAGGCACAATGGAGTAAAGTAGGTGTCAGTCAAAGCATTCATCGCGTTTACATGGCAACTCCCAAAGTAAATACGATTTCTTTTATTTACTCGAGGTAGACCCTGGATCAGATTACTGTACTGTCGATACAACATTGTCAATAATGTCTAAAAGTGTTGCTTACAAATATCGGATACAAATGAAATAATTCTTTCTAAGATAATAAAAATTATTCAACAATTTATATATAAGTATCAAAAATTAAATTAAATTATGCAAGTCCTTAAAAGAAAGGTGATCAAGAAATGCCTGTAATAGGATTCAATCAATAATATTAGGTACAAACTATAGATATGTTACGTGCATAGCAGGATTCTCTGTATAAGGTGCATAGTAATTCGCGTTGAAATCTAAAATTGTCAAATGTTTTCTTGATGGTTTGACACAGACTGATAGCATGAAAGACGTCCTAATTGGGACGTTTTCGCAAATATTTAAATTTTTTTGCAAATAAAGTTGATGTTTTAGAGGCTGCCGAGTACTCTAGACGAAAGTTAGACTTTCTCGCGGGTGATACCTCTACCGGATTAAACTAGAAACTCTCTACGGGAAGCTTCCCCTACAGGCTAGTGGACCTACAAAGTCCTAACCTTCTTTAAAAGTCTCTTTAAAAAAAAACAGTAGGTAAAGTACTTCTCTCATTTCATTCGTTTATTGACAACCTACCATAACATTAATTTAATAGCAATTCAGGCAGTCGGGACACAGTAAAAGACAAATGTTTGTTTCTTTGTTTTTATACTAAAAGTTGGTAACCGTTGTTCATGAGACCCTAAGGAAAATAAAAGTATAAGAAAACCCATCCAACAACTGTTTCAAAGTTACGATATATCCACGTAACACAAAAAAAGTTACACAAATCAACTCCTTCACTGTGTCTTAAGGCCGGTATCAATATTATATCGGCTAGTAATTAGTACTAGTATAAGTACTATATTATCTGTGTTAATAGTGAAGTTTAGCTGTCTGGCAAGTACTGTTTGTAACTGTGAATTGAATATGGAAACCTTTAATAATTTTTAAAATTATTTAATTCTAGACAAAGCATTAATTTAGTTCTAGATATTTTCCGTTTCGTATTTTAAACAAAGATGACGTGATAAAAAACCAGATGGATATTTTACTATGCTTTTCCAACGTTAAAACACAAACACGTTAATTTTCATTTCCAGGTTTGACAGGCCAATTGAGTGAGTTTTTATCAGTTGCGAAAACAAGTATGTTATAAAAAATGTCTGTGTCGAATCTATCTAAACATCAATACGGTCAGTCCCGAAATTGCATAACACTTTTATTATTATGTCACATTCAGGCCATAATACGATATAGGTAATGGAAACCTTGAAGGGTATCAGTATGTTATTGTGAAAAGGTACTACAGCGTCAGTCGTATTTCTTATTATACCCCGGCGGTTGGTGGGTATGCTTTTAAAGTACATTTTTGCTTACTACAGTTCTTATCCTTATTTCCAAGGATTGCGAATATTTCAACGTTGGAGTGAGAACTGCAAGATAAGACCTAAAAATATTACCGTAATAGTAACATTGGATGAGCTTATACTTCACATTTTTGCTGACTTACCATAATGTACATTACAGTAAGAACATCCTACTCAAATGTCTGTGATATTCAAAAACGGGAATATCAAAGTCACGAAGTATCATTTATGGAAAGAAAGAAAGAAACATATAGATTTTGTCGAAAAGTAATTTATCTATCCCACGGGAACAGTCTTTTTTTGGATGAAAGGTACCCTGTGCCCTTTTCAGTACCTCTAATAATGTTTGTACAAAAGGAGATTGCTCAAATTGGCCTAAGAACCAATAAAATATTGGGTTATTTGATAATTCTTGTTATAATTTATGCTATAATTAACAGTCATTAGATTCTAACGGACACTTCTGCATATTATATTCATTTTAAAAAGGACTTTAACATTGTACCGTTTTAGAAACCATAAGATCACCTTATTAATGGCTTTGGTGTTCTAACATACAGTCAAAGATTTATCGAAGTTGTTTAATTTACAAAAATACAATCTCTTTGGTAGAGATTGATTAAAATGAAATTACATTTTATTAATCAATCAATAACAATATTATTTGTTTAACGTGCAAAGCCAAAAATAAAGATGGTAGTCGCCACCATGAAGTTTATTGTCATACATTTTTCGCCAAGCACTACCTAGATACGTTAAAAGGTGTTACACAATAAAAATGTTTTAATACAAACCTAAAAAAGAAATAAAACTACTGAAGGCATGGCTGTATGACCTAGATCCCTTTACCTTCCCCTAATAGGGAGAATTTTAAAAATATAAGGTGCTTGTGTTTGTTGTTTGTGTTTGTTTACGGTGTTCGATGCGATTTTTTATTTCTAACTTTACTTGGCCTTTCGGACAACGGACTTGATATCTTTTTGAACTACGGACTTTGTAAATAAGTTTTTGCATGATTTCCCTAGTTTACTTACTAGTTTCTTTTTTTATTATTTTACATTTGTTTGGAAACATAACCTCAATATCAGTAAGTAGTATGCTAATAATTAAGTTCTCAGAAGTGTCCGTCAATAATCAACGTTTATACAGTCATTTACTTATAATTTCGAACCTAGAAAATATTTTTTCATGATTGTTGGTTCTAGGGCAAAACATGTATGGGATCTGAGCAATCTCCTTTAATGATGATCGGTTGAGTATAGTTAAACGTGAAAGGGTAACTGACAAACTCATATTTGCATTTATAATATTAGAATTATAGGACATAGCTTTTTCATTGAAACATAACAATACAAGTACATTAATGTTTACTGATATAGCTTTTTCAATACGAGTGCTAATATCAAAAGCAGGCACAATATTATAGAAACGAAAAATTTGAAAAATCAGAATATTTATCTAGTTCCTAACTGTGCCGATATATGAAGTTAGCATGTAACGTCCGCCTCTTTCTTACCGGCCGAACATTAGCGCGGCCACATCGGCCCGTTGCTTGCTTACCGGGCGTTCTTTCTGTTTCACGCCGGTAGGTATGTGATGGGTGGGATTTTTGTATTTCTTGCCTTCCAGTTTTATGAACAGAACGACCGGTAGGTCTGGGGCCACGCTAAATGGTCAAATACTTTCAAAATGTTCAATTTTCTGACCATTGTCCATTTAAACAGTCAATGAACCTACAATAACAAAGTAGCAACATACGACCAATACTATATATAATAATAATATAATATATTTTCACGCTCACACCAATTATCTAGCCCGAGGTAAGTATCATTAAGAACTTGTGTTACGGATACTAGAAAACGAACTTTTTTTTTTTATATACATAATAATTATAGATATTTTTATAATTAAACTTAAATAAATATATAAACAACCATGACTCGCAAACAAACATTCGTGTTCGTCACACAAACATTTGCCGCTACCAGGATTCGAACCCGGACCGAATTTCCAAAACTTCTTAAAGAAGCAATAAAAACGTTACGTCGAAAACATGCCAGGGGGCTTCAGCAAGCGTTGTCAGGAGTTGGAAAGGACTTTACGGAGCTTAGCGGCAATTTGTTGGACGATGTGGATTCGCAATGGTTTTACTAACTTCTGTTATTTTACGACACTGCAACACAAACTTCGTAGCGAAATATGTTTCTAATACATTTATAATGACCTTAAGCTACGTTCTCTCATTCTCCACTAGTTTTATCTACCAAGGTGGAATATTTCGCATGTTTTTGTAACAAAAAATGTTTCTACAATGGTGACTCTACTCACCATGTTAAAATTTTGGACAACAGAATATTGAAGGTCGCAATTAATTATATTATTAAAATAACAAATGTTACAAATTTTGGCAGAGTGATTATAACTAATTATTTTTTTATTTGCTAAGAGTCTAATCGAAAGCTTATTTTTATTTGTGTTTTACATACTGTTGTTCTGCACATTTAAATTGATTGTCTATTTATAAATAGATACGACAAATCAATATCCTCTAATGTTTCGGAATGTCATTAAAAATTTGGAATTTCAATGACATCATTGTATAAAAGCTAAACCCTAACTTTAGCACATGGTGTGTGTCTTTTGCACAAGGTGTGTGCAATTGTTATGTTATAATTTTAATTATTAGACCATGGAAGTTAGTTTCACAGTAAGTTGACTGAGCTAAGTGCAAGTAAGTACCTATAATGTTGCTTCTAGTGTCGACTGCAGATTTTATCTAGTTGCGGTTCTAGACCAGCGCCGATTAGTCACATAGATAACCTCAAAAATTCCCATACCATTTTCTATTGCATTCAGAATACTTTCTTCAATATATATTTATTGTAAATTTTAAACTAGCTGGCCTGTACCGGCTTTGCATGGATAGACGTAATAAAATAATTGAGTTATTATGAGTAATTAAAGCAGCTATGTTCTTAGTAAATCTTCTTACCGTGGTCATTTTGTAAGGTCAGGTCAATATCTGAGATTTACAACATGGCGTCGGTAATCTATCTATCTATCTAAATAAAAATGAATACTGACTGAATGAATGACTGACTGCAGTCAGTCAGTCATTCATTCAGTCAGTATGCATTTTGTCAGTCAGTACTGACATATCAATGCACAGCCCAAACCGCGGGTCTAGAGATTCCAAATTTGGTACGTAGGTTCCTTATGAGGTCCTGGGTTGCACTAAGAAAGGATTTTTGGAAATTCACCCTCTAAGGTGGTGAAAAGGGGGTGAAAAGTTAGTATGGAAATCCGTCATTTTTAAAGTAAAATTTATAGAAATAGGTACATGGCCTTTCTGTTACAAATTAAGAAAGATATATTTTAAGATTTTTGGAAATTCTGTCCCTAAGGGGGTAAAATAGGGGATGAAAGTTTGTATGGAAATCCGTCATTTTTTACGTAAAATACATGAAATTTTATAGGTATGTGGCGCTTGGATTAGAAGAAATACTAAGAAAATTTAAATGCTGCCCGCAGTAACTATTCTACGAGGACGAAGTCGCGGGCCAAAGCTAGTGTTACATATAATTGTATTCTAAAAACAAAACAATTATTTGAGTTGGGTTGTCTTGTTCACTTGGTCGTATTTGTCAAATGTTTTTGTAGAATCAGAATGAAAGCCGTAGCACAAATATTCGACCAATACAGCCATTAGAAATGCGGTCATTAAATAAGTGGTACACGCCTATGAAACGTCACGGACTGCTTTATTTAATTTTCTTCAGTGAAAAGAATAGTCATTGATTAGAAAATAAGACTTTGTATGAATCTATGACTAAGACAGTTGCAGTCAATGTGCCGCAAAGTGCAGCGCAATAATTTGCGTCGTGTTACCAACTCTAGTAAGGGTAACTGAAAGCGGGCAAAGGTTGGGTCGGGTTAAGCCTGCATCCTGCATCCTTAGTCTACCTATATGAACAAATAACACAACTACCCCGATCTGCGTAATCGGGCGGTATTGTCATTAATTAGATTGATTTTAATAGAACCGCTTCAGGCCCGAGTCGACCCGGCCCGCGAGGCCATAACATACCAATGATATAAATTAAGAATATTATGGCGCTATTATTTATTTTGCGTTTAATATATTACGCTTGTCTTTATTTGGTAATTTACACCAAATAAAGACAGCTTTTGGATTTCACCAATAAAAAAATCGGAAGTGGTCTCCCCTTGACTTTCTCGTATACCGGAAACGACTCCAAAGTTGATAGAAACCTTATATTTTGATGTCATACATGCATGTTAAATTTTGGTCACCCCTTCGAGTACCGACCGCGCACTTGGTTGCTTAACTTTCGTGATCGACGACTCAAAAGTAGATAGAAACCTTATATTTTGATGTCATACATGCATGTTAAATTTGGTTGCAATAAGTTGAAGCATAGGTACTCGAGTTATCGTGCTGACGCACAGACACACAGACATAATTCCAAAAACGGTGTTTTTGAACTCAGGGAGGTCCAAAATGTGTAAATCCGTCACAATGTCGAGGTCGAATTTTCGACGATGACAAGACTTGCTCTATGCTACGTACTTATACGAGAAATTAAAAATATTATCGCGCTATTATTTATTTTGTCTTAATAAATTACGCTTGTCTTTAGTTGGTTATATACACCAAATAAAGACAGCTGTTGGATTTCACCAATAAAAACTAATATTTTCCCTAGAGAGCCCTAGAGATAGACCTCTTACATACTTGGTAGACACACTTTTATCGTTGCCATGGAAACTGTCGGTAGTTATTAGTTAGATAAGTTATTGAAAAAAGGGTAATGCACTGTAAACAATGTTGCATGTCTGAATTTTCTTTGAGTGCTGTTGAGATGTATTAAAAAGCCTTCTACACCCAATCAACACTAAATGACTATCACAATTAAAATTCTGTCACGTTTACATCGGTCAATAGCTTCAAATTATGACATAATAGATATTAGCTAAAATGCGATCAGAAATATTCTTCAGACGTAACTTAACCAAAAACATCAAAGTTACCATAAATGCTTGCAGTATAATATAATCAAAGGATTAATAACGGATGTGTCAGAACCACTGTATGGTAATATTTTTAACAAGATACGATACTACAGTGAGGGTGAAATTTAATCAGTTGATTAATGCTTTATGAGTTGGTATCACTGCTTCAAGAGGGTTTAGATTAAATTCCAAGAAATAACAATTCTGAATGACATCGTAATGGGATCTTTTCATTAAAAAAGACAGGTATAAGAGAAAGGTAGCATAATGTGATTATTTCATTATAGTGCCTTTGCATTTTTGTCCTCAAAATATGTTTAGGTTTTGCTTATTAAAGAATTCCTTCTTTTATTAAAGAGGCATATAATTTTTCTACTAAAGTTACATGGAAATGAAATTGTAAATATAGGTGCATAAATTTTCTTAACTAATAAATAAAAATTTGTCAATGGTTGCTGATATAAATAAACAACGTATATCTTATAAAATAAATAACAACATTGATTGAAGTAACTGAAAGACTGATAAGTATTATGATCAATTTTTTTTCCAAGATCGTTCGTTCGAGACAACTTATTTAATTTGTTGAATCAAAGCGTCTGATTCAAATTTACTTTTCGTTCGTTGGAAAAATTTGCCTCTCGTTGCAATAGGAAATAGCTTCATTGTAATGTGCCGATTTAATTTTTGTTTTCGAATGGTTTTCCGCGTTTGTTCTGTTCGAATTGTGCCTTCGGGGAACAATGTAAGCTCTTTTGAGCCGCGTGTAAGATTCTATTTGAAATTGCATTTCACCCACATTTGACAAGAATGTGTCGAGAAATACAGTTTGATCCATGTGTCGAGAAGAGAAATAAGTATATGGTTTTATTCGTTTCATATTTTGCATTTTCATTTCCATACTTATAGGTTAAATATTACGGGTTTAAGTATGAAATTGCCGTTTTGTATGGAGAATTTAACGAAAATTCATTCTTCATACAAATATATTTGCGATTTTTTAAGGAACCACGAATCTAAATTTTGTGTAATTTTGTGGATATATTGAGACAACATTAAGCTATAAGATACTCAGAGAAAAAAAATGAGAATTGATACCTGTAAAAAAATATTCATATTTTTATAACAGAGACTGACACCTCTTAGGACGAGCTGTTTTTGAAGATTTATTTCTAGTGAAAAAAATAAAAATTAAGAATAAAATTTTATACATAAATATAATTCCTTGTAATGAAGTTTAAAATAAAAAAAGAATAATGGACATAGCTATTGTATTAAAGGAATTATACACTAATGAATAATGAGGAAAAAAATCAGCAATTTCATACTTTAACCCCTATTATTTGCAGTATTGTAGAAATGTTTTATTGAGGAAAAATGAGAATTGTCTCGAAAGCTATCAGCTATCATGACATCAGATTAGAATAAAGTCGATAACACTTCATTCAATTAAACAAAAGAATTCTTGCATATTAATTTATTACCTATAACTTGTCTTTATCAACTTACTTCGATGTTAGTCAAAAACACAAAAAAATTACAAGATGAGGCAACTTTCACAATGCGACGCAGCAGATTGTCAAAGACAAGTTTCAATGCTAAATATAGCAATGCACTATCGAACAAACCCTCGAGATTTTAAACTTCATGTCATCTCGCTCAACCCACGAGCGACATGATATGAGTTTTCAGCGGTCACTTAACTAGACGCGTTTTAACCTTTTGACGGCCACACCCAGATATATATAATACGACACGCGACGTGCCCTGTACGCACAGATATATCAATCTAAGGAGATCGATCAAAATAGGAAGACCGAGTGTCGCGATCAGCGGCCGTACTACATAACATGGTTCTAGTTGAGCATGCCGTAATATACACTATTCATTGCGCGCGTCTTAAGGACTGCGAAGCTATGAAAGTTAAGCACAGCCGCAAAGGAGATCGGTCAAATCGCTAAGTTACGTATTCAGTTGACTTTATCGGAAGGCAAAGTGGCGGAAATGTATGCCCACAGGGCATACACTTGACACAAGTTAAACGCCGGCTTGGCCTATCTCCTTGTATTATTAAATCTGTGCCTGTACGTCTACGACAGTAATAACCGACAAAAATATAGTTTACGAAAAAAAACAACTTAAGATTTCAATTAGCAAAACACAGTAGGTACATAATTTTTTTTAGTTTTTTTTTTAAAGCTTTATCTCTGAATTGAATACTTGTCGGGGACACTGCGACGAATTTAAGCTGTGGCCGTCAAATGTTTAAGTTACCGTTTTGAGTAAGTGTTTCGTTTCGCTAAATTGCAACAAGCATGATGCGTATGCCAACAATGATAAATAAACAACCATAGAAATCCAATGACCGCTTACCCTCGATTGAGCCCCCATTGCCATCGTCCACGCCACCTTTGCGGTAAGAAAAAATATGTTATCAAACTCGAAAACAAAAAGTTTTAATATACAGAAAAAAAGTTAATGACGTATACGTGGTACCTATACGACGTCTATGGGCAATAATTCATTAAGATGCCAAATACCGGTTGCCATGGATACAGCAGGTCGCCAAATAGCAACTTCGAGAAGTCGTCACCAGGCGGCAAATAACGACGTGTGATTTACACGTGTTGTTGCAAGCATCTTTAAGCTATTTAGATATCGATTATTGAATTGATACAATTATTTGAAATGAAATGAAAATGAAATGAAAAAGCTCTTTATTTAAATGGACTTTGCTAAGTACTTTTTTAGGTTTAGGCAAAAACATGGGTCAAACAATGTTTCAGTATATGGCACAGCCTGTTACTAATTTCTGTATGCCAGGTGCCAATTACATTCAAATATTGCAGAGGGTGATCTGTGGTACTTACAGTCCTGATAGTACAATACTTATTTTTATTGGTAGACGTGGAAATGCTAATTCCAAGATTATGGAAAAGTATTTTGAAGACCTCTCCAAATTAAATGTAAAAAAAATAATTCTATTTACCCTGCCTTACAGTAGGTCATTGACTCATGCAGAAAATGACTATAGATATAAATGCAATATGAAATTGCATTTAATGACATTTTATGATAAAAAATTTGACATTGTTGATTTTAATGGTTTTATTAAGAATTTTTTTTTGACAAAGGATAAATATTTTCTTTGTAATAATTACAAAAAACAAATAGCAAAATCGCTATGTTACTTTATTTTTAATCAAGCCAAAACATTGGCTATAACTTCTGCCTCTATTGGGCAGTCAAATTTGACATTAAGTAATGACAATTTAGAATATGCATCATATTCTTTAAATTAAATATTGAGACAAAAGAGACTAACTCTGGCAGTACTAAATATAATGAAATATTAGACTCAAATTTTGAGGTTTTAGATAAATTATCCTCCCCACTTGTAATGAATAAAAATTCTAAAAATAATTTTATCAACCTTGTCCACCAAAATATTCAAGGGATGTCAGACAAAAATTTAGAATTGGAGCTATTTATGAATTGTAATAATATTGATATATTGTGTGTTACAGAACACTGGCTAAAAAGCCATCAGCTCATGTTTAATTTTAGTAATCACCATGTTGTCAGCTCGTACAGCAGAAAAAACATATTACATGGTGGTTCATTAATAATTACTAAAAAGAATATTATATGTAAGGAAAGAAATGACCTCGTAAGTATGTCTGTTGAGCGAGTTACTGAAATAGCTTGTATAGAGTTTGAACAATTCATTGTTATTAGTGTATACAAACCACCATGTGCCCCTTTTGAACAATTTTTAAAAATTATGGAAGATGTCCTATTTAAAATCAGTAAATGTCGTAAAATAATTGTTATCTGTGGAGACTTTAATATTAACATATTAGAGACAAACTCAATCACTTGTAATTTTTTAAATTTATTTAAGTCCTATGATTTGGACTACGTTTTTTATGAACCCACAAGAATTACTGAAACAAGTGCAACTTGCATTGACAATATTTTTACTAACCGAAAACCTAGCCAAAAGTCAATTATTAATATGTTGCACTCTGATCATTGTGGTCAATTAGCATCGTTTCCTAGAAAAAAAGTTAAAGTGCAAAGAACGAAAATAAGTTTTATTCCTATAAATGCAAGCCGAATTGAAAAATTTAAATCGAAATTAATTGTGAAGCTACCATGTTTGCCTTATAATGATTGTCCGGATAAGCTATACAGTTCTTTATTTAATTTAATAAATGATGAATTTACCAACACTTTTGTGCCAAAAGTAAAGACGATCTGTGATCATCTAACCTTTAGTGAATGGGCAACGCCTGGTATCTACAATAGCAGGAATAAGTTGTACAATTTGTATGGTCAAAAATCATTTAATTTTGATCCAGTATTTGTTAATTATGTAAGAGACTACTCCAAAGTTTTCAAAAGAGCCTGTTCCACTGCCAAGTCAGTTTACTTAAAAAACAAAATTAAGAATTCTACAAATAAGATTAAAGAAACCTGGAATATTATTAACAGTGAAACTGGTAGGAGTCAAACACGCTTCCGTAATATTAACTTAAAGATTAATAATGTAAATGTTAAAGCTGATTTGGAAGTAGCGATGGAATTTGAAAGGTTTTTCTCAGATGTTCCCATACAGACTACTAAATCACTTCAGTCGTCTTCCACCTCAGCTGAACAGCTGCTTAAACAAAATGTATCATCATGTGATAGTAACTTTGAATTTACAGCTGTTAATTATAAAGATATTATAAATACGTTTAAAACTCTAGACCTGAAAAAATCTATGGATCTTTGGGGACTGTCAGTCAGGACAATCTCATCCATTATAACTATAATAGCTCCTTATTTAGTAGTCGTATTTAACAATTGTATTGACTCTGGTGTATTTCCTGACTTGATGAAACATAGTAAAATTATACCGTTATTTAAATCTGGCGAAACCTCAGATCCCACCAATTTTCGGCCTGTTTCTATTCTACCGACTTTAAGTAAGATCTTTGAAAGACTAATGCTCAATCAACTATTAAAGCATTTCAATAAATACAACATATTTCATCAAAAGCAATTCGGGTTCACTCGGGGTCGCTCCACCATTGATGCGGGAGTTGAGTTGTTAAAGGAGGTATTTGCTGCTTGGGAAGAATCACGCGACGCCCTTGGGGTTTTCTGTGATTTATCTAAAGCTTTCGACTGTGTTAATCATGATACTCTGGTCAGGAAATTACACCATTACGGCGTTAGGAACAAGGCTCTCAACCTTATGACTTCATACCTGAGCAATAGAATACAGAAAGTTGATATAAATGGTAAAAGATCTCCAGGTTCTCTAGTCACAATAGGTGTTCCGCAGGGCTCAATTCTTGGTCCATTTCTCTTTCTAGTGTACATAAATGACTTGCCTTACTACATAAGGGACAATCATGACATTGTGTTGTTTGCGGATGACACTTCTTTGATTTTCAAAATAAATAGAAAATTAGATAATTATGACGAAGTGAACAATGCACTTGCGAAAGTAGTTAATTGGTTTGATATTAATAACTTGTTGCTGAATGAAAAAAAAACCAAATTAGTTAAGTTTACTACACCGAATGTGAGATGTGTAGAAACTAATGTACAAATAAATGGAGTAGAATTGAAACCTGTAGAAACAACAACTTTCTTAGGAGTAATGTTAGACTCTAAATTGCAATGGGGTCCACATATTGTAAAACTTTCGGGTAAACTAAGTTCTGCGGCATATGCAGTTAAAACTATTAGGCGGCTAACTGATATAGATACTGCTAGAATGGTTTATTTCAGTTATTTTCACAGCATAATGTCTTATGGAATTCTTCTCTGGGGGAGTGCTGCAGATATTAATACCATCTTTGTTCTGCAAAAACGGGCTGTTAGAGCAATCTATCAACTAGGTCCGCGTGACTCCCTCAGAGAAAGGTTCAAGGAGATAAATATTCTAACTGTGTCATCACAATATATACTGGAAAACTTACTATATGTAAAGAAAAATATTATGAATTTTTCCGAGAAATGTCATACGCACAATGTAAATACTAGGAAGAAACACGATTTGGTTGTATATAAAACTCGTCTCCACAGAATAAGCAATTCCTTTATGGGCCAATGTATACGTTTTTACAATAAGCTTCCGAAGAATATTAGAGACTTGCCTATTAATAAATTTAAAAAAACTGTTAAATCTAAATTATATAAAAAAGCTTATTACAAGTTAAATGATTATTTAAATGATCCAAATGCGTGGGAGTAAAATCTGCCCAAATTTACGCATTTAAAATTGTAATTTATTCATATTGATATATCTATGGACATGTAATGATGTTTTGAAATCATTACGAAATTGTAAGCTGCGGAGTTTCTTTCGCCATTTCTTCTCCGTCTCAGCATAATAATAATTATTTAAGTAAAATAATTATTTTATTTCATACCGTAGTAGGGTTTTTGACGATTGAAAGTACTTATAAAGAACTTGAAGATTTGATTTGATCTGTCCGTTAGTGTCTTTCGTTTGTGGACACACGTAAAGAGAGAGGATTTGGAGAATTACACCTAGATCGCAAGTCGTAACCACTGGTCTTGCGACGCAAGTATAATTCTAAAAAGAAAATATTTTATAGATAAAATATTTTTAGCAAAAAAATAGGACAACCGACTTCAATGCGTACAAATTTAAACTAAAAAGTAAGAAATAAATAATATTTTTATGAAGTTGTTGAAAAGAGCGTCATAAAAAACCAAGGAAAGTAATATTGATACACATTTATAATTATTTATTTATAATTCATACTCCGATATATTTGGAGCCGGTGCCAGCTAGCCAAGGAGAATAGTGTTTGCAATTTTCGAACTTCACGGAGCGGCAGATTATTTCTCATCTTCATCATTCATTATTATGTATAGTTAATGGATTAATCAAGTTCGTATCTATCAGGTAAGTTTATTTTGCTTAGGCTGGCACCGACTCCAAATATATCGGAGTATGAATTATAAATAAATAATTATAAATGTGTATCAATATTACTTTCCTTGGTTTTTTATGACGCTCTTTTCAACAACTTCATAAAAATATTATTTATTTCTTACTTTTTAGTTTAAATTTGTACGCATTGAAGTCGGTTGTCCTATTTTTTTGCTAAAAATATTTTATTTTATTATTTTTAGTGGAAATTAAGCATATTTTATTGAAAACGGATAGGCCTACTAGGCGCTCATTAAAACTTAATGGAAACTTTAACTAAAACGTTTTTTTATTATTACTGATTTGTTCAAAAAGGGTCGAATTTATATCGATACAATTTATACGGGCCATCTCTGATCTTGACGAAGTCGAGTCGTAATAATCATAATTGACGGAGTAATCAGGTAACAAACACAAAAAAACAGTATGATAGAGAACTTCCTCTTTTTTTTAAGTCGGTTAACAAATAATATCACGTCTCAGACCTATAGCTCATTACAAATGCCTGCCATTCATTCAAAATGAATGGTAAGTTAATGTACTATGAACCTAGTTATTTAACTTAAGTTCATAAAATAATTTGTCATAGTTTATGTGTTGACTATTGGACCTACTAACCAAAATTTCACTATTGCATATTAGGTAATGGCATATTCAAAAAAACAATTTACATTATTTTTGTGTTCGTGGACGATATCATTATATTATCCCCAATGAAATTATCATTTCAACAAAAAAGTACTGAACCAATTCCGGTATAATTTATACGGGACCACCTTTGAAGTATGATCTTCCTAACGGAAAAAGAATCATCAAAATCGATTCATAATTGACGGAGTAATCGCGGAACATACATACAAAAAAAAACATACAGTCGAATAGAGAACCTCCTCCTTTTTTGAAGTCGGTTGAAAATTTGACAACATTCTTGGCTATTTTTTGTCATTTTATCGACTGTTCAATCATTCATTTAGACTTCAATGAAGTAGTAATCATGGAAAAACACTTAACACTGAACGAAAAGATAACTATCGCATAAATTACATTTAGAACAGTTCCTATTATGTAGCATTCATTACGACAATCTGAAATACCATCAAGACAGATATTAGCTCATAAAGCAGAGTGTTGAAAGGAACCCTTCATTATCACGCTCTGAATATATCGCCATTTCACTATTGCGCGGACATTACTAGAGCCTAAGAACCTAACAAAAAATCTTTTTTGTTTTATCGACAGGAGTACTCTGGTGAAGTTTTAAATAAAATAATCATACTAATCATGCTTTCTTATTGTTTGTTGTTGTCTTTGTTGTTGACGCCGTCGTGGCGGAGTGGTCAGTATAGCTGCCTATACATCAAGCGGTCCGGGTTCGAATCCTGGTAGCGGCAAATATTTGTGTGACGAACACGAATATTTGTTTGCGAGTCATGGTTGTTTATATATTTATTTAAGTTTATTTATAAGATATCTAAAATTATTATGTATATTAAAAAAATGTCCGTTACCTAGTAACGTTACGTTACCTAGTAACTAACACAAGTTCTTAATGATACTTACTTTGGGCTAGATAATTGGTGTGAGCGTGGAAGTATATTATATATTTATAAACGTATGTGCAATACCGAGTTTATTATTATTATTATTTCCCCATATAAACTTTCATCTCATACTTTACCCCCATTGGGGTTGAATTTCGAAAAATCCGGAACCTCTGCAAAATTTCAGCTATCTAGGTTTGATCAGTAAATCAGTGCCGCAGCCCGCCTAGCATGACCACCGAAACACGATATGGTATAGCTATTTATCGATTTGAACTGTAAAAATCATTGGATATACACGCAATCTTGAAATTTAATCGGTACTGCGAACTATAAGTCTTATACATGTTCGCAGTTTCGATAAAATTTCAAATTGGCGGCTATATCCAATGATTTTCGACAGTTCAAAGCGATAAATTGCTATATTCATATCATGTTTCGGTGGTCATACTAGGCGGTCTGGATTTTTCTTTATGTATCGTAAATGATCGCAACGCATGTTACCGAGCCAGCCCTCTCCCGTTGGTAGTGTCCGAAGAGTGGTGTGTGCGGCTCTCTTCCGTGTTTGCTGGATGATGGCTGTATGAAAACAATATGTGGACTTAAAACCAATGGCAACCATCATCCCCTATTTTATACCCTTTAAGAGTAAAATTTCGTGAAATTCTAAAATACCTCTTTCTTAATTTTAAGGCCATATACTAATTTTACTTTATAAATGATGGATTTGCATACAAACTTTCATCCCCTATTTTTTATATTCATAAGATTAGAATTGCGAGAAATCTTAAAATTCTTAATTTCGACCGAAAGGTCAAATACCAATTTTTATGGACTTTAAAATGATGGATTTGCTTGCATACAAACTTCCCCCCCAATTTTTACCCCCTTTAAGATTAGAATTTCGAGAAATCCTAAAATAGCTCTTTTTTAATTTCTAACCAAAAGGTCATTTATATAATTTTTTATGGCCTTTAATTTAAAATGAGGGATTTGCATACAAACTTTCATCCCCAATTTTAAATACTCTAAGGGTGGAACTTCGAGAAATCCTAAAATACCTCTTTCCTTATTTCTAACCGACAGGCCATATAATAATTTTGAGTTTTACTATAAGTATGATGATTTCCCATACAAACTTTCATCCCCTATTTTATCCCCTTAGGGGTTGAGTTTTAAAAATTCGACCTTATCCCATGCCTAGATCATAAAAGGACTATTAAATATTGCCAGTAAATTGAAAACAAGGAAAAGGGTACTGTAACATTGAAATGTTATAGCCGCTGGATGCGGGTAGCACAGGACCGATTAGAGCTCCTTGGGGGATGCCTATGTCCAACAGTGGGCGTCTCTCGGTTGAAATGTTGACCGATTATTATCTATCATTCGGTTGCTTTAGTTTTCATCTTAAAGACACAGAACAACGAACTGGAGATGATTTAAGTATATACTCAATATCTGGCACGTTTTCAAACAATGATTCTAATCTAGAAAGCGATTTTTGCGAGGTGGCTGGCAGACAAACATACGGCCTGGTGATAAGCATCCACCGTAGCCTATAGCTGCTTGTATATACGTACATACGTCCCCTTTTCCCTACCTCGTGGAGCTCTGGCGATTTTACTCACCAACAGAATTACAACACCACAAAAATGTAGAGTTATTTGACTGTGGTCTTCTGTAGGGTGGAGGTACTACTCCAGTTCAGGCTGCTCCTAATTCGAGAAGTTAGTCCACTGTGCCCTACCTCGACTATCCGAATACTACTAATTGTAGATCGTACAATATTAGTTGTTAAAATATGCACGGAATTTTGTAATTGTCTAAATATGTACTGTGAAAACCTTCACAGTACATATTTAGACAATTACAAAATTCCGCTTTACATTAGTCAAAAATATCTGACACCTTACCGTGTGGGTAATATTTCACCATGCGCACAATTTCGTTAGTCGATTGGAATCTACGTTCAAATAATTTTTGTTTGTTCTTTCAAAACACATTACTCAAATCTACTAAGCTGTTAATGATTTATGTACAGTCGAACCAACTGAATCATGACCCACTTGGCCGATCATTCCTTTAGAATCATAATTTTAGTTAGGTTTTCTTCGCTATCATGCGTGTTGAACTTAGTACGTTTTAAATATGAATGAAAATGCGTCATTACGGGTCAGATATCTATGCAATTTTAATCTTTCTTATCACTGCACTAAAGTCTCAATTGGAATTTTAAATAAGATGTCGTTCATAATCTAAACTCTTTTTACTACTCAGAAAATGGAATAACTATTATATTTATAAAAATAAAATGACGTTATGTGTCAGATGTCAAGTAGTAGTCTGAACAAATTTTAAAAAGCCATATTTATAAGACACTGTCAGTGTCTAACAAATTGATAACAGGTTCGTTACTTAGAAATGTACGTTCAAGCGAATTTCATCCTACTTTGTATAGAGTGACTGTAGGAAAATGATCTTAAGGTGGGTCATGATTCAATTTGGTCGACTGTACCTATTAAGTAAGTAATTAATAAAAAAATTACTATACATACGGTTTTATCAAGTACCTACTAAATTGTTTATTTAACTTTATATAGACAGGCAAGAAAACACTTTACGTATTTTTTATTGGGTTTTATGAAAGAGATTTACGCTTACAACCATACTGGTTAAGGCTTTTAGTTTAGGGAAAGCATTCGTCTACTTATTATGTTCTAGTAGATATAGGTAGGTATCATAGGACAGCTCGCTATCGACATACTTTTCATCTCCACAATCAAGAACTAATTTGGTTAAGTTACATACGCTGCGTTTTAGAAGAATTTTCCTGCGAGTAGACGTACGCGATAGGTATGTTTGTGGATCTACTGTATGCGTTTCAAAAAAAGCTCTTCGCGCGTTTTGTACCCGTGGTTTTACAGGATCGCATAGAATAGAGCATACAGGGACTAATGACTAAGTCAGTCGGTCACAAGTGGTCATTTAGTGGAACACATATACCTATAGTAAGATAAAAGTATAAAAAAATGCATACCAAACCTTAAATCGCCATATATGATGAAATCGTAATGCCGTCACGAAAGCAAACCTTGTCTTTTGACTGGCAACTTTCTTTAATAAAAAATTGCATTATACAAATTGGTTTCTAATTAAATAGTATAAAAATATTCTCAAAATTAGGTATTGTAGTACCTTCACCGCAGTAATAGATACTAATTTCGCAAGCGCATGCCAGCTAACCTCTAATTAGATTTCTTATGTTATCTACAGATTTCCATCAGATATGAAAATTACAAAACAAGCTTATTTAATTTTAGCTGTGAATTTTAACGCCTGAATTTAAATGAGCGCTTTTGCTAATATCTACAAATATTTCTTTTTACCTTGGCAGTACAAAACGACTCCTTATTGCGGCTTAAAAGGCAAATGAAAAGTTAACTTAATGCCAACACTCATGCACAAGTCATCTTCAAAATAGCAATGGCCCAAGTTTCTTGACGAAGTTATATTTTATATGCCCATCTAAAGTGAGCCAGGTTTTTGTCGACGCAGTTTGTTTTAATTTTTATACCATTGTCAGCATTATGTCTATTTTACTAGATACGTATTTATTTTATATAATATTTATTATATTTATATAAGTTCTGTACTGGAAAGCGTAGGTATGCAACGAATTTCGGTGTAGGTATGTAAAGCAGCTCTAGCAAAATCATACCAAATTATTTGGTAAAAATCTGCGAGAGTAGTCCGATATCGCTTTTGTTGATAAAAAATCCACTTGATTTTCCTCCGTGCTTCGGAAGGAACTTTAAGATGGTGGTCCCTGCTGCTGTCAAAAGCCAGACATGGCGACATGTAAAACTCTGTCACAAGGCTAACCTGTACTAGGTTAACCACTCAAAGAAGATGGGGAAGAATCCACACCGCAGTTACTATTTGTTGAGGAACGTTTCAAAATGTTTTGATTCAATACAGTTCGATTATACGAAAATACCGTTAAGTTTGGATAATCGACGCTCTACTATGCATTAAAATGGTGCACGTCGATCGCCATGCATTTTTCGCATAAAGCAACTGTTATTCGAAAATCTAATGTTAGCAGTCCTTAATGTTACATCACAAAAGGAACTCATGCACAATTGACACTTACAAAAAGAATTTCAAATACTTTGGACCAAAACCCTTTAACAATAATAGACTGTTTCTCTTTTACACAAATCCATTTTATTTATTTAACAGGGTCAACCTTTTCTTCCATGTACCCACATGAGAAGGCAGTTACAACTGTCATGAAAGTTTTAATAGGCAGACGTAAGAGCTTTCGTGCCGAGAAGGTTCTCGGACGTATTCGAGATTAACTTGCGTGAGGAGACATTATTACATTAGTAAATAGGAAACTTTCGGAAACAAGGAAACAAACTACTTATTACACATGTTAAGTAGCCCTTTTTGTGTCACATTCATTATATTAATTTCATTTTAGTTTTACTTACTTTGTGTTCTTTCATCTTATATGTCGTCGCCTGATTGTATAATTGGTTAGATCATGAAACGCTGCAATTATGTCGTAGATAGGCCAATCGTTGAACTGGGATCGACATTGCCTGAACCTACCGTTCACACAGATATGTAATGTATAAGACATTAGATGCTGGCATGCTTAGCCATATAATGCAAGCAGAGTATAATAAGCAGCACCCCAAATCCTCCGATGGGTGTCGTAGAAGGCGACTAATGGATCACCTTATTTTTTTATATTACGAGATGGCAAAAAAGCTTGCGGCCCATCTGATGTTAAGTATGTTTACCATCGCCTATAGACACTTGCAATATCAAGGGTAAATCATTTACCACTGCAAGTGCGTTGCCATCTTGGGGACTAAGATGAAATGCCTTCCATGCCCAGTAATTACACTGGCTACCTTTTCCTTCAATCCGAAACACAGCGAACTACTTCAAGGTAGAAATAAGTAAGACCCAGATGACCCTACATATGGGGCTACCACTAATAAAATTACTCCGTCCACCAATCCGCATTGACAAGCGTGGTAGACTGCTGCTAAACCTCCTTCGATGACAAGGAGAGGCCTTGTGTCCCTTGTGTCGTATGATGATGATGAATGTTGCCTAACTAAGGCTCTGCGACCCGAAAGAAAATTGTGAGCGGGCAAACATGAGGATATTGTATAGGTAACATACCTGCAGCCGTAGTTCCAAATAATATTCAGTTAACTATGATGCATAAGCCAATCGTGGCCGCAGTTGTGTTAATTACTTTATCGGAAAATTCTGCTGCAATGGATTTTTAAATGAAAAGGATAAAAAGTGCTAGAGCGCTTTTTAAGTCCTGTGCCGTGTGTGAAAACTGGGCATCCTAATACGAGCAGCATGTACGTAATGGCTGTAATGTGAGGGAGTAGTAATTTTCAAAAATTGTGAACCTCTATAAAGCTTTACATACATACATAAAAAGTCACGACTTTTTCTAAATATAAACTATAGCCAAAGATACGGTCCACTTGCTACGATCCTTTCCAATTAGTTTATGAAAAATAAAATAATGAACAACGAGTGTGTGATAACGGCTCGATAAAAGAAATTTAAAGAATTATTTTTAAACAATACTGGGTGTAAAAGACATGAACAGTCAAACGAGAACCATGTATTCTATACATCAAAATAAGACATATTTCAAAAAAAAAAAATATTGGTGGGAAATGATTTTTATTTTTTGGTGTTAAAAAAAATTGCAAATTGTACCGCCCAATGTAAAGGGCTCAACTCGCACGCAACTCGCAAAACCGCGATAATTTTGACAGACGGCGGCCCCGTTCGTTAGTGTCCGTGCGCATCGAGTGAGCTACATTGAACGCTAACGTTTTGAAGCCATTTTTTGTTATGAAATAATAATAAAAAATGATAATGTTTCTTTGGACAATAATTAAGAAATAACGTATAGAATACGTTTTCATAAAAAAATGAAAAAAAAATTATGACTTTGACCTTCAATAAAATCATAACTATCAATTTCCCAGGTATAGTTTAAAAGGAAAAAAAATGTTATGATGGTGAGCAGAATACATGGTTCTCGTTTGACTGTTCATGTCTTTTACACCCTGTATATTTTCATATTTTCTCGTACTTTTGTAGTATTGTATTTGTGTATGTAGTAAGGTTTGTTTATAACATTAATACAAGCTTATGGTCCTTCGATGGTAAGTAGTTCCCGTAACCTCTAGATGCTTACAACGCAAGAGTATCTATCCTAATCCATGGAGATCGTAGCCATCGACAAAAACATAGCAACTGCTGTCTTAGCTTAATTAACAATATTAAAAATAGCAGTTTTACAATCTTCTCGTAGCACAGTAACACTTAAAGTAGGTACTTTCAACAAAATTGCACGCTAAATTTAAAATCACTTTCAAATTTGCATAAAACACGATCTAAACATTATCTAACTCAAAGAACCAGGGTAATTCTAAATAATTAGAGCGACTTGCTCGCGTGTTAGGGCCCATTTATGGATATTGTGTAGATCGGGCTGTCTGATGAAAAAACTGTAAACATTCATTACATAGATATAGCAGAGATAGTTTTCGTTCAAATTAAGCAGGAGTTCACGCCCATTTTTTTAGGTCACACTCGTGATTACTCGGGCTAAAAGGTTAGTTAAACTGCTGTTCGTTACTTACGACTGTCATATTTTTTCTAAAACTAATTCATCATCATGACAGTTGTGGCACGCCTACGGCCTACACCTGGACATAGGATAACACCAAGGATCTCCAAATCGATCCATCCTGCTTACAGCAGCTTCCCGCGACCTTTGGGGGCCTGCAATACTGCGTCTTTTTGATTGTTTTTTTTTATACTACGAGATTGCAAACAAGCTTGCGGTCCACTTGTTGTTAAGTGGTTACCGTCGCATATAGACACTTACAATCTTAAGGGTAAATCACTTAACACTGCAAGTGAGTTGCCATCCTGGGGACTAAGATGATATGCCTTCCATGCCCAGTAATTACACTGGCTACCTTTCCCTTCAATCCGAAACACAGCGAACTGCTTCACGGCAGAAATAAGAAAGGCGGCGATACCTACACAGACGACTTTACATATGGGTCTACCACCTAGTTGGTATAACTATACCGTGATCCTCGCGCGCTGTAAACCCTAGTATCTTTCTCTATCCCGTGGAGTTCAGGAGACGCATTTTTGAATCATTCGAAGTGAATCTTAAATTCATGCACGAAAGAAAAACGTATACGAAATTAGATTCGATTGCTCCCAATTTTACGTATTTTTGAAACATTAAAAATTAGTGTTGTCCTAAAACTCGAATCTTATAACAATTTTCATTTCATGCAGAAAAAATAAAAACCGGAAGGCCATAACTCGTTGATTTTAGAAACCGGTAAAGAGTTACAAGAAACGGAACGTAAATGAAAAGCTATATGTCACTGTCAGTGATTTGATTTTCTACTGGTAGAATATCGGAAACGAGTGGGTGTCAGACCACTCGTTGTAAAATTCATGAGTATGAATATTCAAATATAGCGATTTTAGGGATTCGCATACGAATCTTACGATTTCATACACGATTTGGAATTCTAATGATTCATGCGTCCCCTGGCCTGACCTTACTCTCGACAGAAACACAACACTACAAAAATGTGTCCTGCTCACAATCACATAAGGTTCGACTGTTTTTGGGCCATGTCGGTGATTTTAGTTCTCCTGCGGATCTCATTGTTTCTGATGAACGCCCAGAAAAACTCTTACAACTAAATATCATATCATAAGTGTAGCCAGTTAATCAACATCGGTATAGGTTATGCATTAGTCTGACGTCTGAAAGTTGGAAGTTGATAATAATATCTAATAAACGTACATTATTAAATATATTTATTTCTCCTCACATCACAAGTCACAAAGATTACATGTATACAAACAATTAGGTAATGTGAAGGAACTGGTGTCTGATATAGGTACAGTCGACCAAATTGAATCATGACCCACCTTAAGATCATTTTCCTACAGTCACTCTATACAAAGTAGGCTTGAAATTCGCTTGAACGTACATTTTTAAGTAACGAACCTGTTATCAATTTGTTAGACACTGACAGTGTCAAATAAATATGGCTTTTTAAAATTTGTTCAGACTACTACTTGACATTTGACACATAACGTCATTTTATTTTTAAAAATATAATAGTCATTCTATTTCCTCAGTAGTGAAAAGAGTTTAGATTATGAACGACATCTTATTTAAAATTCCAATTGAGACTTTAGTGCAGTGATAACAAAGAGTAAAATTGCGTAGATCTCTGACCCGTAATCGTCATATTTTTATTCATATTTAAAACGTACTAAGTGCAACACGCATGATAGCGAAGAAAACCTAACTAAATTTATGAGTCTAAAGGAATGATCGGCCAAGTGGGTCATGATTCAGTTGGTTCGACTGTACATGCCTGTATTACAGATCACCAGGTCGGAAAATACGACATTATCTTAATAAATTATTGTAGGAGGAAAACAGTTCATTTGTGCCTATAATATCTACTATGTATTATAAATTTTAAAAATATTAATAAGAAATCAAATTTAATTACATAACATCTTCCCACACTATACCTTTTTATTATAAGTTTTATTTCACGTGATTTGATAGACAAGTATAAACTCTTTAGCGATTACCGGTTTAAATATCTCATTTACCTACTTACGAAATATAAAAAACATTGGACAAATTTGTCCAACATCTACTCTCAAACGTCAAAATACTGTTTACCAAACATCTATAATGGTCATATTCGCGTAACAATCGCACACACCGTTGCGTACACGTTTTCTTCTCGATACATCAGATGCGGTCTTGATGAGCAGAATCACCAACCGGTAACAAGGGCAAGTAGAGCGGATCGTAACTGGCCGCTGGTACAGGCCGTTATCAGTTTTTTAGTGGTGAATATTGCCCATTAGTTCGTATGATATGGTGGAAATCGCACCCATCAATCGTGTTATACAAGCGCTTTTATACAACTATATGAATATTTATTGGTTTTCCTAGAGCGCGGTAATTAAGATTTAATATCAGCATTTTGAGCGAAATCATTTCTATTAAGGCCTGCGCAGACTAGGGACTTATGTCCGCGGCGAACTAAAATCCCCGATACATCGGAAAAATGTCCGCCAAAATCTAGACGCGGACTGAACGTGTTGAATCTGCTTGAATTGAAACACTCCTGTGCAAAAATATTCTAAGATTGTACGTAGTGTTGTAATTCAGTTGAACTCCGTTGATGTTTTTTGGGGTTTTTTGTACGCGGTAGGTACTGTTGGTCCCTCGTCTGCACATGCCTTTGCTAGCTGATGTCGTGTGCTCCTGTGGCAACGGCCGTAAAGAGCTCTAAACACGTTGATATTTATTTTACATATTTTAAAAGCGGAATACTCAAACTCCTTAGCTAAATAGCCGCTTAAAGGTCGCACCGCACTTATCAACTCGGAAAAGGAACGTAACCGTATAGCCTTTTAGCTCGTCGTCCACCAGGCGATATTACAAATACAAACAAATTCAATAAAATTCGCGTGCAAAACGACTGTAAAACATGTTCCGGAACAGTGCTGCAGGAAGGCCGCAGAAGGGGTGAGAGGGGCAAGCGCGGACGAACAGATGCACGCTCACGTACGGAGAGGCGTCATCGTCAGTGCGGCGACGGACAGACGTAAGCGCGGGAACTGTCAGTTGAGCACGCACGGAACCGCCGCCAATGAACGACCGCCGCTCGTGAGCTTGTCCCGTGGGTGTGAGGGTTGGAACATGAAGTCTATTCATGTACGATACCTACTTACGTCAATCAAAGGTCATTCCATATCACCTAATGCACATACCTGTAACAAAACAAATCAATATTATGCAAAGGATTATATTTACTAAAGCCATAAAAATTATTTTATACCTACTTTGGTAGTGCACTGAAGGTTTAGAGTTGCTTTGTCGATTTGATGCAACTTTTGTATAGGTAACAGGCTGGTAACCTCTTGCTATTTTAATGTACTACATGGCCCAGCGCGTCAGATGTGTAGCTGAATATTTCGTAAAGTTCTGCTCAACGCAATTGGGATTATGAATGTGACAGAATGTTTACGAATACCTATATTACATCTAAATAAGTAAATAAAGAAAGAGGAAATGTTTATTTCATACAAACCATACTACAAAACATAAAATAAACTATAATTAAAACAAATTATGTTGCAACAGTACTTAAGTGAGTTGTATCAAAAAGGTCTCTGCTTAGCATTTGTCGCAGCAGAGGGCCACGATGCTGGTATTCTGCAGATGCTCTATTTCTGAGCAAATTAGGCAACAACATCATTCTTATGTCAGTATGGATATACCTGCTTTATTACAAAATCATTCCATTTTATAGAATATATTTTTGATTACTCATAAACACAATATAAAAATGAATACCTAAAGTTTATTTTATTACTCATTTATTGTAATACTAATCCTAATAATATAAATGCCCAAAGTAACTCGTTCTGTCTACTGCTGCGCTTTCACTCCCAAACCACCGGACCGATTCAAATGAAATATCCCATAGAGGACTTTTTTTTAAATATCCTGAGAAAGAACTCTAATTTTTTCCTACTTCCCCTTTTGAAGACGCTACAATTTTTCTTTAAGTTTTATTTTGAAACTTTTGGCACTTGAAGAATGACGAAAATAGGTAAATAAGGACTACGGATAAGGTATCTATTGTGTAGTAAAAATAATCTCTATTTACATCTAATCAACACATTTAACTTAATAACTCGATCACAATATCCAATTTCCCACTTCAGTGAGCATAAATTTTAATAATTAATTGGTATAAGTAAAAACTTATGTTAGGAATTTTAATTGGCTCAATTTTGCACCTAAAGCGCAACCAACAGCTGTATTATGTTGCGAAAATGTCGTGCATCGTTAACCTAAAGCTGCGATAGTTATTATTCATACCTACTACACGTGATTAGTCGCGCAACATATTGTTTTGAAATCTATGCAACGAGCATGACAGTAAGAAATAGAATTCTATGCCAACACCCGTTTTCAATACTAACAATCCTGGGTTATTCAGTAGAGTAAAACAATACATTATTCAGTGACGCGAAAGAGCACCTTCCAGGTTGGCAAGGCGAGGGTGGCTAGCGGTGCTCTTTAACGTCGTAGCTAGTAGGTACCTATACCAACTCAGAAAGGGTACGGAAGCGCATCTCCATTCGCCGTGCTGTCCAACAGAAGTCAACTATGTAACGGAAACCGATTAGCAGCGCCCGTACATCGACTCGGCCACGGTAATAATAGATAATATTACCGTGACTCGGCTATGACGAGGAGACGCCGCGCTTACTCGCCGATCGCTCGTCGACAGCTAGGTGGTACGCACGGGAGATAGGCCAAGCCGGCGTTTACCTTGTGACAAGTGTATGCCCTGTGGGCACACATTTCCGCTACTTCGCCTTCCGATAAAGTCAAGTGAATACGTAACTCAGCGATTTGACCGATCTCCTTTGCGGCTGTGCTTAACTTTCATAGCTTCGCAGTCCTTAAGATGCGGGCAATGAATAGTGTATATTACGGCATGCTCAACTAGAACCATGTTATGTAGTACGGCCGCTCATCGCGACACTCGGCCTTCCTATGAATTCGGCGATTCGATCTCCTTAGATTGATATATCTGTGGTGGTACGAGTTTAATCGGTTTGTATCAGAACGTGAAGTTGAAGTTCCATATAAAACACCCAATTATTTTTAAGAACTGGCACCATACTTATTACGTTGAAAAATATAAGTATTGCAACCTTTTTCCTACATCGTAGGCTTGGCTACGGAAAGACTTCTGATTATCATGAAGTGGAATGACGCCGTTTGCCGGACCTTTTTATAAAAAATAAATATTTCGACGTCGAATTTACAAAGTTTTTATGTAGAAATCGTGTATACGACTATATTAAAATACAATAAAATCATAACAAACAATAAGTAATAGAAACCCGTAAGACAAAGGCCAGTCACTTTCGCCAAAAATAAACGTAAATATCGATTATATCTTCGTATTTATATCAAGCCGTCTACTGGAATTGATATGCCAGAACTTCCATTGTATGAACATAAGCTAGTGGGTATATAATATACTATTATTAATATCAATAACCCCGAGCAATATTGTATTCGATATGTAGTAATATGCTAGTAAACATGATTCTCGTATTTGCACATACTCTGTTTAACATCGTAGCATTGTAATGAACTTAAGTACGTTTACAACGTAGTATAAGAACAGTTGAATTTAGTTTTAAGACAATTATATTGAATTACATTACATTATTAAAATAATTGTAGAACAAATTTTTAGGTTATAAAAATGAATATGTTATAAATAAAACAACTTTTACGGATTTAACTCGCGTGTAATTAGATTTTACATGTTGTTATTATTGCCAAGTTTCGTAACACTTTTCATCATTCTTGGTCACGGGATGACTAAAGATGATGTGAATATGTTGTTGCTAAATAGGTACGTTTAATCATCATATTTTTCAACATGTTTTAAAAATGTACCAAGTTAAAATTCGTCGGATTTGAAATAAAAAATATACTTACAAATTTATTTTCTTTAGCTTAAGATTCCGGATTAGACGACCAAGTCTTCTAATCCAGAATCTTTAAAAGATTAGAGAACTGGCTAATCCACCTACCACTAAACTTCGGTACACAACAAAATTACAATTGTTATTATGCTGCAGACTTAAATAATAGCCAGTCGGGCGGGCTTAAAACCACAACCAACCAAAGCCGAGACCGCTGGGAAAATCACTGGCCATAGACACGGTGATAATAATAAGTATAACAGAAACTTTAAAATAAGGATGATGGGTGAATAATTCTATTAATGAGAAAATATTGGACATCTTTTATCACGTAAAAAAATACTGATGGATGACGATACAGGTTTACCCTTGTTTGGTATAACAACGTTTAGTCGAAAATCGTTTCGGCTAATTTTAGTTACAATAAAGTCATTTCGCATAAGTATTCATTTGACCGAATATTTAATTTAATTGTAGAATTTTATTTAGCATAATTATTTCTTTGACATAATGTCATTTCACTGAATTTTCAAATGCACTAATCTTATTTAACCTAATGTTTAACTAGACTAATAATAATTTAGTCGAAAGATCGTATAGAATATTCAGTTCAGAAATAATTCAGTGAAAACGCCCTAAAGTCGCTTCTGGTTCATGTCGACCTAACTCGCTCGTCGCTTCGCTCCTCGCTAACCTATTTTTCGATTGAACATTCGATGAAATGAAAATTATACCACCTGAACAATACATCAATTGAACATTATACTTTTTGACCAATAGCGCAAATGTTGTTATCGCAAATGAACATTCGATGAAATGAAAATTATGTTAATCGATATTATACAAAGTGATTATTTTCTTAAACGTTGTTCGAAGGAGTGATTTTCGACTAAACGTTGTTATACCAAACAAGGGTGAGCCGACGATACAGTGCGTTGAAATTTCGTGTGACGTCACGATTTTGTACATCTGTTACTGACGAGTGGTGTCACAAGCCCCGCCTGAACTTAGGTATTCTATGTCTTTTTAATTATTTACTAATTTGAATAAGTAAAAAATACATTTAATACAACGTACAACGGGCTTAATATAATTATTATATTTTTACCCAGTCACCATCCCTATTCAAGCCAAGCCAAGGTTGCGGTGGAGTGGTCAGAAACGTGGTCTACTCGAATACCGACTTCGAAACCTGGTAGTGACTTACCCAAATAATGTTTGTATGACGAACACGGGTATCAAAAAAACTTGTAACTGGCAAACAATCAATTTAACCAGCATTGACAACCTATGTAAATTGCATAACATAAATACATTTCATATTATGCATGCAACAATTAAACTGCCGCGAAGAATCCTATCGCATTCGCAAGAAATGTGTGAAAGAAAAAAAAGTGTGTTCGATTGGACAATTTGAATAATCAGATAATCTTGGCGGTGGGGCTTGCAGATTACGCGTAAAAAAAGATCCAGCGGAGCGTAGCGCTCTCGCGTTTCTCCGCCGCATTTTTCTCGATGACATACATGTAAGTCTCGATCGCTTCACGCTACCGTGGCAGCGCTAGATTGCTGGTTTTCGAACTGAATCGGGTTATCTACTACCTGGGGTGAATGAATTTATGACCGTAATAACTGGGAGCTTTCAGGCAAAATTTGCGAATTTCAATTATAAATGTACCTAGCCAACGAATTTGCTGGTTGATTTTTAATTTAATTCGCCAGATGCAGTTTTATTTTTACTTAACAAGCGACGTTCTTAGTAACGATCACAACAGTTAAGCTACCAAGTGCGCGGTCGGTACTCAGATGAGTGATCGAAAATTTTTCAAATCAATTTTCCTCCAAGGGTTAGTGTCAGACAGCCGCACTGAAAAAACGTAAAGGTTAAACATAAATAAAATAATGTAGAATATAACCCCGCATGTTGTCAATATAGCACCTGCAAAGTTTGTAGCAAAAAACGTCAAGTGTACTCTATGCCAAGTTTACATAGAGATTTGTAATTAAGACTTAGTTAAAAATTACCGATACCATTATAACCGAGCCAAAAAGGTCCTGCCAAATCCTTAAGCAGCATTGTGGTTATCAATGCATACTGCAACGACCCCAGATAAATTGGGTGCAGGGTGGAAAATGAAACTAAACTGCCTTATTCATCAAAACAGGATGAATAGTTTAGGCGCTACGGAGAAACATACGCAAATACAAACATATTACATAGTCTGCTAAAATCATAACTCATTTCTTTTGACTTCGCGTAGTTCTAATTTGGAACGACCCAAATTAGTACCTACACACCCTACACAAGACCACATTACTCTAGGTAGATTTTCAGTGTTGTGTTTTTGTCGGGGAGAACAAGTTGCCAGAACTACACTGGGTGGGAGACGTGGTTAGGATTGGCAGCGCGGTAGTGACACAGCAGTGTGTACAACCGTCTATCGGTTACTGTGATTGCTTACCATCAGACGAAAATTATGCTGCCAAGCACAAAGCATAAAAAACTAATCCAACAAACACTCAGACGTGACGGTGATAGATGACTATAGTAAACTGTTGCTGCCACGATCTGGACTCGACTTCTCAAACCTTTTAGAATGTAACATCTATCCAGAATACCTGGACAAGTGGCCAATTGATTCCATTAAACGCTTACCATCATCACAGCCTTTATAAATCGACCCACTGCTGCGACACAAAGCCTCTCCTTTTCAACGAAGGAGGTATAGGCAGTAGTCCACCACGCTTGCCCAATGCGGATTGGTGGACGGAGTATAAGGTGATCAATACCCCTTTGCTGGTCCATTAGTCGCCTTCTACGACACCCATTGGAGGATATGGGGTGATGCTATTCTACTCTGCCGACATCACGCGGCCAACATTTAGTTATTAGGTAAATATGACTCTTTGTCAAAAATTTTAAAATGTACATAAAAATCTGCGTCTAATTTTGCTGAAATTATCATTGAAAAATCTGCACACAATATATTTTTTTTAGTAAAGTCATACCTACCAGGGTTTTCAAATATTGTAAATTGACTCTTTATAAGGGACCATTTAACCCCTTTCCGCTTTACGGGTACTTTTGTAACACCGTGTATAATTGGATTTCACATGCATTTACATCAAAATTAAAACCAGATGAATTTTACATTTAATTACTGTTAATTTAATGCCGAATAAAGGTACTGAAATAGTGGTTAGAAGCTATTAACCTAATTTGAATTTTATGTCCTACTGCCTGTATGTCAAAGCGTTTACGGTTGTAAATTATTATTAATAATAGTTTTAAGGCAGGTATACCGTCGTTAATTTTTTAATTACCTCATAGAAATCTAGCGTAGGTCTTCAATTTCCTTTCTAAGAAAAACATAAAATACATTTACTAGGTACGGTCGGCTTCAGAGGTAAGTTGACACTTTAGTACCACCATTATTGTGACAATGTACTATTGTGTTTAGCTACTTCTAAGTACTTGTATGCAATGAAATCCAATATAAAATTGGTTTTCTGTAAAGTCGGTTTACTGACGATAGTTGAACGTGACAACGTCTTAAGAAAATACTGACGGAATGGTAGCATTTTTCAAAAGAAAAATTTAATTTCATTTGTTTTGTCGGCCTTACACGAGGTAACGCCGCATGCGTCATGTTTTTTCGTGCGTGCAGCCGGCTCTATCGAATTATAAGACGTTGTCACGTCAAAAACCTATAGCAATATGTCGACAATAATCAGTCACTGCACCGACCCAAAATAAATAGAGAAAGGAGCAAGAGGAAGAAGGGAGTTCATTGGTTGAGTCATAATATTTTCACCTCTCCAGCACCAAAAGACCTTTAAATCTCGAAGGAAAAACGCTTTTTGCTGCGAGCTTTGAACAAGACTGTAACGTATAATCTAAACTATTTTAGTAATCTTACTTGTAATTTTCAATAATTATTTTTAGACAATGCATGTGCATTGAAGTATTGCCTTGTTTTCCTAATATAAAACAATTTTCTTGCTGGAGAGGTGAAAAGTTGTATGTTGCACACGAGAGCAAATTTTTTTGTCTCGTGCCTTTAAATCATTCACTTCAATCAATCATTCACGCTCACTCAGTAGTCTATTTATGAATCACTCGCAATACTTTTTCTAATTATATTCAATTCTAGACTACTTCGCTGGTTCGTGATTTAATATTGGCACTCGCTGCAAAAAATAACTTTGGTCACTTGTTGAACAAATAACTATTGTTTTATCATTGTAACAATCCAAGTTATTAATATTATAAACGCGAAAGTTTGTAAGGATGTATGTCTGTTACTCTTCACGCAAAAACTACTGAATGGATCTTTTGCAATTTTCACAATAATATAGCTTATGTCTACAACAGAATAACATAATAAGCTATAATTTATATTTATCCTGCGCAGACGAAGTTGCGTGCAGAAGCTAGTAGAACTATATTTCTAGCAAACGACTTTTCAGTCAAAGCTGAACAAACAGCAGAATTTGATGAGCATACGAGTATTTTGCACATACGTCCATATAAATGAAAGAACAACACAAAACGGCTCTAAATTATAAAATGTTGGTAAAAGCAGGGGTGAAATGGAAGCAAACGTTTACATTTTGTGTTCGGGCTGTATTTTGTAAGACGTAAGTAAATAACGGGTTAGGAAACCAAATATTATGTATGCGAACGGAAGCGAAAATTTCTCTGGACACGGGTCAAACAATTAACTTTTATCTTGCAATTTTATAACAACGATTAATGACTTTTACTTCCTAATTTTAGCTTTTGCTGAAGTTGATTAATCTGTAAAATTAGTTAGTTCTAAATTCTTGACAGAGAAGCTATTGGTCTTCATCGCATCTGATGTCGAAGATAAGGCCGAAGTGGAATCGAGCTTCCAGGTGAAACCACCTCGGCCGACCTCAACCACTCATTATCTTATCTTTAAATGTCGGAACACAATAATGCTGTTAACATTATTATAGATGTTATGGCGACAGACTTTGATAGCATGGTGGTAATTAGCCAGGTGCCCTTCAAAAATTTTACCACCAACCAAACAGAATACAAAGTACTCTCCGGGGGACAGAATCCGAACCTCTAGAGAACCACTAGATCTCGTAAGCGTTAAATTAAGTTACCGCATTTAGTACGAAATAAGGAATTTTCTTCAAATAAGACTCATGGTTTCTTGCAAAAAATATAGTATCAGTTTACCATTCTATGTTATATATTGAAGAATGTAGTTAAAGGTATATTTAAGTTTTTTATTTTCAAATGCAAATTATAAATACCCCAATGGAAATAAATTCGAAAAATTTATTTACTCCAATAAAATATTCACTTTGTTCGAGCATTTCAATGGTAATCAGAATACAGCAATCAAATTATAATTTAATATCTCTCAAATTACTTCCAAATAATATGTTTTATTCAAAGCCCTTGATTAACTTAACTTTGATAAATCCATTAGGAAATGTTGATAGAAAGTTTGGACGGTTGTTGCAGTGTTTAGTAAATATGACACATATGATGTTTTTTTTTTTACGACTGGTCGTGGTCGTGGCCGTCTAGTATGCGAGAAGCTTATTAGGTGAATAATAATCTTTGTACCCCTGAAGATGTAATGAGATTTGCCATAATAAAGTTCACATAGAAAAAGAAGTGTAGAAAACTAAAATTTATGTAAAAATGTGTTACAATAAATATAATTGATTGAATGATATCGCATATCTGTTTATTGTTTCTGTTTGCTTGTTGTATTGTCTCAATAAATGTTTCTTTCTTTCTTTCTTTCATATGGCAACGACCACAAATAAATTGGTATCAGGGTAGAAGAGAGAGGAGGACACAGAAGAATAAATGATTGAACAAATAGAGTCTGCACTTTTTTCCGAATCTTGAATCGAAAATGGCACCCCAAATTCGTGAAATATTGTTTCTAATTTTATTTAGCATGATTTTAAATTCATATTTAACTTTTTTTTCTTTTTCGTGGTAATCGAGTGAGATGACTAGGTACAACAATTCTTAAGTCAAAAGATATTTACATTCGTTATTGTTGTTTATGAATTTCATTTACGTTTTTTAATATAGCAAAAGGAAAAACTTTTTATTAAGAATTTATAGCCGGTAATTAAGTTTTTAATAAATTATCAACCTTCCAAGAAAGTTGCAGAATAGTGAATAGCTGTTACTTAGAATTTAAATATCGATCAAAATGGCCTTGGCCATGTGCGACAACACAAAGAAGGCAATGAATGTGTTAGTATTAAATTAACCCTATTGAAATAGCATTGCTTTCAAAATTTCTTGGTAGATATTGATTCCAAATTTAATTCAGATGTAGATATAAAAGAAATCGTGTATCGGATTAGAATATAATTTTAGAGCATCTGTCCATTATAGGTACGTACTGTATAGTATCTCTGGAAGTACCTATCATCGCATTTGAACTCCATTAGTGGCCTTTTACGAAAAAATTTGAAGAGATTTGGTGCTAATCAGGCACACTTAAAACAAGCAATACCAAGCACAAGGTTATATTCCCGTGGGTATTGAACCTGGGACAACTGGGTCTATGGGAGAACGAGACCAAATAGGCGGCTTACCAAAAGGGTTAAATATATATTTTTATGAAAGGCTCTAGCAAATGCATCTATTACTCCTGATGGGGACCTTTTCCAAGGTAACCTATCCACTATCCAGTCCTCAGACCAAATAAAAAAAAATTGGTTGTCTGTAAAGTCGGTTTACTGACGATAGTTGAACGTGACAACGTCTTTTCAAAAGAAAAATTTAATTTCATTTGTTTAATAGATTTTTGCTTGCACTTCAAGCCTTACATGGAACGCCTCAGAGCGAGGTAACGCCGCATGCGTCATGTTTTTTCGTGCGTGCAGCCGGCTCTATCGAATTATAAAACGTTGTCACGTCAAAAGTACTTTTTTATTTAGTCTGAGTCTTAAACCAGCTTATTCATTACAAACACAAAAACATAATTACCATTCTTTTGTTTTTATGATATTAGTAGACATGAATTGTGATGATATTAGTATATTGAATTATTTCTATTTAATGTTCTCTTAGATTCGCGCGAGCACTACACATTGTAAATAAAACAACTTTTACGGATTTACTTTTTTCGCGTGTAATTAGATTTTACATTTTGTTATTATTGTCCGACGTTTCGTAACGCTTTGAAAACAATACATATTTGCAAATAATAGCAAAATGTAAAATCTAATTACACGCGAGTTAAATTCGTAAAAGTTGTTTTATTTACAATTATTTCTACTTATCAATCACACAAACAATTTCTACCTAGAATTAGATAGAAATTACACGAACTTAATCACGGAGCTCAACCTTAATAAAACAGACAATCGCGGCGTACATGCTCTGACACAGATGTTAAATTCATGACTTAGGTAAGTAGTTAGACTGTGACTTGGTCTTTATTAAATTGAGTTCTCCCGTACCCGCCATATTTAATTGATATTAAGTTACCACGAAAGGTGATTTTGCGCGGAATGGAATAGGGATTATAATAGATTGGAGATAACAACTACTTAATAGACATTTATTCTACAAATAGTACAAGATTAGGTCCGCGGTCCCCACGTATTGAATCGAGAGCTATAAGGGTAACATACGTAACTCGTATAAAGTATCTGTGTACACATAAATATTTTACGACATCGGCTCTCATCCCAAAGGAAATATTTACATTTTGTATTATCCAAACATCAATTACCCACTTGTGATAATCCCCAAGTAACAGAAGAGAAAATTGAAAATATACAAAGAGAACAAGCTTTTTTTTATGATAGAACACGAGCCGCTTAGCTGGCTCAATTGTGAGTGGTGTTTTCTGAGTTTTACAATTATTAAACAAATGTCCTCGAATGTCTTAATAGAACTATCTTCGGTATTCAAACCTTTTCATCAAATAAACCCGCCACGAAAATTAACTTTCAACATCGTGAATAATTCAAGATCGGCTAGGAGCGAAGAATGAAGGGCTCCAAGTGGCGGACCCTGGTAACGTGGTGGGGAAACTTTCTCGACGGGTGGGTGGCTTTTGATGTCAAGTGTGTCCCCTTGGTATTCGAAGTCACATGCCATCGTCGAGTTGTTTTTATTTTCCCACCACGGCTAATTCCAGACGGCCATTTTCAGGGCCACAACCGCGCCCGAAGTCCCGCTCTGAAGATGGCTGCTCCCGGTATCTTCGTCAGGTGGACGCGCCAGGCCGAGCAGCCGTCGGTGGAAGAGTGGCTGCTGGCCACCAATTGGTGCAAGGAGTGCCTAGACGGGCAGTATTGGGATGGTCTCGGTGTAGTTGTGCTCACGTGCGCAGATCCCGAGCCGTCCCGCAATAGCGCACTGGAGGTCAGGCCGGAGAGGATGTTTAGTGGGTATGGAGGGAACTCCTTTACCTCGAGTCCCACATATCCCCTGCGGTTGGCACCACCCCGCAGGCAGGGACGATGCGTAAATGCGTTTGACCTCCCCGTCAACATAAAAGGGTGAAGACGTTGTGACGGTGATAAATTCTTATTATGATGTACCTTCCAGGCCGAGTAATTACATTGGCTACCCTTTTAAAATTCCTTTCAATCCGAAACACAGCGAACTGCCTCACGGCAGAAATAAAAAAGTATGTCTCGATATCGGCAATACTGCAATAGATTTTAACGCTAACTACCTCAAACCAGTAGCAGTTTCCTGCGTATTTTAAATAATTTCATGAGTAGACAGAATGTTTGGCATGGTAAAACATGCGGACATTTGCATATAGCATCATACGAGTACCATGTACCAAATCGTGTAATTTAAGCAGTTAAATTTTGTTTATTAGATATTGTGACAATTAAAGTGTACGTGGTGGATGTGTTCGAGTGAGAGTTTGTTACGAACACATCTAATGTGTGCAGATCTAAACTAGCATCTTCAAGCGTGCTGCGAATACATTTTATAAAGTTTAACGACTGTTGCATGCGAACATAGTGAACGGGTGCAGTACAACACTTTAACAGTTTTATTTGAACATTTTATTTAGATAACAAATTTTACGCTTAACTCTTGTATATTTTTGTTTATTCGACGATAAAATATCAAAATAATTTAGTTTTTATCACATCCTTTCGAAAAAGCTAGTTTTTTTTCTACGTTAACAGGGACTAAACAATTTTTAATCCCTAGGGTAGGGGCTAAAAGTGATTTGAATTAGGAATGTGGATGTTGTTAGTAAAAGTTCGAATTACCAAAGAGATCAATCACGAATATTTTATAAACAAGTCCCAAGCTATACAGCTTCAACTCTCATGGAGGGTGATAAAAGTAGAGTGTCCACCTCAGCAGCACTATTTTAAAAGCTTGAGCGACGTACTGACGACGTGTACGACAAAAAACGCTCTCCCCTTTAAAATAGTTCTTTGCTTCCTTACTAAACAATCAACAAGCTACTATTTTATACATTAATAGGAATTGTGCAAAACGATTTAAACGTACATCAAGGTCGTAATCCCAAAGGGGTTGAGCAGAGCCTAGGTAACAATGATAATAATAATGATTTATTTCCTTTAACAAAGTTATGAATATTACATAGTTTTTGTTGGAGTCTTCTTTTAGGCAAAAAATGCCTGTGCCAGAAGGCTCCGCTCTTCCAAATTCACATTACAATTTCAAAATTTTTCAAAATTTACCTTATTAACAATTAAAAAATACATACAAAATGATATTTAGGTATATAAAAATAAAAAATAAAAAAAACACTTATTACATTTCATGCAAGAACCAAAAATGTGTGTGTGTGTGTGTGCGTTGAGTGCCCACGAGAGTGTGAACGTGTTAAGCATCATGTGTTAGTTAGAAGAAATGTTTCTATTTCCTCATATGTTAACAATTTTAACCAATCAGTCACAATAGTATTAACCTCATATTTATGTTTTTTGTAAATATTTATTTCTTTGTTTATCTTGTTATATATATATATAGAACGCCTAGGATACTGCCTTTTTGCAAAATTTGTTCTTACAATTGGTAACGGAAGAATATTATTTATTCGTCGTTTTTCCTCTTTGTCTTTATTATTAGTATTTATTGTTTTGTGTGTTTTCAGAACCATTTCTTTTAGATATAACTTCCTCACTGTGAGTAAATTGCAATCTTTATAAAGAACATCAGTGGGATATCTCCTTTTTTTCCAGTGCATTACTTTAAGTAAAGCACGCTGTGCTCGCTCAACGCTTATAAATTTAGTTTTTGCAGCACCACCCCAAACAGGAATGCAATACACTAATATGGATTGTACTAAAGCTAAATAAATATTATAAATTAAGTTCCTACTGTTTGGTTCACTAGTGTTCGTTGGAATAACGTCTCTTAATGTTTTGAAAATCCAAATTAGTTTCCTAACCCTACTAGCAACTTGCTCAAGATGTGGGTACCATGTTAATTTTTCATCGACTATAATTCCAAGATACTTGGTGCAATTAACTTTATTTATGATTGGGCAGCTACAGTCGTAATTTGTAGAACTATCACAGTTGTGTATTTTTATAAGGAGGTTTTCTTTAGGCTGTGTACTATCGTTAATACTAAAACATAAATAGTTTGTCTTTAATGTATTCAATGTAAGTTGATTATTTTGTAGCCATACTGCCACCTTGCGCATACCTGACTCGACACTGCGTTTTACAGAAGGCCATGTGTTTCCATTAAAAACTATTGCGGTATCATCAGCGTAAGAAAAGATTTCGGCGTTATTTATACTCATTTCACACAGATCGTTTATATACATCAAAAACAAAGTAGGCCCCAAGACACTACCTTGTGGAACGCCGTATGATACTACCGAGTCCTCACTGATACAACTTTCCACTCTCACCCTTTGCTTCCTACCGGTAAGATAGTCTTTGAATAAAGCCAACGGAACACCCCTTACTCCCATTCTTTCCAGTTTTTTCAATAAGATTGGTATTGAAACAGTATCGAAAGCTTTTTTTATATCTATAAATACTGCAAGACTTTTTTCACTTTTATCCAAATGTCTGGTTATTGTTGAAGATAGTGCAGTAACTGCATCATCCGTAGATTTTCCTTGTCGAAAACCAAATTGGGACGACGACAGTAGATTATATTTGCTTAAATAATTTGTGAGACGTAGATTTAATATTTTTTCAATGACTTTCGATATAGCAGGCAAGATTGAAATGGGCCTATAATTATTGATTTCATCAATATCTCCACCTTTATGCACGGGAATAATAATGGATTGCTTTAGCGAGGCGGGAAAAACACCTTGCTGAAAGCACAAATTAATTATATGAGTGAGAATGGGAACTATTAAATATCGAAACTGTTTTAAAATCCTAGAGGTTATATTGTCCCACCCAGGAGCGCTATCAGATTTTAAATTCATCAAAACACTATCGACTTCGCTCTGGTCTGTCTCTAGCAGTACAAAAGAATTAGGTTGTGTGAATGGTTCCTTAATGTCACAATGATCAATAGATAAATTCGATACAAATTTTTGAGCAAGTTCTTTGCCAATATTTGTGAAGAAGTTATTAATAAAATTAATAGAGTCAGTAGGAGAAGACTTAATATTTAATAATTCAGCATATTGATTATTTTGTTTATTTGTGAATGTTATGTTTTTAATATTTTTCCATAATAGTTTATTGTTACTAATAGATTTTTCAAGTAATTCTTTTTCATATTTTCTTTTTAGTTTCTTTATTAAATTATTACAATAATTACGATATCTAATATAGCTTATTTTTAAAATTTCATCAAATGGGTTTTGGCGAAGGGATTTTTGAAGTTTGTTACGGTGTTTAATACATCTTAAGATGCCAGGAGTAATCCACGGTTTAATTATGCGCTTGCTCTTAGGTATCTTAATAGTCATAGAACTAGCTTCTATGCTTTCCCTCAACATTTGGATTAATAAGTTGGTCACCAGATTGGGGTCAGTATAAAATAGCAACTCTGTTAATTTTTTTTCTTGCAAGCTCATACTAATTTTTTTGAAATCTATTTTAGTTTTGGTTTTATACTGATAGTTTGTTTTATTTTTTAATTTTGAAAGGGATAAAAACATTGTATAGTGATCAGTAATAGAGGTATGCAATACCGCTATCGTGGCTGCTGTCTTTTTTTTATTAACTCTCAGCATTATATGATCCAAACAGTTGTTATCTCTGGTAGCAAGAGTGTGTCCTGGTAAAATACTATGGAGCGATAAAGCATCCAGATAGGTAACACGATTTTCATACTCATAGGGCTTCCCTTTAATATTTGGTCTCAGATTAATATTTATATCTCCTGATATCACAATATTTTTTTGTGATGGGAGTGTACCTATATGTGAACTAAGAGAATCTATAAAACCTTTCGCCTTATTATTGGAAGGTGAGCGATAAATACCCATAATGGTGTTGTCCAGTATATCTAATTGTAGACAAGATGCCTCTTGCAATTGTATTTCCTTCACTTTATGTCTGAGAGTATTTTTTACATAAATAACTACGCCATCATTTTGGTTCAGTAACTTTTCCGTAAAATAAGATAGATAATTACTGATTTGCGGTAGTGGTTTGTTGGTATTGAGTCTACACTCTGTAAATATCAAAACATCAATTTCCAATTTTAAGATTGGCAATGTCAGCATGAAATCATCTAAGTTTGCATATATGCTTCGGATATTTTGTGTTACAATAGTTAGATCAGATTTATTGACACGAAAATATCTAGATAATTCTGAGCTTTCACATTCTAAAGTACGTGCTATTTCAATACTGTCAATATCATTAATAGTTTCTATGAAGTCTGACATAATTTATAGTTTTGTGTAGAGTAGTCGTACCTAGTAAGGCGATATGTGTACAATTTATCAAGTTATGTTTATAGAGCTGAGACATTGTTGAAGTTGAGGTTTGTGTTGTAATGATAATATGAGGCATGTGAGCATTAAATGTAATTGAATAAATATGCATAAATGTTTCGGCAGAACAGAGCAATGTAAAATGTAAGTGTAATGTTATTAATGATTTAATATTATTTTCATTATGAATTATGTAAGAAGTTTTTAATAACGTAATTGGTTCTTTTGTAATTTTTCCAAGAATTTTACTGCTAACAATAAATGAAAATGAAAATATGATTTCCAACATAAGAAAAATTAGTCATATAGACTGCATAAGGCTGTTAATATGACTTTCACTGTGTATAGTAATGACAGGAGTGTTTTCAGATTTTCTTACGTATACACGCCCGAAGGAAGTCCAGCAAAACTTGTAGACCTTCGACTTCGCGAGATCTCTGGCAAGAAAGAATAGACGGGAGGCTTTTGCCGTTAAATGTTCAGCCACATACACAGGATTTTCTTCATTTTTGGTTAAGCCAAGATGTTTTGCACGAAGCTTGCTTTTATACTTTATTGGTACTGCTAAATGTGGCTTTATAACAATTGGTTATAAAGCCACATTTAGCAGTATGGGCAATTTAGTGCTACAAAGTAGTGATAGGTTGCCAGTCGCCTATTCAAAAGAGGTTGATGTCTCTTTTGTTGGCAACCGTGATTATTAATCACGGTTGCCAACAAAAGAGCGGCGGTTGCCGAGCCATTACGCTGTCGGACGTTGAAGTGTTCACTTGTCTTGTCTGAGCAGTGTTTTTTTTTATGTAACGAGATGGCAAACAAGCTTGCGGCCCACCTGATGTTAAGTGGTCACCACCACCTATAGACACTTGTAATATTAAGTGTAAATCATTTAACACCGCAAGTGCGTTTGCAATCCTGGGGACTAAGATGATATGCCCTCCATGCCCAGTTACACTGGCTACCTTTCCCTTCAATCCGAAACACAGCGAACTGCTTCACGGCAGAAATAAGAAAGGCGGTGGTACCTACCCAGACGACCCTACATAGGGGTCTACCACCTAGTATAATAATAACAATATAAATTAATGTTAAAGTGATCTTTTTTAATGTAAATTGTTGTAAATGTGTCTTGTGATTATTAAAGAGTAATAAATAAGTGTTCAGTGTGTGCGTTGTGTATGAACATCGAGCACTGTATGAATTAATCTAACACTTTTATGCCACCCAAAAAGTAACAAACCTTTAGTTTAACAACCGGGACAGATTTTACAATCCAAATTATCGCAGCAGTCTGGTGACGATATAAATGAGCTGTAAATTTGGATTAAGGAGTAACACCTCATCCACATTCCATCTTCCGTAGCCGTATCATGATGAAAATAGACAGGTATAAATCCCACGCTGAGACTATTTTAAATTCCGCAAGCAAAGTTCGCGAGATCAACAGGAAAAATTGAATCTTCCTTTTCTTCAAAATATTCGCTCAAAAGCTGCAGTTGCATCGCAATTCGTTGGAAATTATTAAACGGGTCTCTAGAATATTTTTTACGAATCTTGATTCTATCATCTTGGTCAATGTAAGAATTTAGTTTACGAGAATACCATCGTTTTTCGATGAAATAGATTAAATTTATTTATTGAATTAGATTTTACATGCTGTTATGTGTAGAAACACCCGAATAGAGAAGATAGTTGGGCCGTACCACCTGCTTGGAATCCAGTAATTAAAATTATTGAAACTCAAGCAAACCACCACTCAGCAAGACCTAATGACACCGTGAGCTGTGTTTACGTAAAACGGAACACTCCAAATTAAGAAAAGTGAAATCTATATTTATAAAAATGAATACTAACTGACTGACAAATCAACGCACAGCCCAAACAGCTGGGTCTAGAGATTCCAAATTTGGTATGGAGGTTCCTTAAGAGGCCCAGGGGTGCACTAAGAAAGGATTTTTGGGAATTCACCCTCTGAGGTGGTGAAAAGGGGGTACAAAGTTTGTATGGAAATCCATTATTTTTAAAGTAAAATCTATTAAAATTGGGGTAAGTCCTTTCAATTCGAAATTAAATAAGAGGTATTTAGGTTTTTTGAAAATTCAATCCCTAAGAGGGTAAAATAAGGCATGGAATTTTGTATGAAAATCCGTCATTTTTTAAAGTAAAATTCATGAAAATTAGTATATGGCGCTTGTGTTGGAAGAAATAATAAAAAAACTTAAATGCTGCCCAAAGTAACTATTCTACGCGGACGAAGTCGCGGGCAAAAGCTAGTACCTTATAAAATGCTCGGCAATACACACAAGGCACATTCCACAGTGTTGCAAACGAAAAAAAAATTGCAATCAAAACTAATAATTTCAATGTCAAATGTCAAAAGAAACTAGCGTTATTCTCCTAACTATATTTTGTTAGCACAAGCATGCAGCGAAGCAGCCAAGGCTAACTGGCAGGTCACGTTCGGAGCACCCCAAATAACCTCTCGACTTCCAATTAGGCCGAGTGCAGCTGAATGGAGTGCTGCTGTCCAACTGGAGAACGATTTAGAAGCTACGTCTCTCAAATTGCTTCATTAGATTTTATTCTTTCTAATACAACTTAATTATCAGTTAAAATGTCTGAGTCAGAGGCGGCTAAAACTTGACTGTTTTTTTTAAAGATAGAGTTCAAAGACCATTTTATATGTAAGTAGTAGTAAAACACGAGAAATAACTTGGAAATAAATGCAGTAACAGTCGGAACCAATCGCTTACCTGTCCACAAGTACGGAACTGGAGTTACAAATTATATGACTCGTCATCGCCAAGTCCATTTAACTTGGGTATATCTGGGTTACAATTTTTTATTTTACATGATATACCCTGTCACCATACGTGGCGACAGGAAGACTTACGAGACTTTCCGTGACCAGGAACGCTGCGAAATATTAATATCATTATTTTAATGTAAAAAAATAGATAAAATACAGGGCTTAAATAGCCAGAACCGTAAAAGACGCCGATTAAAAAATCAGTTTCTTTGTTCAATCAAAATTACAGAGCTTGTTTTATAAATATTAATTATATTACTGGTTTTTGATTTTAATAAATTATTGGTATTAATTTATCAATAACAAAAATAAGCAGCTCGTTGTGGTGTCAATTAATTCCAAAATGACTGTCGCGCTAATTGGCAGTACAGACAAAATCCAATCAGGCTATTTGCTTAATCAAAAGCGAAATAACGGTCACACAGAGCTCGACGAATGCAAATTTATTTTTTTGCTTTTTCTGAATGGTTTCATGACATTGGAGTAAAAGCAGTTTCAACGAATTGCCAGAGCCAGCCCGTACAGTTTTGACGGACATTTTTGTTTCGCCTGTGGTAACATTTTATACCGGCTGTTAAAGAATTCCGAAATAAAGTACTTAGTTATGTATCTGTCGAATAGTGACAGCCCTAAAATACTATCAATGAGTCTATATATTTGGTAGTAAGTAACGTGTCGTAACTTATGCATTGTGTAGGGTTGTTACAGCTGTAAAAAGTGTTTTAATAACTAAATAGGAAAGGAGCCAAACTTTCACATTGACTATTTCTTTACAAGGAGTATAATCACACATATAAGTTTCATTTCGGACTTTTGTTTCTAACTTTACTTCACCTAGGCCTTTAAATTATAATATGTTATTTATTCATTTGCTAGTATTAAAATATAACAGACAGATGAAGTTGCCAGAAACAAAATGTATAATTTTCATTACCTTTGTAATTATAATAACAAAATTTAAAATCCTTTTTAAAGTAAAAGACTTATTAAGCATGCCATCAAAATCCAGTGACTAAAATTTCGCTACAACCCAACACTTTTTTAAATGAACATCGGATTACAATACAACCTCACCGCTGTGCTGTCGACGACACATCAACTGTAACATTTTAAGAAGATGTACTACCTTATCCACTCTTGATAAGAGTTATTTTATAAAACAATGTGCTGTCGACATCTTCGTAAGTAATTAATTGTTCGTTTTATGTTAATGTTTTACGCTCGTTGTTTCATAGAACATTCAAGGCGCGGTTTTCACTTTCTCCCTGATACTAATTGCACACGCGGGGTCAACGCACCTTATAGATGTAGCTTACGTAAACATTTGAAACAAAATAATCCCTAAGGCATAATCCATAACATATCCTTAATTGACTTGCCATGTTGGACATAAATATTTAAATTCAACGTTGTTAGCTACATAATAAGCCTACACATTAACACATTTTTTGATAGATGTTTGAAAATTTAGGTGCATTAAACTTCTGTGTTAAAATAAGCTTAAAATAAGGGAAACTGTCGTAGGATTGTCGAATTATGGAAAGATATAAATAATCCCGTCTCGCTTTGCACACGTCTTTAATGCCACCATAAACTAAAAACCGATGACATAAGTTGTCCTATAAAACGGTATAAAATAAACATGGTATTATAAAAAGTATACGCCAACATCTTCCCGGACAAAGAAATAAAATATAAATATTTTTTATAAAAAAAACCTACACACTAACACAAGGGTCTTTTGACGTCATCTCCAAAGGGTACAGCCTCTGAAACGGACGGGCCTTCCTCCCAGTGGCGGTTTGTATGATAGCGGTTCTTGGCACTCCGTCTCTACCCGCGCGTATCTCCACAATTCTACCCAAAGGCCACTTCACCCTCTTCTCCGGTGTCTCAATCAGAACCACGTCACCCACGTCTAGCGTACAAGTTTTTTCTCTGCCGCGTTGAATCAATGTCGCCATATACTCGGTTACGAACCGATGCCGAAAATCAGATCTCAATTTTCCCAAATATCGAGACCGTGCATTTAAGAACTTCCCATCGATCTGATCGAGATCTGTAGTCATATGGCAGTTAGAAAAGGGATTTAAAAATGTTGCGGGTGTGAGAGGGGACAACTCCTGACCAGCGTCATCTCCTACATACATCAAAGGCCGAGTATTAATCGTTGACTCGCAGTCGCATAAAATTGTCCTGTCACGGTCGCCAGATGTTAAAATAAGCTTAAAATAAGGGAAACTGTCGTAGGATTGTCGAATTATGGAAAGATATGAATAATCCCGTCTCGCTTTGCACACGTCTTTAATGCCACCATAAACTAAAAACCGATGACATAAGTTGTCGTATAAAACGGTATAATATAAACATGGTATTATAAAAAGTATACGCCAACATTCTGTTTTACTCAACAAAAAAAGCAGCAAACTATCTTACTTTAAAATCTCAGAGGGAAGACATTTACAAATGACTAGTAATTACAAAGAATGAGGAGACCGTCCTTATACACAAAAGTTGATTATCAAACGAATAGCTACAGCTTTTCAACGAATTTAATCTCGCAGAACATTTTGAGGAAAACAGATTTCCGGAATTTATAATGGTAATTAAGGGAAAATAACACGGAAAAAGTAAATAATATCCACAGTAATCCTTTAAGGTCCATAACAAACAACTGGTTTTTTGTCTATTCCAGTCCAGCCAGGGACATTATTTTATGCAAGGTTTGATTGGCAGATATATTTGGTTGACATAACTGACGCTGGAGTTGGATGCATCCAGATGCATCCATACATTTGCCATGAAATCTTCAGTCAAGACGTGAGTTTTGTTTTATAGCAGTGTGTAGACCTGGCCAAATCAAAACTGAATGAAGAATTAGCAGTCGAATTTGTAGCGTTTAGTCGAATTTGTAGGCGTATTTTGGATTTGTTTGAATTGCATGACATTTTAAATATGATTTCATCTTTTCATATATGTATATCCTTAGGACTCAAAATCGATAGTGAGGTGGAGATGGCGATAACCTTTGTACAATTGTCTAATGTTTAGTTATTTTGTAATTGTCTGTGTGTGTACCTATATAAATTGTAAATTAGAAATAACGAAAAATACTGTAACTACAGAGAATACCACAAGTTTTATTTCGCACACCTGCACTCTTTCCCAATCGAAATGAATACCAAAAAGTCAAATTCCAACGTGCTCGTTCAACCAATCACAGACAACTAAATTACATTCCCTATTTCACAAACGTAGACCAACTTCGACGATTTAGTGCTTCCAACGTCATATGCTATGCATGAAACGTTGTCTGTGCGGTTGTAATCCAATTACACCATCGCATACAAAAGCAACAAGTGGAATCGATAGGGTCCGACCTCTTCTGAAGAGCTTGAATAAATCAAATATTATCTGGGATCTAAGCCGTACGCTCGTTGAAAAGGCCTTGAACAAATTGTTTTATTGGAAAATACGTTATTAATTTCAACAGACCTTAGGTACTATTCAAATCAATGATACCTATTACATTAAAAATAATCAGATATGTCCTTAGCACGCGCGTTGTGATCCTGAAAAACGATTCAATGGACGTCTTTCTTATTATCAGTCTGTGTCAAACCATCGAAAAAACATTTGACAGTTTTAGATTGCGCGGCAAGATTTCAACGTAAATTACTAAGAACGTTACATAACTATATTTTATAATATCATTGTTTTTACAGTGTCAAAAATTAACTTTTTATTAGAAGGGAAATTTCTCAATATTATTTACTCTTTATCAGTTTTTTATTAATCAGACAAATAATATTGACCCTAATAAATAACAAACCTCTTTTTTACAATAAAAAATACTGACAAATTATATTTAAAAGTACCTAATAATATAAAAAATCTTACACAGAAAACTCTCTATTATGTAGGCGACAGGTTAGCATCTGTAACTACCTACAAATCGTCTGTGTAATCTAGTGTTACCTAAACCTAACGCCCGTATTCACCAACAATACTTAACTTAGTAAAAAACAATTCTATGCGAAACGCTTTTACGGTGAAGGAAAACATCGTGAGGAAACCTGCACACACCTATGAAGAAATTCTTAGATTGTGTGTGAAGTCGACCAACCCGCACTTGGACAGCGTGGTTGACTAAGGCCTAATCGCCCCTAATGTGGGGAAGGCTCGCGCCACTCAGTGGGGATATTAATTATGAGCTGTTGATGATGATGATGCAAAATAAGGCATTTCTCAGTGCGTGCCATACAGGAAGGATTTTGAGGAATCATAGTGCGCGTGGACGCACAGGGTCGTAAAAACCTATTCATAGAACTATGCGTACTTTAAAATGAACGTACAGCTTAGGTAGCTAGCTAGCTATATTACACAACGCACAGGTCGAGATGTCAAAAGCAACGTCCAGATGTCAAAAGTGGCTGCCGTGTTCTTTGTATTTTTTGTTACAAATTTGATTTGACAGCTAAATATATAACTCCATTTTGGCTAATTTTTCAAACGTTAAATAAAAGTTAACAGATAGTAAAATTATTACCCATACCGAAGCAAATGTGACTTGAAATCATTTTTTTTTGTTAAAATTTCCCTGTTACGGTGCGGCAAACGGATCTAGCCCATACAGCCAAGTCTTCAGTTTTAATATCTTCTTTCTTGATGTTCGCATTAAAACATGGGCGTCACACATTTCAATGCATCTAGGGAGTGCTTGGAAAGAAATGCATGGCAACAGACCTCATGATTGTGACTGATGAGAATTGTATAGTGGGATTTTCAACCACTATTTCTCAACGCCACGTACACAAAACCTTTATTTCAATGATTCCTCATAGCTGTTCGTCAACACGGATGCTTAAGCAACGAAACGACACCACTTTCACTGCACAAAATCCACTCCGAAGCAATTTTGAATTATCGAAATAAAGATGGACATCCAGACGCTATGGTATCCCGCCAAACACTCCTCACTTGAAATCAAATACCTACAGGACACAAAATGACAACTGTCAACATTATTTTAATTTGTAGGTAAAAATATCACGATATCAGGCGAGTAAAAAATATCTAAGGATTGAAAAATCAGCCCAGTGTAATTAATTATACCGCCGCTCTCCATTCATTCCATAGAAGTTAGACCGACAAATTATTTTTAAAAGAAAATTGTTTTCAAATTAACCATTGGAAAGCTACAGCCTTTAACAAATTAGGTATAAAAGATCCTTTGAAACTACGCTTCTAAGACGTCTAGACGAACGAAATTTACTTTGTTGTGCAAATCACAACTTTGTAATTTACTCAACAGGATAGCTAGTGTACAGTCAGCAAGAGGTAGAATTTATTGAAATATATTTTGCAAAGAAATTGTCGCCGAGTGACTGAACTCTTCATGCATTTATAGAAATGCAATTTGACTCTTACATACGATAAGTTTTTGTAGTAACATGTACAGAAACATGTTAAAAAGTTAAGTGATTTACACACAGAAAGAACTCCCATGTACGTAGGTGATCATTTAATTCAACTAACAAGAATACTTTGTTCGTCAACATGCACAAGCAAATTCAAACTTTAGGGCTTCGTTCCTTAAAGTTTGAATTTGGTGCTTAATTAAGTTTAATTTAGTTATCTGTTCAATTTCCTCTCTCGCGATGGACCCGGCAATGGCAAAGAGAAAACATGTATGTTAGAGTAAAGCTAGTTACATTTAGCTCGACCAAAAAGTGCGGATGAGAAATGGTACATACCTAATTTAATTTACAAAAAATATACTCATATTTATTACTACTAACACCACAACTGATAGGTTATTACGTAGCTCAACCAATATTACAATTATACCAATTCTTTGAAATAAGTACAAACTTTGCGTACTTATATAACTAGGTTTTGCCCGCGACTTCGTCCGCGTGTAATAGTTACTTAGGGTATCATTTTTTTGGATACTAAATTTATTATAATGTTCATTTACAGACTTTTTCACCCCTTTCCTCACTTTTAGGGGATGAATTTTGGAAAAAAGCTTAAAGACAATGTTTATTCATTTATTCTTTTTATCCTAAATAAAAATCCTAAAATATGTCTTTCTTAATTTCTAACCAAAACGCCATTTACCAATTTTCATGGATTTTACTTTAAACATAATGGATTTCCATACAAACTTTGCACCCCCTTTTCACCACCTTAGAGGATGAATTTTCAAAAATCCTTTCTTAGTACACCCCTGGACCTCTTAAGCACACTACGTACCAAATTTGGAATCTCTAGACCCGGCGGTTTAGGCTGTGCATTGATAAGTATGTCAGTCAGTCAGTCAGTATTCATTTTTATATATATAGATAAGCGCGTACTCTTTAGGGACTACTTATATTACAATAATCTAACATGCTACAGCTTATTTCATCTCTCAACGAGAGAAAATTCAATCTGCTAACAAGAAGCACAGTAACAAATTTCAATAGGCAGTAGAAAACAATATTCTAGTGAAGTTTTCTCTATATTCCTTTTAGCATCGCGACGTCCCTAGTAATAAGTCACTTGACATGGCATAAGTGGATGCAACAGCTTAATGCCACTCGACGACATGGGTGTGCTTGACATACTCGCATGACATGACATGACGATTAATTTATCATAAGCTGTCCTCAACGATGTTGCTCGGTAGTCCACTCTCATTAGGCTAAATTATATCTTGGTGAAAGATGAGTAAAAAACCGGCCAAGTGCGAGTTGGACTCGCACACCGAGGGTTCCGCCGTACAAACGTAGCGGTTTACAATTTATGACGTATTAAATCAAATTCTGAGTTCACGGGAAGTACCTTGTAGGTTTTGATTCCCTAGCGTGTGACGGAAATTCTCTAAGGTGTCGGTATAAACTGCTGTATCTTTTGATCGCGTTTACTTAGAAGTTTGATTTTTTCACTGCTTAAAGGGACAATAGACCTAGGTATTTGGTATAAATTTCAATTTGATACCTTTATTCGTTCGTGAGAAATAAGGTAGTAAGTTTCATTTTATTAAAATATTTTAATTATATTATATAACTAAAAAAATGTAATTTTCGCAATTTTTCCTATATTTGCATTATATGACAATGCTTCATGCCAAATTTCAAGATTCTGAGTTTACGGGAAGTATCCTGTAGGTTTTGATTCCTTTGCGAGTGTCGGAAATTTGTTGAAAATATCGACATAATCGGCTGTATCTTTTGATTGGCTTGGCTTAGAAGTTTGATATTTTCACAACTTAAAGGGACAATAGACCTAGGTATTTAGTATAAATTTCAATTTGATACCTTTATTCGTTCGTGAGAAATAAGGTAGTAAGTTTCATTTTATTAAAATATTTTTATTATATTATATAACTAAAAAAATGTGATTTTTGCAATTTTTCCTATATTTGCATTATATGACAATGCTTCATGCCAAATTTCAAGATTCTGAGTTTACGGGAAGTATCCTGTAGGTTTTGATTCCTTTGCGAGTGTCGGAAATTTGTCTAAGGTGTCGGTATAAACTGCTGTATCTTTTGATCGCGTTAACTTAGAAGTTTGATTTTTTCACTGCTTAAAGGGACAATAGACCTAGGTATTTGGTATAAATTTCAATTTGATACCTTTATTCGTTCGTGAGAAATAAGGTAGTAAGTTTCATTTTATTAAAATATTTTTATTATATTATATAACTAAAAAAATGTGATTTTCGCAATTTTTCCTATGTTTGCATTATATGAAAATGCTTCATGCCAAATTTCAAGATTCTGAGTTTACGGGAAGTATCCTGTAGGTTTTGATTCCTTTGCAAGTGTCGGAAATTTGTTGAAAATATCGACATAATCGGCTGTATCTTTTGATTGGCTTGGCTTAGAAGTTTGATATTTTCACAGCTTAAAGGGACAATAGACTTGAGTATTTCATGTGAATTTCAGCTTGATACGTCCACGCATTCTTGAGATAAAGGGTCTTGACAGACAGACAGACAGACAGACGGACGACAAAGTGATCCTATAAGGGTTCCGTTTTTTCCTTTTGAGGTACGGAACCCTAAAAATCATTAATTATTTAAGTAAGGACTGCGAATTCCAGAACCCTTTTTATATAAACAACTCGTATTTGGATTACAAATCAGAATAAATTATATTTTTGTCTTTTATTGCTGTGTTAATGTGGTGCAAAAATGAGGGAAAAGGCAGTAATGTCCTAAGTCAATAAGGTTCAAAATGTGCGCAATATAGCATACTAGCTTTTGCCCGCGACTTTATCCGCGTGGAGCAGTTAATTTTTGCTCTTTGTTGTCAACATCAATATCGTTACAATCAAATATTAATACCATCACCAGTAAACCACAACAATTGTTTATTTTTGACTAATTTTATTAGGGTATGTATATCGGTTAGATCTAAAAATAATTTATCATTTACAACAAGTACTGAAGCTTATCACTTATCGGTAATTATCACCACACGAAACAAAATGGTATGAACGTTTTCTCTATAACCGTTAATGTGAACTAAGCACGATACAGCTGTAAATAAACGCTGTCAAATTATAGTGCTATGCGTAACTAAGTGACTACTTAAGTTTTATGAATAACATTTACTTAAACTAAGCAGAGCCGAAATTTAAGATTAGGTATGTTAAGGCCAGCTATTTATACTAGATTAAAATTAAGAAACTTTTAATCATCAACTAATATTTACATAAAAATATTGGGAATTTTTATTTATCCGTTTTTAGTATTGAAGGCGGTTTTTATTTATTTAAAAATAATTTATTTTTGCTTCTTTATCATTATAAGTATATAAATTTTCAGGAAACTATCTCGAGATTTTTTAGACACACAAGTGATAAGATTACGATATCATCGATGCCAATTAAGTAGGCGTTATTAGGGATAACTCAAAAACTACACTGAAAAAAAAACTTGATAGCATAAATTAAAAAAATATTTATGGGTATCAAGTAACTTGTTTATATACGAGCGTACAAAGTTTTGTGATCGCGGAAATCAAGTCATCTTGATTGAAAAACTGAACAAGAAACAATGTAGATTCAAATAAGTAATTGTCGGCATAATCAAGCCTGGTCATTATTATTATCAAATGCACCTTGTAAATTTTACTAAGACTTTAAAATCTTAATGAAGTTTTGTGATGACTATAATAAAGTCACTTATTTATTTATATAATGTAAAGTAAGGTCTGAATGAGTAGCTTGATTCACCTTATTATGTTATAATGATAATGTGAAACAAATAATTATCGACATAATTAAGTTATGTCATTAATATTATCAACTGGATTTTGTGCATGTTACTTAGACTAGGTAATCTTAATAAAGTTTTCTGATGGCTGTAATATAGTCACTTATTTTTCTTTATCAATTAGAGTTTAGTCTAAACAAGTAGCTTGATTGATCTTATTAGGTTATAATGATCTATATATCTATACTATATAGGCTAATAAATACAATAATTCGCTCATGTTTATTTTAACTGTATAGAGGACTGTAAATAAAAGACATTTATTTGATATTTATACGTCTGTCTGTATTATTATAATTTTCAAATACATAGTAAATACTAAAAAAAAGCTTTTCTGTTTCAAGAGTAAGTATGGCTATAACATACACAACATATTATAAATATACAAACAATCTACAGCATAAAACTCTTCATATTTTGAAACTTTATTACAAACTAAAATAATAAAAAATAACAATACAAATTCAAAACTTTCTTACATTCTACATTACTGTTTCAGAAACGTTTTTTCGTCGAAGAATTTTCGTTTTCTAAAGTTTTTCCTTTATACCTCAATAACCCAGAAGTCTCGAAATTATTTTTCAAATAATTCAGAAAGGACCTGTAACAAATCATTTTCCAATTTTATTATGTTATTATAGCAGGCAGAGTATTTAATCGTGCTGTATAATATACAAATGACTTTACGGTACAAAAGATACATCCCTTATGTTATGACACACAGACTGACAGGGGAGCAGGTATCTACTCTAAGGGGGAGTACTAGCAATAGTGTCACTTGGCATTTACTAGTTTTATTAAAGTTCAATGCCTTTTGAGAATTGAACCTTAATATAACTTATAAAATCGAGTAAGTTAAGTGGGTAATTACTCTATCTATTCTCTAAATCGATATTGTCTTAAGAGATGAAACCATTGAGCTGTGTCAAGTTAAAGATACCAGATATAGTGTAGGGTGAACCCATGTTTAGGTAATCTACGTAACATATTAGTATCGGGAGTCGAAACCGATCGGTTAATTATTGCACCAAATCCTCACACTGCACAGCATAATAGACTTGTGAGAATGTGTGGAAAATAGGAAATTAGGAAGCAGGAACAAAATATAGGTAGGTACTTACTTGCGAAAAGTGGCCTCAACTCCGGGAGCCCCCAGGCTTTGAGTAAATCCATCACTTCATCCATCTTACGGTGATACTGAATACTTCAATTCAATCGCAAACACCTAACTTTTATATTATTTGTAATATTTTAGGCACAAACACGAATTTACAAGAAGATGCACACTCCAACGGCTCGGAGATCAAAATGAACTGAAACACGTTTGATTGAAAGTGCAAGATATAAAGAAGGAAGATAGTTATTTGAACTGTCAACGTACATCTTTCAAACAAAAAAGCGCGCGTTCATTGTTATAAAGTTGAGTGATCGAATGAATTATGAAACTTTATTCTTTCAATAATAAAATTATTTGATACCAATAGGCTATATTGTTTAAAATAATAATATTCTTTTTAAAATAAACTAGTGATTTGTAGTATTAATATAGCAACTTGACAAATATAAATAAGTTGATGATAAAATTTTACCATGTCTCGACATCAATAAAGTAAACTTAATAAATTCAACACATTTGACTTGATGAACGTTCAAACATTTCAGCTTTATTGCGACAAAACACCGTGATAATTTGTTTGTGATATTTTCTTGAATGACCCAATCAAATTTTTTCCAATCAAGCAAGATTGTAACTTGTTTAACCATTATTTTTTTCAGTGTACTCGTCAGATGTCGATGAAATTTAAATGGGACCAAATGACAAACACGGGCTACCAAAGTCTTCCAAAATTGGTAAAGAGTTATGAGGTAACAAACATAAAAAACATACAGTCGATAACCTCCTCCTTTTTGAAGTCGTTTGAAAAGAGGTAAAGTTTGTACGTTTGTTTGTGGGGAGTAATCTTTGGAACTACTAACCCGGTTTTGATAATTCTTTCTCCAGTAGAAAGCTACATTTTTCTTGAATGATATAGACTATATTTGATTTTAAAATCTCGACACGGACAAGTCGCAGATGGAGTTTATAATAATACTATCGTTTCAACCGCGATCCCGTCTGTGTGTGTATATTTATGTAAATAAAATGTCGCCATGGTTAATTAGTGAAAATTAAGCATTCTACTTATCGGTGATAGAATTTTTAAAATTGGTCGAGTAGTTTTTGATTTGTGTAGAATAAGAACACAATGTAACGCAAAAGAAAATAAGAATTTTAAATTCAGCTATAATAAACATTTTTTTTTTGTCAGAATGTTAAGCGGCATAAAAAGAAAGACGCCGGTGGAACAATATTTGAGCGGAGTTTGTTTAAAAATAAAAATAAGCAAGAAAATATTCTGTAATAGATATTTAATTACCACGTTAAATTTTGAATTACTTTAGTACCTATTAATGCATGAATTATCTTCATATCATTGCGACGGAAAGGACTAGACTCTTCTTCATCATGCTGGTTATTATTATATCGTTGTATCCTATATTAAGATCTATTCTGATCACAGAGAACAGAATACTATATCTGTGATTGTGACTAACCTCCAAGTAAGTCCTATTGAGGATTTACGTGTACTCCTGGGCACTGTCGAAAAATAATAAGATATTCCCAGCTTGGATTGTTTTGATATCGTCTGGGTCGACAATGTGTCTCCCCAAATGTCAGCTTCTTTTGTGAATGAGAGGTTAACAAGAGCACAGGAGGTGCATTGGTGTTTCACGCTCCTGTTCGCAGAATCTGCAGGCAATCTGCAGGCATCAGTATCTTTTAGTCTCATGTTATAGAGACGTCTGTTCAGCATGCAGTGGCCAGTCAGAGCCCTAATCATCACGCTCAGGTTGCCCCTGTTGAGCTTCAGTAGCTCTCTAGTGCGCTTACGGGAGTATGAGTCGATTAGTGCGTCTTAATGCACTTACCTAAAGTGAATTGGGGCCAGAGTAGGAATAAGAACTTTTTCAACGATGCCCCTTGGCTAAAACTAATAAGACACTGTACCTATTAAATGATTCACATGAACACCAAATTCATACTTAAGCAAAATTGGAGCTAGTTATGTAGGCGAAACTACTGTACATAAAGTCGAGTTTACCTTATTCCTAATGCTGGGGCCGCACTTGCGCCTATCGTCCCGAAGTAATCCGTGGCGATAATTCGTTCGATACACGCAAGTGCGGCCCGAGCAAAGTTATCGCGATAAAGCATGTGGCATTTCTTTACTTGTACGAACTATCGTGCAATAATCCAAGATGGCCGAAATCATTTCCAGACGTGTAAATTGCGTAGTATTATTATCCTTCTTTGCGTTTAACTATGCATAATCACTTTCTTTACTTCTAAATTGTGTGCTAATAATTACGTAATGCATTTATTATAAAAAATAACTCAGCTGTATCGTATACTTAGTCACCCGTACGCATCTGAACTAATGGAGAACAACCTTCGAAATGAACAACGCATGTCTGACCACGCAGCGCGATAGGTTAGCGCGCTAAAACCCTGACGTACCGCCTCCCGGCCGATAGCGCACAAGCAACCCGAATATTCGTGACGATAGCCGATAACGGCCGGTCACATCTGCGTGTATCGTGTCCTAGCACGAAGGTTCGTGACGATAGGCGCAAGTGCGGCCCCAGCATAACTGTGTAACGAAGTTAAACACCAAACTCGGAGCAACGATACTAAACCAATTAGCGAACTATATCGCTTGGCTTTTATCTTTTCGCAAAAGTGCATGGTCAGCGAGTAATCCATTAATTAAACAGGATTATTTAATGAAAGCCGCAATCACAATTTCTAAATATACAAAAACTCGTCATTCGTATTATGTCACGCAAAGCTATAAATATTATTTCTTCGCCTGTTACCATAAAATAAATACCTAAATGAATAACTCACGTTCTTTTAAATTTCAGAGCATTTACGAGTAAAACTGCAAAAAAAATATGTTCGTTATTAAATAAAAGAGAAAATAGATAAAATTAGAGGTTCTGTTGTTTTTTAAATAAACATAAATAATGATTCTTTAATTTCGATAAGATGAATCTTATAATATTATGTAGCAAACAGTTTAGGAATTGAAACTAGAAAGATCACACGTCTCCAACATTTTTCGTCAACAACTTTACTCTCCGCAAACTCAATACAAAAGAAATAATCTTATTTATTTTGTCATCAACCTTGTGTAAGTCTCGAGTCAAAGCCCGCGAAAAATATAGTCGAAAGCGATCTTAAGCTCTTTCCAGACCTCTTCCATTTGTACGAACGCGTCAAATTCAGCGCACGCGTGCCTCTCGAGAGATGTTCGCTTGCTAGCAATCTGCAGTTCATGTGCAAGAATGGACATCGTACTATGCATACACACCGTCATCGTGTCTATACTCTGATCATTTAGGTGCTCAAGAAAAGGTAAACACATCAAAAATAGGATGTATCAAAGTACAACTTTTGTCATCGTTTGTCGGAACATAATTGACATTACATTTTTTCTCAGTATTTTTTTATTATATGGATTGAAAATAGATATTAAAAGACTCAACAAGTATTATTCTCTTTAATTTTGATTCTAAGTATTTTAATTTAAAATTTCAAAACTTACTTATTGTAAAACGACGAAAGTGCAACTGTAGGATTTATGAGGGCTAATGTCAAGGACTCTAAAAAAATAAAAAACAAATCTTTGAGGTTATTTTTGTTAAGTAGGCCATAATTAAAAAAAGATGGATGACAAAGACACCTTCTGTTAGTAATCCCACGCTGCCCAATAATAATACATTTAGTTTTTTTTAAAATATTTCAAAATTTAGCAAGTATGTAATAAATTCTGAAAAATATATCTAGTGTTCCAAATGTTCTCGTAATTATCATAACTTATTTGTTTTTTGAAATGTTGTCAATTATATTAATCAAACAACACAGTTCGTGTTCGTCGTAGTCAAAAAGTATCTAACACGCGCGGTTAGTGCACGAGCGCAGGTCTGGACACACCTTAATATATCAGTTACGTGTTTATTGTTGAACCACTGATACAGCAATATTGGTTCGCACGTTATTTCCATTGTTCTCTTGCAATCGAGATATATTCGGTGATATTTTTTCGACAACAGAGAAAAATGTCCCCGCTAGCTGCCGTAAAATGTTATCAAAAGTAAATCCCTCGATGTGAACTATTATTTGAAAAGCTTTTCATAGAATTTATTCTTCCAACGAATGTGTCTTGACGTTACGAAAGACATATGCTAATATCGATAGTGAATTTTGTGAATATAAAGAATGGTACAAATAAAAGTTTAAGCTTAGTATTTTTTATTAAATGTTTTTTTTTTAATTGTATTATGCACTTATTCAAAATTACAGTAATTTGTGCTAGATAATTAGTGTGAACGTGGAAATATATTAATATTATTACTTGAACCTGTGTTTTTTCTACATAGGACTGAGAACGCAACAGTTGCAGTGTTTTCTTAATACGTTAGAGCAGACGTAGCCTTGAACTTCCAAATTTTATAGTGTCAGGAAGCGATAATTTCTGCAAATGTCAAGATGGAAAAGACTGTGAGGCTCAACTGGTCGGTTAGAAATTGATCCAGAAAAGGCTCTATGTAGCACCGTCAAATTACCTACAAAAGAACAAAACTAACACATTACGTTGGCTTATGCTTTATAATTATTCTTTTTAGCATTGAACAAAAAAGAATCATTTAAATCTCGGTGTAAGCGTTGTACATACATAAAAAACATACCAACCGAATTGAGAAACTCCTCATTTTTGGAGTCAGTTAAAAAGTGGCGATGTGCTACGGTCCGTAGCCGTTTCGTAGCCTCCATTGCGTAGCGTTGAAAGTTAATGCGTAGCCTTCATAGTTAAAAAAGCGCTCCCCTTCCGAGCTGATATGTGAAACAATAATAATAATAAGTGTATAAAGATACCTACATTCGAATTATTCTTACTTTTAATAATGTTAAAACCTAATGCACAATTTATTGTAGGGTAAAATTTGTGTTACTTTTCTTTATTTCACTATGAAATAAAACCCCTACCTATAGTTTTTAATCAATTTTCTCAGACGCTAAGAAATTGATTCCATTTTGTTACATTTTTAGAAAAGCCACCCATTCCTTTACTAAAAGGACTTCCTTTCTATCATTGCGGCTATAAGCAAAACATGTTAATAAGTGTGGCTTTAAAGAAATGAGATTGCACTACACGCTATGACCACTTAACCTAAATGCATTCCGCATGTAACTAGCTTCAATGCTAGGAGAGCCTTAATTTATTTAAAAAGATGTCCCTTCTGAGTCCTGTATTTTTAACCATAAAGTGTTGTTTTGTAAATTCTAGATTCAAAACTCTTTAAAACGAAATACTTCATTAATTTTAATAAGTAGCCCATATTCATTTATTTACGAAAAGTCGTAACAAAAGGTTACACCAAGAGTCAAGTAGATCTACATTATGTTTTATAAAAAATATAAATTTTTAAAGCATTTTCAGAGATAAGGTTTAAGTCCCACTAAGTATGAAACGAAAAGACCTTTCTTTCAATTCTTATATTAAAAATTATTTTCCACCCAGATTAAGAATTGAATAATCTATTTACTTATTTTAATATTGTTATTAATATATAAAAAATTAACACCATCAATAATCTAAAGACACGCAATTACAAAGTTATTGTGTTAACCGAAGTATTCAGCTTGGATGAGCCTTCGAAGTTCAAATTATGCTAAAATAATCAGTGAAAAGGGTGCTTATCTTTGTTGCCGATTATGTAGATGAATGTAACAAAATTACTAAACAAAGATTATCGTCATACCTACTTGGATTAATGTTTCACTGTAAATTAATATCATTTTACATTTAGGTAAGCTTTTAAGTGACGATAAATTTTACACAAACACTGCGGCAGGATTATAGTTAATAATTTGATTCTATCCAACTAAATGGACTTTTCAACATGTATGCTATATTATGTTAAAAGAATAAGAAACCGTTATATTTAATTACTTACATTACTTAAATAAATGAAGTGTGTACCTATACGATATTGACCATTTTATTATTTATGCCTAATTATAAAATTTATTGTATTTATTTATATAAGTTACTGACGAAGTAGATACGACATTATAATGTCTTTAAAAAATGGTAAAAGTTTATCTTCCATTGTATAAAACACGCTAACGTGCTTGGTATGCTTTAGTTATAACGTAAGAGAATATGCGCTAAGTAATTGAATATAATAAGAAAGTAAAAATATTTAAGAAAATCTGTGTAAAAACCTACTTAGGTAATCTTAAGTGTACCCCTAATCTATCTGAATAATCAATCTATCTGATATTCGCTGTCAAAAAACAAATTGGTTATGGAGATAGGACTGACCCAATCACGTCTCTTTATCTGGGGCAGACAAGATTCGATTTGGCCACGTATGATTGAGGGAAGATGAAATTATTGAATAACAGATATGAGTGATTAGGGGTAGAACTAATAATGCGTGATTGCGTTAACCCTTTCGAAATTATTTACAAGAACTGGAATCTGTTATTGCAGGGTTCTTTCAGAAAACTATAAGAGTGTTTTAATTTATTTTCAAAAGCAAACCTAAAACTTGTACCTGTTTAAATTTTTCATAAAATATGAGCATGAATTACATACCCATAGATCATAATAACCTCTCCTGTTTAATTGAGTTTAACGCCAATTATGTCATCCAATTCTATTTACAAATTATTCAAATAAAAACCACTAAGTATGCTTGATTTTAATTACATCAATTAATTTTAATGCAAACGTATAGTTAGTTCATTTCTGCCGCTAACTTCTGAGCTTCTGTAGCGCTTCAGGTGTCGTCTAATTAGTTCCAAGTTTCCGAGAGACCTTTTGAATGTCTTTCAGAAATTAGCAGTCGTAGAGTATGGTTATTTATAATAAAAGATAGTAGTAAAGGAAATTCTTGAGTCTGAATACCTAAATAAAAAGATTGAACTCGCAAAGAAATATAGTAATTGGAATAAGTACCCACAATCGAACTTTGACGTTTTTTTTATTGCGTCAGGATCAGTCGATATAGTTTCCATTTGTCGACGAATGAAATTGTTCTTCTCTTAAATATAGATCTCTACATATCTACTCATAATTAAATACAAATTTATTTTATCAATTACAAATTTCAAGTATTAAAATATTATATTTTGAATTAAAATGTTATTATAAATAGAAATAAACACGTACTTAAAACAAATACATAATTTCCAGTTTCTAATTAAGAATGACGTGTAAAAATCTGTCAAGTATCACAGTTTAACTCCTACTCGGTAACAATGCGACAGTTAGCGGTGAATAGCAACCCACTTCCACAAGTGCCCATTATTCCGGGTCTAGTCCGGGACAATAAGGAAGGAAAATCTACTTGAAGTTGTCCCTCTTAAGCCTTCTGCTTACTTTAAGAATTACGGTGTAAAAATCAGTAGGTATAATGTGATAATAGTAACAGGTTATTTACCATTACCATAACATTTATCTATGATATTGGAGTAACTCTAAATATATTAATTTACTAGGTGGTAGACCTATATGTAGGGTCGTCTGGGTAGGTACCACCGCCTTTCTTATTTCTGCCGTGAAGCAGTTGGCTGTGTTTCGGATTGAAGGGAAAGGTAGCCAGTGTAATTACTGGGCATGGAGGGCATATTATTATCTTAGTCCCCAGGATGGCAAACGCACTTGCGGTGTTAAGTGATTTACACTTAATATTGCAAGTATCTATAAGCGGCGGTGACCACTTAACATCTGGTGGGCCGCAAGCTTGTTTGCCATCTCGTAACATAAAAAAAATTGGAATCATATTAATGATTTGATGTGGAACATCTGTCCTGTACCTTTATTTTTCGGAAAAAGAAACATTACTTAAGTCGCTTAACTAAGTTACAAATTAAAGTCTGCTGGCTGGATTCACGTGTTCTAAAAAAATATTTAGCAATTAAATTGATAGTTTTGTATGAATTATCTGGCAAGTAAACGCTAATGGATACTTACTGGGACAGTGTAACACAGGCCATTTATGTAGTAGACATCATATTTAAGCCAAAGAATCTAGGAAGACACTTCACAAAGCTCCCATTTATTTCAAATAGGTTCCGTTTCCACCCGCCTAAATCTTCTACCATGCAGTCATGCGTGAAATAAGCCGCAGAAATATTCCTATTTTTCTAAGAACAATATTTGTGTTGGTCCTAAAGCTTTTAGGCGTTACAAATGGAATAACATTTGACCAGGGTTACATTACCTAAAAGAGTTGTCGGACAAAAGGAATGATTTGCTTCATGCTTCGAAAAAATAGAGTTCGAATAAATAACAAAATAGCTACCTACATAAAAATAATCTAATATAAAAGTATCTGTATGTCCGTTTCACACCCTAGTGGTTCAAATTAATTTGGATTATACTAACGTGATAAAGAACTTATAATATCAACACTAATATTATAAAGAAAAAAGAATTGCATGTGTGTGTGTTTGAAATGAATAGTCTCAAAAACCACGGGGCATATTTTGATGATCAATTACTTTTAAAGGCGTGGACATTAAGTTTAGGTATTAACATTTTTTTTACGGCTAAAGAAAATTCTAGAATCGCATACAAGTAATTTAAGAATCATTGTAATTTAAGCTTCGGTGGCGAAAACTTGCCGATACCGAACCAAATTCTGTAACTTTCAATGAGGAGAACGAACTGAGGTACAGTTTTGAGAGATCGTAAACCAGACTCCATCGGATAAAACTTGGGTAGTAAATTCTTATCGAGTTTAAAGAGATATCAAGGGCTTAGTAATAATTTGCATAATATTAACATTTTACAAACTGTAAATTATTACTGAAGATACTTGAGTAACAATAAAAGTTAGTCGATTACATCGATATTTTACGAAGATGCTTGTTAATTAAGTTAATGTATAACTGACTTATCTACTAGTACGTACAGTATGTTCAGTGAAGATAAATAATATTCACATTACATAATTATAAACCTACTAATTAAATAAGATGTTAAGGGAATGAAAATGTACAACAACATACAACGATATAAATATTATAAAGTAACTTAAAACGTTGCTGTAAAGGTGTAAAGTAAATAATAATTAGTAGTAAGTTTGAAGCGGTCGGTAGTCGAGGCAGGTGGAGTCGCTTTGTGTATGAATGGAGATTGATCCCCGGCCGCCATTAGACTACCGACGCGACGTCAGCCTTCTCCTAACACAAGCACATCTGCTTAGTTAATTAATATTAATATTAATATTAACAGGATTAATATTAATGTTAGAAAAATGCACTGAAAAAAATCGACTTGCCTCAGGCGGGACGTCGATTTTTTTCAGTGCATTTTTCTAGTATTAATATTTACGCGTTTGTAAACACAAAAATAAATTTATTGCATAATATTAATGTGTTAGAAGCACATTAATTTTATTCTATAATAAACTATTTTAAGGTGTCAATAAATTTTGCTATGATTAATTCACTGACTATAAAAGGTTTTTCATTTTTACGTGTCCACATGAATTAGTCTAAAGCAAACAAAATTCTTAGCGCCGCATTTTTACATGAAAATTCACTCAAATCTAAAATAATATTATTCATAAGATCTTCGACTTGAACGAAACTGCTAAACGAAGGGACCGCTTGGAGGGAAATTTACATATTTCTTTTAACCGTCAAAATTATTATTAAGAATGGTTAGATCATTTGATGATTACCAGCGCTTCTGCGACATAGACGCGGAAGACCAGTTTATTATAGGGGAATAATAAACCGAACAACTTAAAAATCCATAATGAGCTACTGAAAATACTAAATGGGCAACTCATCATTTGTTTTTCGCTCACTAAGGATTTTTAGTAGCTTATTCTGGATTTAGATAGGTTTAGGTTAGGTTAATCTGATGACCAGTTAAATACTATCCTTTATTCTATACGTAGGTACATAATATTAAATTACGAGAACATTATATTACAAAGGTAACATTCGGTTACAAAAAGCCACATCTGGTAGTATGAGATACGGCAACAATGTTTTAAAGTCTATCTACGTAAAAAAAAAACGCCAAAATTTCAGTTAGAAGTTCTTGTCATAGCTTCTGCCCACGACTTCGTCTGAGCAGTATCAGTATAAATTGTAGTCTATATGTTATTCTTATGTATGATCTATATTATTGTAAAGTTTCATTAAATCTATTCACTAGTTTTTGCGTGAAAGAGTAACAAACACACATTCAGACATCCATCTATACAACCATACAAACTTTCGCGTTTCTAATAGTAGAATATACATATTATGTACCAAAGAAATTAGATACTGGTAATACCACAAAATACCTTTGACATCGATTCCTTTGTAACGCTCAAAGGGTTCGATCATAAAGGAATATCTTATATCAATTTACATCAATGTATGTGTTGCTAAATTAACTTTCGAACGTAGAAATATTGGATAACGAGCCGATTACTCAATTTGTCACGAAATATAATAAATACGTACACTTGGAATAAATTGAAACGTGAACAAAGACAGAGATGCTACTCTAGGTGGTATATAGCCACCTTTCTTATTTCTGCTGTGAAGCAGTTCCCTCTGTTTCGGATTGAAGGGAAAGGTAGCCAGTGTAATTACTGGGCATGAAAGGCATATCATCTTAAACCTCAGGATGGCAACGCACTTGCAGTGTTAAGTGATTTACCCAGTGGCTATAGGCGACGGTAACCACTTAACACCAGGCGGGTCGCAAAGTTTGTTTGCCATCTCGTATTATAAAATAAAAAAATGCTTTTGGAACCCATTGGCTTAAATATCACCCAATGATGATAAAGCCAAGAGTAACAAAGCACAAATTTGTAGTCACCAAGGAATCGAGCTTTGCGCTCAGTATTCCGGGGGAGATGTGGTTTCGGCAACTTGACGGTTAATTTTAGGTTAGTTATTATTTTAACAAACTTCATTCGCAGTCACTATTAAAATGTTATTAACATAGCATTGTATAACCATTTAACAAACGGAACTCTCTAAAATATACATGATGTACCTACAATATTGTCATTGTCATTAGTAGGTAAATCATCGAAAGCTATATTTCCTATTCATGTAGTACCAATCAATTGTCTTTTGCAGATTCTCTTCGCCTCTTTGTGCGTTTAATCAATGTTACAGTCCGGTGAGTCGGTTGGATAGCTTCAGGCTTTGGCATAAATATGCGTTTCGCTACAATTAATCAAGCTTAGCTGTAACAAAACAATTTGACTCTTTGACAAGCTTGCGGCCCACCTGATGTTAAGTGGTCACCGCCGCCTATAGACACTTGCAATATTTAGTGTAAATCACTTAACACCGCAAATACGTTTGCCATCTTGGGGACTAAGATGATATGCCTTCCATGCCCAGTAATTACACTGGCTACCTTTCCCTTCAATCTGAAACACAGCGAACTGCTTCACGGCAGAAATAAGAAAGTACCTACCCAGACGACCCTACATATGGGTCTACCACCTAGTAAAATATATATTATTCTATAAATAAATATTCACTGTTTACTTCCATTAATCGCTATTGTAGAGAAGTTGCATAGCTCGAGCTGCGTATTTTCCTCGCACAGGCACTTTGCTTAGCTTTTGCATTCACGCACTATAGCACATCTCTGGTGGAAAGACACCCTTATACAGAAGTATTTGTGCTATGGATGCGTTCTGTAAGTACTATGGTACGGACTAGGCATGGAAATGATTGCTATTTTCGTTTATTTTCATTTAATGAAATTATGATTTCTTATTTCATATGATTTCACATGTGAAATTTCGCAGGCAATCATTTTTATTTCGCATTTGGCCTAATGTCACAATTGCGAGTGTTTGCTTTTAGTAATCAAAGTCAAGGTCAGAATTTCATTTAGGTACAATTTGTACACTTATGAAAGTCAAATTTGATGCCATGGGTTCAAGAGTCTATCAGGAGGCCTTGTTAATGAATTATGACATATAATATGAAATGAAATGTAACTTATTAGTCGTTTAATTTTCGATCTACGTAATGTGATATATTGTATACTTTACTTAAAACAACGAACTATAACAATTGGAACGAAATGCGAATGATCTGCTATTTCAAAGAGTGAGAATTATAGAAGTCGATCTGAAAAGTAGCAGGTGTGACGAATGAAAATAATTTCATATGATTTTTCACATGCTATTCATGAAATGTTCCATGCCTAGTAGGAACTATGGAATTTCTTTCCTACTGTCGATGCTTCGCATTGCTCGATCTGCGCATTTTCCTCGCACAGTTACCTCCCGGCGGCACATCTTCATAGCACATATTACTCGCTCCGCTACATAGTTTAGCATTAATGGAAACCGTGACATAAGCTACGAAAGTAGCTCAGCTCTCACATCCTTGTAGCATAGCATAGCAACACCCACCTTATCGGCAGTCAATTAGCATAACCATTTCTTATTGTTTAATTCCTGTCGGTGAGTAAATATTTCTATATTTACTATCGAATGAGAAAAAGATGGATATAACAGAAATAACGCAAATCCTGTAAGTAGTTTGTTGCTAATATGCAATCTATTTCAGTCAATTTTGTTTTAAAGAAGGTCGTTGTGTGGTGTAGTGTAGATTTTTTTATATCGTACCTTGTTGTGAAGTAAACTGTATTATCATTAAGTACATAAAACTCAATTTAAATTGTCAAATTCGCGAGTCAGCGAGACGAGACATGACCTTTTCGCGATCATAAGTATGATTTAAGAATTCAGCCGTTTATAGAGTCTACTCTAAATAACTACTTAGTTATTTTTCTATAGGTTCGGATTGCTACGTAATTCATTATGCCTACACCTTTGGTATGAGGCTATTCATGTAAGATAGGTCTATACTTACTACACCAGAGATTCATTCCATAACACGTCATGCACATACCTGTAACAAAACAATGTAATATTAGGTACTTCAGAATATTATTACATTTGTGTCGACAAAAATAATATTAGGTAACGTGCCTTAAAGTAGAGTAATGATGAAACTTATTAAGTCTGCAACACCTACATATTTTTCTGATAATTTTACAAATGATTCTGACATAAAAATAATCAAAAATATTTGAAATGAAAATACGTATTAACAGCTATTACGGTTAAACTTGCAGATTAGAGTTTCGGCTGAGTTATTGTTGTAATAAATAACACGAGTTGAGAGACTCAATTTTTTATTCAATCTACCGTACAATTTATTGTTACAAGACAACAAGATGCATTTTCCACTTGACATTGGCGAAATGCGTAATCCCGCAAAAGCCATTAATAAGGAAGATTAAATTTCCATATTATTTATTAAAGATAACTTAACAAAATATACAAAAGTAGCTAATAATATTCAAGTTACTATGTTCCCCCAACTGGAAGCTTGCAAAAAAGCTTTGAAAAGGTTTATCACACTACAAAACAATATCTGTTTAAAAGCTTTATCTAAGGACGAATAACCCTTCTAAGGATTTAAGTTAAACCTAGACCTCCGCATTGCGTCTCACTTTGGCTATATAATCTTTGTTTTCTGTCGGAAACTCCAACTTTATTTGGTAGGGCTTACTTTTGTTGTAAATTAGTTTCATTCGCAACATGGACATTGTGACCGAAATACAAAGCTTAGGCACTTACATCAGTAAATGCATAGTCCCTTTTGTATATTTTGCTTGGATTAGGTATGTTAAAAAAATGGGAGTGGTCTCTCCTTGACTTTCTCGTATACCGGAAACGACTCAAAAGTTGATAGAAACCTTGTATGACATCAAAATATAAGGTTTCGGATGGATGACCGAAAATTTAACATCTCGATTTTCCTCCGTGCGGAAGGCACGTTAAGCTGGTGGTCCAGGGGGCTGTGGAAAGATAGCAGTCGTTCTCAAGGAGCGTTGGTGTCAGGTACACGGCCGTAAAAATCTAATGGCAAATCCTTTAGCAGGATTGTCGATATCAGGATATACTGTACCGACCCCAAATAATTTGAGAGCAGGGTAAGAGAAAGAAGGAAAATTGGTAAAAAAAATATTTATAGCCTATGAAGGAAGGCAAAAAGATCTAGCTTATTTATAACTGATGTATTCAACTATTTTTCATTTCATAAAATATCCGTGTCATATTATCAAACTATATGAAGAAATAGACATGATAGCGGCTGATTTAAGACCATTTGACCAGATTTAATGCCATGTTTAAGTTTTTAAAATTAAAAACTTTTATATATGTTTATCGGTGGTTGACTAAGGCCTAATCGCCCCTAATGTGTCGGGAGGCTAGGTGGGGACATTATATGAGCTGTTGATGATGATATATTTTTATTTTGATACAAAATTATTAATTAAAAAGCAGTGAAAAGATAATAGTTTTCTCAAGACTTTACATAACAATTTGCATATGCAAGATCATAAAAATAATGCTAGTAGTGAAGTAACATTTATTTTGCAACTACCTCGTTAATACCGCTTTTCACATCGGGGACATTACGTAAACACCAGGAAAATGCCGGGCATGTGTTGTGTGACCAACGAGCACGGGCTACGACACCGCAAGGATGAAACTTTGAATGAGACTTCAATCTTATCTCGTAGTATTAAGGGTGAGATTCACAAGTTTGCAGACTGCAGGATGTGGTGTTCACTGCACAAACAATTTACTGAACCACTCTCCACGTAGACATTGACGCTGGCTGAATAGACGCTCGCCATGTATATTTCAAACTGAAGTCAACTTTCTGGTTTACTGCAATGCTATGGCAAAAAGAAATAAGTACGTGCTTCGTTACTGAATGCGCCCATAATTACGGCGACTTTTTCATTTATTAAAAAGAAGATAATACATTTATACGAGAAAGAAAACGATTTTAAATGAAAATATTTAATTATAGGTATAATAATAAATGAAAGTATGAAAGCCATACCCACGCACGGCGTACAGAAATGACAATGTGGATGTATAGAGAAATATTTGTAGTTTCCAATGTGATGTGTCGCATAACTGTGCGAATTGTACAATGCAGTAAAAAAAGAGATATTGTAATACAAATGCACAATATTGTGTTGTATCATATTTTATGGGTAATTAGCAAGAAAGTGAAGTATAAAAACCATATCCATCCCTTATTAGGCTGGATTTAATAAGAAATAACCATATCCACGGCGTACACAAATGACATAATTATGTAGGGGTCTATTCACAGAGTTTATAGTACACCAAGAGAACGCTTTTTGCTTGGAATCTCAGAAAAAAGACATTTAGAATTTTATAAATTTGCAGGACACTATCTCGAGATCTTTTGAAAGAGAAAGAGAAGACAAACAAGGAATATAATTATAACGATATCATCGACGTCAATAAAACAGACATTATTAGGGATAACTCAAAAACTACTTGTCAGACAAATTTAAATGGGACCACATGACAAGCATCAGCTTACAATGGTTGAAAAATCTTCAAAATCGGTACACCCAGTAAAGACTTTTGAGGTAAGAAACATAAAAAATAGATTCGAATTGCGAACCTTCTCTTTTTTTGAAGTCGGTTGGTAAAATTCATTATTATTTTTGTTTCATTATTCGACATGATCTAAACCTAAGGGTGTGGTTACATCGTCTAAAATGGCCGCAGGTGCATCTATGTTGTCTTGATGTCTAGCCCATGCAAGATAAAAAAAATCGGGAGTGGTCTCCCCTTGACTTTCTCGTATACCGGAGACGACTCAAAGGTTGATAGAAACCTTATATTTTGATGTCATACATGCATGTTAAATTTTGGTCACCCATTCGAGTACCGACCGCTCACTTGGTTGCTTAACTTTCGTGATCGACGGCTCAAAATTTGTTAGAAACCTTATATTTTGATGTCATACACGTATGTAAAATTTGGTTGCAATAAGTTAAAGCATGCTCGAGTTATTGTGCTAACGCACAGACACACACAGTCATAATTCCAAAAAACATATTTTTGGACTCAGGGAGGTCCAAAACGTGTAAATGAGTCAAAATCTCGAGGTCGAATTTTTTGACGATTACAAGACTTCTTCCATACTACGTACGAGAAAGTAAAAATAGACTATGCTTATAATGTGCGCGCAGCTCCCAACGGTGCGGCGGCCGTGACTGCTTAAGCAGTACCCGAATCCAGATACCCTATTTTTTACCATATCCCGTTGGGTTTACTAAAATGAAACAGACTGCGCAGAGTTTATGGACGAGTCTTACGATATTTATTTGACTTAAAGTCAACTACAAAAATTGCGGTTTTAATACCTTTAAATACAATAAAAAATCTGTTAATAAAAATCTAAATGCTTTTTTATTTTAGGTCGGTGCCAACCTAAATATTTGGAATATACGCTGTCACTTGTATTTGGGACTGACCTTCAAAAGACATGAACTAACGAACGAATAAAAATGAACTAACTCTTTAATAATGCGAACAGCTAAGGAGCGGAATTTGTTGCCTGCTGATGTGTTCCCTGATACTCGTAGCTTGGGTGCTTTTAAAGCGAGAGTGAATAGGCTATTTCTAGGTAAGCTATTAACATCGTATGCCACATCGTCGCTTAAGATCAGGTGAGAGTGTGATCAAATCTTTCCTATAATAAAAAACGTGGGTTCTAAATGAGAAGTTGTAATGATCATTTACGTTTGTTAACAACTATTTCGCTTTACCCTTAACCATTTAGTCCGAGCTGAAACAGTAGTAAAATAATTTGAATAAAGCTAAAGCCTTTAAAGCTTTCGTGCGGAACATATTTTCCCCGATACGAAAGGTGATTTATTGAAGCATAAAAACATGTTGAGTAAGAAATCTGTACAAGGTGAAATCTCAAGGAAAATCCAAGGACCTAATGCCAAAAATAAACTGTGAAACGTTTATATTAAAAGTGCTAATAGTATTTGTGCCACCAAAATTCAGGTTGAAGTAAAAAGTAAAGTGAAAGTTATAACAATAAAAACAATACAATATTAAACGAAAAGAACAGAAAAAATGTCCTATGCATGGCCAAAAGGTACTGCCTCAGCATAATTATGTTTCTGTGACATTATGTCACAACGAAAAAAGTCGTGACTTTATGTATGTACTAGGTGTCGCCCGCGGCTTTGATTGCGTTAATATTATAATATAGCCTATATTAAATAGCCTTCCTCGATAAATGGACTATCGAACACAAAAATAATTTTTCAATTTGAATCAGTCGTTCCTGAGATTAGGGCGTTCAACCAAACAAACAAACTCTTCACCTTTATAATATTAGCATGGATGATAGTTTATCTATGATTATAACCAATGATCAAAGTCAGTGTTATCAAAGAAAAAGGAAGCCGCGAGTGAATATCCTTAACCTTTAGATAAACTGAAATGAAGGTGAAAAGATTCCGCGCAAAAATGGTAAATTTATCTTTATCGGTGTCTTCTCTTCCTAATCTAGTCATAATAATATTAATGGAATATTGTTGTGACGTAGGTATACCGTACGTAACGAATGAATTAAATGTTCAGATAACCGGAGTACTTTAAGTAATAAATATAGGTTAATTTTCAAGGATATTCATTGATACATTTTTCAAACGTTTCTAAAACGCCTTACTAATTCTGCTACTTATAAATTTAACGTCAACAATAAAGATAATTGACGAAAGGGCGGTTCAACGTTATCGTCAAGTGATGAAACACATTTTTCACTAAACCGGTACGCTAACCAAATTGCTATTATTAAAGTAAACTGATGCAACTACCTTCTATTTTATTCTGAACAAGATATATATTTATTTTGCTGCAGTAACAATTGAAGTTTGGCTTCTGTAGTAACAATTGAAGACAACTGTCCCAAATCCTGCTTTGTTCTAAAGTTGTCGGGTCAATGTGATCATCCCAGTAATGTCTTGGCTGACCTGGCTATACGCATTGCAGGTTTTAGCGGCGCCAGTGCGTTTCCTATCATAACTCAAATAGAATTGACAGCAGGAAGCCGCGGCCGCTAAACGGAAAACGAAACGGAACGCCCAATTGAATAGCCATTGTTCAAATTATAGTTTAACAATGTCTATAAATTAACTTCTTTTATATTTATAAAACATTTTCCAACTATGTGTTTTATTACATACATTATAGTATATATAAAATACAAAGTAAAAAACTTAAGATTAGCCTGCTAACCTTAAGTTTATCTTTGACTCTATTGAATCTAAAATGGTAAGCGAACTGGAGTCCAAACGCGAAGGTAGCTAGAAAGTTAGTGCATGTAAGAGAACATACGCGCCGCACTAGGCACTAGTCACCGTCGCGTCGCCTTGCCGACCAGCAAGGTGCTTCTTCACGCCTTGAAATTAATCGTAATAACTTATTAAGGACGAGTTTATAAACGCAGTAGGTATATTGATGGTTACAACTAATTGTAACCATCAATATACCTACTGCGTTTATAAACTCATGAGCGTACATCTAAATGTACGCTCACGTAATCAACGGCGATTAGTTTTAATGAAAGTAAATACTTTCATTATTGAAATATGAAAGAAAATACTTTCATTATTTGCTAAAATTTTCTAAGGAATAGAATAGAACTGACCAATTAAAAGAAAAATATGGTGACTATTATAGTCATCCTATTCAGTCAGTTCTACTGGAAGTTCTTAAGGTTTTAAAGGAATAGAGTTCTACTGGAAGTTCTAAGGGTTCTAAAGGAATAGAATAGAACTGACCAATTAAAAGAAAACTATGGCTACTATAATAGTCACCACATTTTTCTTTTAATTGGTTAGTTCTACTCTATTCCTTAGAGAATTTCAGCCAATAATGAAAGTAAAGTGAACTAATCGCCATTAATTACGTGAGCGTACAAGGTTCTAAAGGAATAGAGTTCTACTGGAAGTTCTAAGGGTTCTAAAGGAATAGAATAGAACTGACCAATTAAAAGAAAACTATGGCTACTATAATAGTCACCACATTTTTCTTTTAATTGGTTAGTTCTACTCTATTCCTTAGAGAATTTCAGCCAATAATGAAAGTAAAGTGAACTAATCGCCATTAATTACGTGAGCGTACATCTGTCTATCGATTTTCATTTCTTGAAGTTTCTTTTGAACTGACGTTAGCATTTTGCTGCACGGAAATGGATCGAATTATAAATCAACGATCGGGAAAGTTCTACTAACACACAATGTTTTTTTGAATGACTATTTGTTTTTATTATAACTCAATCACATTTAATACATAACATAATTATTGTTGTGAATTATTCGTACTTTCGATCGAATCGCTGAGTTCATAGGAAGACCGAGTGTCGCGATCAGCGGTCGTACTACATAACATGGTTCTAGTTGAGCATGCCGTAATATACACTATTCATTGCGCGCGTCTCAAGGACTGCGAAGCGATGAAAGTTAAGCACAGCCGCAAAGGAGATCGGTCAAATCGCTGAGTTACGTATTCACTTGACTTTATCGGAAGGAGAAGTGATATGTCGGCCGGCCATATCACTTGTCGGCCGGCTTGGCCCATCTCCTTAAATCTGTGAGTTCTCCGCTCTTCGTCGGCGTCCGCGTGGAAATTTAATAGTATAAACAAAAACCGAAATGTTTAAGATATAAAAAATAATAATATAGTCTGTTACTCAGTGAAATCGTCGGCGTCCGCGTGGAAATTTAATAGTATAAACAAAAACCGAAATGTTTAAGATATAAAAAATAATAATATAGTCTGTTACTCAGTGAAAATTTAAAGCGTAAACTTGATCCAGAATTACGTTTCGTCGAAATACCCATAATCGGTTCTATAAATATTAGTGTGAATAAGCGAATGGCGAAACCTTAGGTACCGTAGATGAAGGTTATTTTTTTATGATCAAGCGGAAGCGAGCTTTCATAACGGGTATGTGTAAAACCGACTAAGCCTTAACGTTTAACCTTTCGGTTAAACGTTCATTTGCAAAATCTGGATCATATCTCGATACAGTTATACGGCCAAAAATGTAGCATTCGATAGGTAATGTTCGAGCCTATTCATTACAAAAAAAAACTAAAAAAGATTATGTATGACTTGAAATTTTTAACTCCTACTTTTTAAAATTAATTTCGAAATATTATTCATAATTTGTCTGTACTGCTATCTATTTTATTTGGAGTTAGCTTAAAATGTTTTCTTCCACCCTTCTCTATTAATCTCGATTTATAACACGAAGTTTAATAAGTATTAAAAATCTCGAGAACTTCATATTAACGTGAAAACTTATCAAAGATAGGGCTTATATTTTTTAAAACTCAAATATGATAAACACTGTAGCTAAATTATATTCATTTTTGAGAAATATCAACCAATTCGTAAGTGAACGATCGATACGTACCCGTAACCTACAAACCGTACAACAAGAGTGCCTTGCGCTATCAAAATTAAATAATCCAAGGCTTATTACAAAGCGCATCTGTTTTGTCCCCGCGGTGTACTTCAGCACTGGTTATTAAAATATCAGTTGGACGGTCCCGCTCCTAACTACATTTTTAATATTGCGGGCGAGAAGCTCTCGTTCGCGAATGCTTTCGTTATTTAAAATATAAAAATTACATTTTGTGAGCTCTGAAAAATAATAAGATTATTTTATTTTTTAAAGAGCAACTTTAAATATGGTGTAATATGTATTGTCTATGGACTCAACGGTGTTAAAGTTCCGGACGTAATTGTTTCGATAATGCAAACGATGTTGCATAGAAATTAAGAATGTTTTGCAATTTATACGCGACATGCACAAAACCGAAGTATTGATATGGATTATTTTAACTAAACAGGATCGGTTTAGATATTCTCAGTAGTTACGCAAAATTTATAAGCGTTACCTAAGAAAAATCAGTCGTTCTGCACAATATAAATAAGTTTGTTTTAATACACAAGTACAGTCACGAGTAATAATATATATACATTGTCACATTTTCTAAAATATCTTACCTTAAACCAATCTAGAAAGAAGTGTACGACAATTTGTTCTAAATTATCTAACCATTAAACTGTGTCAAAATTAGGTACACATTTATTCCACATTAATATAATCGAAACAAAATCAGAAATAACTTCACACTTCCAAAATAATATTTAACTGTCCATGACAATTTCTGTAATATGTATACAATTGTACACATGTAATAGAAACTGTCATGGATACATTAAAATGATATTGGAAGTGTATACCTACTTTTTCCCGTTTTTGTTACTTTACTCGTTATTTTAGTAGAATTCAGTGATGATTGAAAGCAAAAATTGTACACGTGTAATAGAAACTGTCATGGATACATTAAAATGATATTGGAAGTGTATACCTACTTTTTCCCGTTTTTGTTACTTTACTCGTTATTTTAGTAGAATTCAGTGATGATTGAAAGCAAAAATTGTACACGTGTAATAGAAACTGTCATGGATACATTAAAATGATATTGGAAGTGTATACCTACTTTTTCCCGTTTTTGTTACTTTACTCGCTATTTTAGTAGAATTCAGTGATGGATGATTGAAAGCAAAAATTGTACACGTGTAATAGAAACTGTCATGGTTACATTAAAATGATATTGGAAGTGTATACCTACTTTTTCCCCTTTTTGTTACTTTACTCGTTATTTTAATAGAATCCAGTGATGATTGAAAGCAAAAATTGTACACGTGTAATAAAAACTGTCATGGATACATTAAAATGATATTGGAAGTGTATACCTACTTTTTTTTACTCGTTATTTTGTACACGTGTAATAGAAATTATCATGGATACATTTAAATGATGATATTGGAAGTGTATACCTACTTATTCCCATTTTTTTAAAAGCTTTTATTTAACTTGCAATGTTTGTTACTTGTAGGTATGTACGTTTGGGTGAAATCTTGCAACTGATTTTTAAAGCAGTTATCCTCAAACGATTGTGACGAAATTTTGCATACAAGTTAGGTTTGCATGAAAATGCATGCAAAGTGGTGTCAGTCTAAATCCAATATGGCGGACGGCCTAAGATGGCGGACTACTTATTTTTATGCACTGCCACAATATGGGTATCAAATGAAAAGATTTGCTGAGTAGAATACGAATACAGTAACTAAAAATTAAAGAATAAATTTCTTTAAAAGAAAAATATTAGGTAAGTACATACCTACTACCTAACTATCACTTATCCTTATCCGGGCTACTGCAATATTTCCGTAGGAATCTAACAGCACAATAACTTAAAGGAATACGGAAATAAGTATAAGAAGTCGACGGGCGAGCCGTTATGCGACGCATTGCCACTCGCTGATGGCTACCTACCCGCTTTACTTCAAATATTAACTTTTTTCTTTTGTAACATATCCTAATGACGAAATTAATAGAAAACTCTAGAAATAAGTATTTTTATTTATTTGTTTTCATTAAAAGTAATTAATAATATTTAATAGTAATTGTTTACTTATTTTCGAAATTGTACTGTATACATATTTTTGATTTGCTTGGTGGGTACATAATTATGCAACTAAAAGTTAATATTACTTTTTGATAACCTGTTGTTTACAATAATTTTATAAACATGTGTAGTTTATTTTGATACATTTTAGCGTTTACATAATTATTGACTAAAGTTTAGCATACTTATTTTTGCGATTTAATTTAGCTACATGAATATGAACTTTAAAGATGTTTCTATGTTATTACTCATGACTGTACACAATCACACTCAATTACACAGTAGTTTTAATTACACAGATCTACGATTATAATGTTATTTTGATGCACAAGCATAATTGGAAACGATCGGTTTCGAGGAAACATTGAAATAAATGTTTTGTGGTGTGTAGGTATATGACGTTAAAAATTTTATAGCGGGATTTCCACCCCATCAGTCGCCATCTGGGGTCTGTTGTCATACACTTCTCGCCAAGTACTCCTTAGATTTTAAATACTGAAGACATGTATGGGCTATTATTATATGGCGGTATGGGCTAGATTCCTTTGCCTTCCCTTAATAGGAAGAATTTAAAAACAACAAATAATCCGATTTATTGACTAAATGGCCAAATGACCAAGGCACGATGCAACAGAAGTTTAATTGCCGTTGGAATAAATAAGTTTCAATGAAGCTACGAAAGCAATAAATTAAAAATGCACTTGCAAATCAACGCGTAAACATCGTAGTCATAACTTGTATGAATTAAGCGCTACGGCTCTGGCAGTCTACGAACATCGTAAGCTCGCTACGGCTCGTAGCAACTCTGTAGCAACAACGCCATAAATCTGCGGCGTAGCCTTGCCGCAATCTCCAAAAAGTCGAGAAATATAGCCGGGTGATAATCTTGAAAATATTGGGTTTCCTTTGAATATTATATCTACCTTAGTTGAACTACCTACTATTTAGGTATTTGTACGCAAATTTATTTCTATATGTGTGTGTGTGAAACATAACTACACATATTTTTATACATTTAAAAATTTATCATTGTCCATTATGTAGGTACCAAATGGCAATTATCGATTTCGGTTTATTTTTTAAACAATAATTTTCCTTTTTTCCCATTAAATTACTAAGACACTAATAGAAACATTTAAAATAATCATTTTATTTCATTTACACTGTTTATATTTAATTCAATTTAAATCTAAATATTTATTTTTTAAGTATTTTGAGATGCTTTTTGAGCAGAGTTAACAAAATAATAACAAATGTTCAATTAGATAAAATTGTTATAGATTATCTAAACTAGAATTAGTATTTTCAGCATACAACATTCAATTAATAAATCACGTAGCTTCAATGTCATTTTAATCCCGATTTAAAACGGAATTGCAATGATCCCATTAGTTCACGTTTGGGTGGAAATATTCAAATCTAACATAAAATTATACGAAATTAGTTTCAATCAAGTTCACGTAAGTAATTAAAAGGTGAGAGAATATAATTATGTACACAACTACATTACTTTAACAATATTCTTTAAGCTAAGATGTTGTACAGACATTATAACTTTTTAATCAAGTACAGACAGTAAGTCGTCATCGTATAGTATATATGTACTACTTCAACACTACCCTTGAGTGTCGTAAAAGGCGACAAATGACGGGTTTCAATAACATAACTACCGACAGTTCCCATGGTAACGGTAGAATTTTGACAGATTTCGTAAAGAATATCTGATATCACCATCAATCCTAAACCGCATGTGTAAGTTTTATAATTCAATGCGTATTGATTTTGACATATTTAACGGTTCTCTCGTCTCACCAATTGTCTTATTCTAATGGCTCTTTTGAAATATTTAAATAAAAAATAGAATTATGAAAAATTAGTGAATGTTTAAGAAAAATCTTGTTAGTAGTGTCTGCTGTTTAAGATTAGTCTTAGGACTAATAAATAGTATATTCATTCAGGCAAGCTGTGCTTATGCCTAGAAGGGATAATCACTGTAAGATGTATTGTGTTTTCGTTTTTTATGTATAAGCTAGTTGATTTGATTGTACCCAGTTTTGTTAGCCAAATAAATTAAAAAAATCTGTATCCATAGGTCATCCAGCCCGTATGGTGGAGATTATCGACCAACATTAAAATGCCCAATTAGGGTTGATGTCTAGTACTCATGGGAAAAGCAACTAAAAGTCTGGTGGAGATTTCTTAGTAGGGTTTTGTTTAATAAACTCAAGCGTCTATGGGCTACGATGACTGTCTAATGATATAAGATAGAAAAACAGTCTACACCCCATCATAACATAATAGCCTTTATACTTTTGATCCCTCCTTGTCATCTAAGGAGGTTTAGGCAGACGCTTGCCCAATGCGAATTGGTGGACGGAGTATAAGGTGGTCAATACCCCTTTGCTGATATATTAGTCGCCTTCTACGACACCGATTGGAGGATATGGGGTGATGCTATTCTACTCTGCCGGCATCACATAACTTACAGTCCGCCTGGTGGTAATGTCGGCCCGTATTTTTGTTTATCACCCGTGTAGAATATAAAAAAAAATAATGGTAAAAAAGCACGTGATAATTCAGAGAGAATAATTTGCACTGTAGCACTGCCGAATTTAATTGACATGACATTCAATTACTGTCCGAATCTATTATTCTCGTCGCTTTGTTCGCTTTTATTCGAGAACGGCAAATTAATATCAATTAATTTACGATTGTATTAGGATTTTTTACAGTTAACTGATTCTTGTATTACATACATTAGAAAAATACAAACAAAATATTCCGGTGTATCCCATCCACTGTTTACAAGAAATGTAAAACGGAAATTATGGGGCAAGCGTTTAGTACCGAATCATACCATTATTTCTATAACTAAAAAAACCTGATATATAAAGAAGTATGAGAATAGTAGATTGTATTACAAGGGAGCAAAATAGTATTTTTACGGCGACGGCGCTACTTTGAAGCACGAGCGAAGCGAAGGATTCTAGAATAGAATTCCGAGCGTAGCGAGGAATTCTAACGTAGAATCCTGAGCGCAGCGAGGGATTCAAAGTACATCGCCCGAGGGAAAAATAATTTGCTCTCGAGTTATACACTCTACTTTTCATCCCCTTTCTATGAGAAAATAAATAAGAGAAGCTGTTATATAATTAATGAATATATTTAATTCAAAGAAGACATGTGAAATGAAGTAAAAATAATTACAAAATTATATTTATATTGGATACGCTAGCGCAATTATTAAAAGTTATTGTCACTGTTTTATTTGGGATCGATATTGTTGTCGATTCATTTACATTTTGAGTATTTGTACGACGTTGTTAGCTTCTATAGTTATTGTTTCAGGAGTTAATGCATTATCACTTTCATAACTCGAGGTAGTAGAACTCATTATTTTTGCAAAATACAATAAAATATGTACCTACTGAGGTAACAAGAACAGAAAAATATTTTTTTTTTTAGTTAGTGCCGTGCAGCCAACACGTACCAGCCAGTAATTCATACAATTTGCGTTCGATTTCTATGAATGATATATGTTCTAAATTCAAATCACTTTTACGCCCGCTAAAAAGTTCTTATCGGAAAAGAGCTATTTTGTTCCTACTTATAGAGGAACAAAGCGACACTTTTCGAATAGAAGGGATGAAATAGTAGATTGTAAAACAAGGGAGTAAAATAGTATTTTTATGGCGAGGGCCCTACTTTGAGGCACGAGCGAAGCGAAGGATTCTAGAATAGAATCCTGAGCGTAGCGAGGGATTCTAACGTAGAATCCTGAGCGCAGCAAGGGATTCAAAGTACATCGCCCGAGGGAAAAATAATTTGCTCTCGAGTTATATACTCTACTTTTCATCCCCTTTCTATGAGAAAATAAATAAAAGACGCTGTTATGTAAATTAATGAATATATTTAATTAACATAAGACATGTGAAATGAAGTAAAAATAATTACAAATTTAGGTATATTTATATTGGATACGCTAGCACAATTAAAGTTATTGTCACTGTTTTATTTGGGATCGATATTGTTGTCGATTCATTTACATTTTGAGTATTTGTACGACGTTGTTAGCTTCTATAGTAATTGTTTCAGGAGTTAATGCATTATCACTTTCATAACTCGAGGTAGTAGAACTCATTATTTTTGCAAAATACAATAAAATATGTACTGAGATAATAAGAACAGAAAAGTAATTCGCGCGTTTTGTTTTTTTTTTAGTCCGTGCCGTGCAGCCAACACGTACCAGCCAGTAATTCATACAATTTGCGTTCGATTTCTATGAATGATATATGTTCTAAATTTAAATCACTTTTACGCCCGCTAAAAAGTTCTTATCGGAAAAGAGCTATTTTGTTCCCACTTATAGAGGAACAAAGCGATACTTTTCGAATAGAAGGGATGAAAAGGTATTTTTGTTTCTTTATCCCGCTTTATCAATTACCCATAGACATAGAAGGACACATAAACTAATACACAGAGTTCCTGTGCACGGCGACTAAACGTAATGTAAAGGTTTTGAATTTATTTTTGTGTAAATCAATTAATAAACTTTTTTCGTTCCTTCATTCAAATAGAAGGATACATCAAAAGGTACAATACTACGCTTAAGTAAAACATTACAGTGTTCCCGCAGTGCTAAAGTGATTCATTGTGCATTCAGATGCATGCAGATTGGAAGAAAGGCTGAAAATTAAGAATGAAAAACAAATGTTTAAAATTTTGAAAATAGAACTCTCAGGCAGTCGCGGGGGAAATGCTCTTAGTAGAAGATCCGAACCTATATCGACCTTCACCGAGCTGATAATAGAATGAAACATATTTTATTATTAATTTAGTATATTAGAAAATGTATTAAAAATGGGTTGTCTAAAAAAATCCTGGACAGGCTATTTTTAATAATTTTTTGAAAAATGATTTTTAAAAAAAAATGAATAAAATATTGCAACATCAAGATAATAAGAAAATTTTGTCCTGACTGATAGTAGAAACCGTATAGAATGTGTAGGCATTGGGTTGTCTTATCATTTACCTGCGCGAACTACTGGGTTGTCAGGTATGAACAGGTATGTCGATATCAGTTATTTTCACTCGATTGGATAATAGAAAAAAATTTATATCATCATAAGCGCGCGACAAAATTTTCTTATTATCTTGATGTTGCAATATTTTATTAAAAATCATTTTTCAAAAAATAATTAAAAATAGTCTGTCCAGGATTTTTTTAGACAACCCATTTTTAATATATTTTCTAATATACTAAATTAATAATAAAATATGTTTCATTCTATTATCAGCTCGGTGAAGGTCGATTTAGGTTCGGATCTTAGACTATCTGCAAATGTGAAAACAAGAGACAGGCGGTGACTATCAAATTGCATTGTGGAAACCTCATCATTTTAAAAGCCCATTTTGACGCATTCCTCTTGACAAGTATTATAAAGATACAGGTTTTAGTATGCCATTTCTGAATCTACAATAGTTATTATCATTACTTTAACAAAACACTACTTAAGTATGATTTGGTTGTTTACATTACTCATAAAAAGTGAGCACCCAACTGACATTATTCTCTTTTAAAGACTGTTGACGTTGAGGACAAATGGTATTATTATTCGTGGTTAATCAATGTTCCTGTGACTTCAGCAGAGATTATTATAAGTTGTTTAAGTAATATCGTCATCTAAGTGACTAAGTAGTTATTTTTACTCGTCGTAATGTAATATAAGACGAGTATAAAATAATAATAACTTCAATATTCACACTAATTTCAAGCGCAAATTAACTATAACTAACAACTTTTATGGACACGCGATAGCAGACAAACATGCACAATAAATTAAACTATTTTTGATAAATAAAATTTTGTAACTCGTAAAATGTTCATCGCACAAGCATGTGTATCTACCGCGATTCAAATCCGGGTCGCTTGTTGTGTGAGCAACATTACATTACTGACCGCTACACCACCACGGCACGGCGCGTCGTACTTGCTTTTCAAACTTTGTAAAAGATACTTAGAAATAAAATTAGTTTATTTTAAACGATGACCAAAGGGATTTACTCTTAGCTTCAGGAACCGACTGATAGTTTAAAAGCGCCAGGATGCAATTAGCGAATGAACAAGGAGTTCGAACTTTAATTTAGTTTTAGCTGTTCATGTTTCTGGGCGAAACATTTACAATTATACTCACTCACTAATTCTAAGCTTATTGTTAGAAAATATAAAAGATGCTGTTTTATTATACTGTTTTTTCTTATTAATCAAAATTAAGTTTCACGCCTCCAGTTTCCTCTTTGTAAGATGTTTTGACTAAGGAAATCATAATTTCCTAAATAAAGATGAAAATTAAAATTTTAAGATTAATGTTAACAAAGTCATGTTTGTTTCATAATTAAATCAAGTAACGTCTCAATACGTTCCTGCCCACTCAAAACATAGCTTGTAAATCAATTAACTTTTATTATAAATTATCTTTTGTAGGTGGTTACGGTTATTGCCAAAAAAAATTAAATTAGTCTAAATAATAATTTCCCAATCAACGCTAAGAATCTCTTTTCAGATTTAACTTAAATATATAAAAATAGACATGACTTATGGCACTGAGACGTGTTCACTTACAATGGGCCTGATAAAAAAAAAACCGCCCAAGTGCGAGTCGGACTCGCACACCAAGGGTTCCGCCGTACAAACGTAGCATTCCCTAGCGTGTGACGGAAATTCGTCTAAGGTGTCGGTATAAACTGCTGTATCTTTTGATTGCGTTAACTTAGAAGTTTGATTTTTTCACTGCTTAAAGGGACAGTAGACCTAGGTATTTGGTATAAATTTCAATTTGATACCTTTATTCGTTCGTGAGAAATAAGGTAGTAAGTTTCATTTTATTAAAATATTTTTATTATATTATATAACTAAAAAAATGTGATTTTCGCAATTTTTCCTATATTTGCATTATATGACAATGCTTCATGCCAAATTTCAAGATTCTGAGTTTACGGGAAGTATCCTGTAGGTTTTGATTCCTTTGCGAGTGTCGGAAATTTGTTGAAAATATCGACATAATCGGCTGTATCTTTTGATTGGCTTGGCTTAGAAGTTTGATATTTTCACAGCTTAAAGGGGCAATAGACTTGAGTATTTCGTGTGAATTTCAGCTTGATACGTCCACGCGTTCTTGAGATAAAGGGTCTTGACAGACAGACAGACAGACAGACGGACAACAAAGTGATCCTATAAGGGTTCCGTTTTTTCCTTTTGAGGTACGGAACCCTAAAAAGCTCAAGGTCACTCAAAGGGCAATGGGGAGGGCTAAGTTCGGTGTTTCTTTACGAGATCGAATCAGGAATGACGAGATCCGTAGAAGAACTAAAGTTTACGACATAGCCCAAAGAATTGCAAAACTTAAGTGGCAGTGGGCGGGGCACATTGCTCGGAGCGCTCTCCGAGCAATGTGCCCCGATGGCCGATGGGGCCGAATAGTTCCCGAATGGCGACCGCGCACCGGACAACCCATAGTGGGTAGGCCCCCCACAAGGTGGACTGACGACCTGATTAAGGCTGCTGGCCACGCCTGAATGCGAGGAGCACAGGATCGGTCGTTGTGGCGTTCTTTAGGGGAGGCCTATGTTCAGCAGTGGACGTCATGTGGCTGAAATGATGATGATGATATAAAAATAGTACATTAAAAAATTGTGCTTCGTGCTCGTGAATCTTGCTTGAGGGACTTGTGCTTCTTGTTACTTAAACTTAAGATATTATCAACTGTTTGTTGTCCAAGGGTGAGGCCTGGTGACCTGTAGCAGATTTCTCCCGAAACCTATTTCAAGCACCAGTCCCTCACATATTTCGATTCAAATCTATGTCACCTAGTCTTAAGTACTACAACTAAGTATCTAAATTTTGAAGGACAAATAAATACTTTTGAATTTGAAACATATTATTTCATAATCACCTACGCTAAAATAGCAAGATTGGACGAAAAATATAAGAAACTCAAATCTCATTATTATCCCATCAATCTTAGAGAAAATAAAAAACTTATTAAATTAAGTTGACAGCAAGACATGACTAAAAATCATTTTTCCCGGGAAAGCAATCAACAGAAACAATAGGAGGGCAATAAAGCTTATCAAAATGTTTTTCTTGAAACGCAAATCTTCAAAACATTAAATATTTGATAAGCCTTACAATGTACTGTTATGTCGTAATATTATTTTTATCACCTGCCGCCTGCTATTTACGAGCGTAAAAACCAAAATCAACTTGTACTTCTTCTCTTATTAATGGCTTCGCGGTAAATACTTACTAAAGATTTTTTAACTGCACGTGTTACTACAAGAACTCGGGTGAAAACTCCTAACCAAAACGTTAATGTTTTTAAATGGTTTGCATCAGACAGCTATAAAAATGTTTGAAAACGGAAGCGTTTTGGATTTCGTTAATATGTTGGAGTTACTCCCGAGTAGTAATAACACGTGTTGAGAGACTCCATTTTTTCCACTGAATCTACCGTACAGTTCATTGTTACTTTTAGATGCATTTTCACTTGCTTGCAAAATGCGTAATTGTGTCGCGACGTTATTATTTAATTAATTTATTTATAAAAACCAACAGTGTTTCTACAATTACAGGTTTCCTTTCTGAAATTAAATATTATGAAAATAAAACTTACAAACCTATAAAACAAAAAAGCTTCGCAGCTTTCACAAAGATAGACAGATGGTAGGTAGGAACGCAATCGCTCGCAGGCTATTTCCTATACTTAGCACCCTCGAACATTTCTTCATGCATCTGATCGGCACCTTCATTTTTACAAATTCTAAAATTGGATTAGTTCATCATCCACCAGGAATGGATTGATAGATGAATAAACATGTTATGGACGACTGAAATCTGACCATGAGGTACTTACTAAAGTATTAAAAATCTCAAAGCAAATTTAGGCACTTGTTGGACTGTGGTGATCTGCATGGGTAGATGTGAGCGCGAAGTACCCACACAGACGAGGCAGTGTAAGTGGCAATGTTTTGAAAAGCATTATTTCATTATCACCAAATCTGATGTGATTCAAGAAATATGAGCAAACTATTAACTATGACCTCCGAAATTCTGCCTAAGTGAAGTTCAATTGAGAATGACACCCCAAAATTTGAATAACAAAACATGAATCCCGCACCTGCGGGAAATTATTCAAATACGTCAATTCAAACACCCTCTCCGCCTAAGTAAGGCAGTTATGCATTTAGGGTATGACAGAGTGGGCTTGCTTCAGACTTTCTAGATCGAACCCTAGTGATAAAATCAAAATATTTATTCAAAAGGTTCCTTGTAGATGTTATAAATAGTCGTATTTTTGCGTACCCTTCTTCTTGACTTTGGGTCTTAAGTGAAAGACGATCTTTTGATCAAGAATTATTTTTAATACTAGAAAACGATTACGCCTTTGTAAACGCAAAAATTATTCCATAATGTAAGGTAGTTTCATCTTAACTGGGCGTCAAATATTTGCAAAAATATTTCGTTCAGATCTTAGAAGTGCAAATTTCAAAGATTTGATGAAACAATGTTTACCATAAAAACATAAGCACCAAGCACTGACAAATTTCGACAGCGAAAAGCAGTGGCTCGGTGGCGTAGTGGTTAACGCAGCCGCCCGGATTGCGGAAGATGTTGGGTACGATTCCCGCCTGAGGGCGGTCGATCTTTTTCAGTGTATTTTTTCTAGTATTAAAAATATCTAAACGCGTAGACATTTTTAAACGCAAAAATTATTCAACAGGAATTATTTGGTGAAAAACTGTTGAACACGATACGAACATAAAGTTAGATTGATTCATATTATATCTGAAATTGATTGTGTTGCGCGATAAATATTTGACTTTAATATGAAGAATGAAAACAACAAGATTGAATTACAAAAGTTGGTAATGATTTGCGGCTCAAATCTAAGAAACACAAACCACACAATGAGAAAGCCTTTATTTCGTTATGCTTACGTTTTTCTTTTATTCATTTCTTCTGGAAACGACTTCAAGACGGCTTTACTTCCATCTAATCGTTTTACAATTGCTCCATTCTCCTCAAGGCTTTATCTTTTTCAGTGGCACTTAATCTAAAACGCTCCAAGCCAAGCACGCCTATTTTGGCTCCGTTTGTTGCTTAGGATAATATATAATGTGTTAAAACATGCACATATGAAAGTAAAAGAGTGATCAATATTGGACCGGCTAATAAACACAGTTATTTTTAATCGTTTTAAGGGTTAATAGCGAAAAAAGTCAGCTGTTCTAGTATACAAAAATGCAATACCTACGCTACCGTATGGAACAGCTGATATGTTTTGGCGATTTCTCTGTTGGTCCAATAGTAAAAGTAGTTTGTATTGACTGGCACTTAAAGTAGGTTTCAGCATTAAGGGCAGGTTATCCTTCAAAAGTAGGCACATCGCGCGAGATGGTGCCAGCAACTCTACATTAGTGTAATGACATCAGTCGAGCACGCTAGTAGCATCACAGTATACACAATTTTGCAGCAGTATAATTTTCATTTTTTTATCTCACGGAAGTCAATGATTGTGTGTAGATAGACACATTGTCTGTGGGTGCACCAGTGTCTGCACTGGGGCTCCCGCACTGACACATTATCTTATCAGAAGTCAGCGTTAAAAACAGCAAAATGTTAACTCCTCCGATCCTTGCCTCAGGACCTCTGCCCTCGATCCCCTAGAGGAGTACAATCAAGTCCTGGCTAGCTACCACCATCTTATCTAAATTTGTCGCCATGATAATAATGTTAGCAGCATTATTGTGTTCCGACAATTAATGATGAAGATAGCCAGTCCCTCTGTAGTTGAGGGTTCAGGTGAAGTTCGATTACATCTTCGGCCTTTAAGAATATAAAGAAAAGCTTACGATCAGACGCTATACTCGTATGTTTGATATTCTATGTTTCTAATACCGTAGTTACCTACTTCTCTTTTAAAGTACCAGTTTTAAGTACCAGTTTTGTGATTTCAATATCAAATAGCTAGCTTACAGATATTTTAAAGCTAGTCCTCGATTTTATCAGTATACAAGAATTAGAATTTCTTATCTTTAATTACAAAGCCTGAACTACATTTGGAACGATCCCAAATGTTTTTAAATTATACGATCTAAGTAGAAACCTGCTATTTTCGATTAAACTCGTATTCCCAATCGTACGCGATTTCAATACTACTCGTACAATGCTGGCGGAAGTATCGCTTTGATATTAAAACTTGAACATTTCTAGAATGGCTTGCGCACGCTGACGTCTGATATTGACATTCCTGGAAATAACAAATATTCCCAGTGAGATTAACACGTAGACAAGCTAAAATAAAGATAGAACAATAGAAAATTCCGAACTATTAGTACTGGTGAATGCTGTTTTTAGAAATCTCCGTCGGAAATGCTTCGATAATGCGGTAATTACAAGATATACTAACACATAGTATGTAAATGAGCTTTTGTAGTTTATTAAAAAAACCCTAATACTTTCAACTCGTGTTTCAGATCACGTGATAAGACGAATAAGCGAGATTCTTGTTACATTTTAAAATACACATGTAGGTACCATTTAATAAAAACGATAAACATTTTTCTTTCCAAGCAGCTAAACATATGAATTAGTTATATGTAATATTCATAAATATTAATCGTCACAGATCAATGCTATACTTACGTGATAAGAGTATTTAAAAACGTAAGAACCAAGCGATCATGCCGTTGTCAGCAAATCAACATTTCGAAATGTGCAATAACATAAAATACTAACAGAGCGATAAGGGTATTTGAGATTATTTCCGTCAAAATGTACGAATAAGTCGAAGATTAGTCGAATAAAGACAAAACTAGGTATTAAATTAAAGCTAATACAAAAATACCATTAATTATTCAAGGACATTTCCACATAATGTAATAAGCAATTTCAGCAATTTCAATACGCAGTCAAATTTCGCAAACAAGCAAGCCAACATTAATAGGGTTAACAGCCTTCAGAGAGCAGTTCGGAAATCACCAATAGCACGCCATTAAAACAGCGTCGTATTATGCTGAATGTGCGCCTTGAATTGCTGTCGAGTTCAGTTTTGCTCTTTGCCGAGAGAGCTTTGGGTGAAATGCATTCAATAGTGTAAACATCGCAATATGCTAACAGAATTTTTCGAATACAATTTGAATTGTTAGCTAAAGGCGCAAGTTTGGGGAAGAATAAATTGTTTCTTCATTTTCTTGGATAAAGTCAATGTTCTAAATAAAAATAAAAGTTTGTTGTGTGTTTCATTGTCCGGATTTCAATTATCGACACTGTTGTTTCTCTTGGAAAACTGGAATCAATGCATCATATTTTGATTTTTTAGTAGATACTTACTGTGCTTACTCAGAGTTGCGATAAGGGTCCTTCTTTACCGTCAATATTTGAAAACCCTATTGGACTACATTCTGCAAGCAGGATCGTTACTTACTGTACACCAGACTGTAATGTGAATAATGGTCGCCTTTAACAGTTGTCCTTGAACAACATTTCATTACACATAACATGACATCCAGTAGTATGGGCCATGCAGTGCTGCTAATAGTGACATGTTGCCATTGCCAGCCTGTCTACATAATAGGAGCACGAAACCCAAAATGTATCAATCTTTCAGTGCACAAACAAACAAAAGCCAACTACCAGGACAGTGAGGACAGATGCAATCATGCAACATTCAAAATCATCTCGGAAGGCCGGGTATAAAGAATAATCATAGTTCCTCCAATCATTCTTCCATCCAATCCAATATTACTGGAAATAAATTTTCAAAAGCATATCAATTATATTTACGAATAGACCAAAGAGAGTAAAGAGTAAACGTTAACGTGGCCATTTAAAATCAGGTTTTAGAGTAGAATGTTAGCTGAATAAGCAATTCCGACTATTCACACTTCACCGCGCGCCGTAACTGCTTCTTTACGAGAAGCTAAATGAGAGTTAAATTCTATTAAAGAAATCTTTACTAAGATAACGATTTAAATGGGCGCGGAATTATAATGATATTCTACAATAACTCACTAAACCAAGAAGCAAAATTATGTAAATTTTATTGATACTCGTAGCATCACAGGGGAATGTATGCAAATATTTTTATTATAATCATTAATCAAAACTTTAACCAGCGTAAATGTTTTTTTAATTACTTTGTGTATACTTTCTCTTTCGACAGAATATATTATAAATGAATTACCTAGTGATGTAGGTATATGTAACTAGTATAGAGTACCGAACTATCTAGAGTTAACAACTTTAATTACATTGATAAGAAATTGCAATACTATATAGAGTTGACAACTTTAATTACCTACATTGATAAAAAAATATCGTATTTCAAAAGGTTTACGTTTTCTACGTTTTCCTTAATGATTTTTTTATCTCCTTTTCGTATAGCGTGGTAAATTTATACATTTTTATTAAGACTTCGCTAAGTGGAAATGTTGGTATACATTGTAACCTACTAATATAATACATGTTTAAGCTTATGTATTTAATTAGTTGTTTGTCCGTCACATACGCTACAATGGCGCAACGAATTTGGATGAAAGACAGGTAGTGTGATCCACCTGTTCACAGATTACTCTGACTAAATATAAAATATAATATACATATAGCTCGAAATTTAAACACTCCTTATGGCAGTACCCCCACCTTAAAGAATAGAGCAATTAGTAACAACTCTTCTAATCTTCTTAGTGTTAGGCCGCGGTTCCACTTTAGCTACGCCAAGCTACACTTACTAAGGACATTATGTCTGATTCACACCAGTAAGGTAAGCTACACTGACACTATGAAAATAACGCAATACAATTGGTGTGATTGAAAGACATCATTAGGCAAGCTTTCCACGACTTCACAAGGCAGGGAATATACTACCAGTTACAATCAGGTTATATGTTACTTTGCTAACCTAATTTATAAAAAAAACTCGGCATAAATTGTGAAACAAACTGGTAGTCAAGAACATTTGGTATGCGACACACATCTTCAGATTTATATCAAACATTATTATATTTGAGCTATAAATTCGGGGTTTCATATATGAATCTGCCTGCGGTGTTCATATCATTTGAGTACATTACAATAACCATCCCACTCAGAGCCCTCGCATTTGTATGATGAAGTACGGTTGCTCCTGATATTAACAGCGGGGCTATTACAACATTTATTTTATATTAAAAAAGTTTGAAGGTACTATGGGATTGGCTATACATTACTTCGTTTGTACCTCCATTTTATTTTCACAAATATGTATATAAATATTTGTTTGTTTGTAATGAATATGTTCAAAAACTAATGGAGCTATTTAAAAAAATATTTTACACATATTTACACGTAACATTAGATGTATGTTATTTAAAAACCACTACCATTTTCGAACACGCAAAGTAATATAAAAATATACTTACAGGGTTATTTGTAAAGCATCAACAACATTCAAAGATCTTATCAACACAAACAACTTTTACATGGAAGTAACTCTGAAATCGCGAAAAATATTAGAGGTTTAAGTATGAAATTGCCGTTATGTGTGGAGAATTTAATGAAAAATAATTTTCCCGTACAAATATATTTGTGAATTTTTAAGGAACCACTAATCTAAATTTTGTGTAATTTTGTGGATATATTTAGACAACATTAAACTATAGGATACTTAGAGAAAAATTTAAGAATTAATACCTGTAAAAAAATATTCATATTTTTATTACGGAGACGTTCACCTCTTAGGACGAGCTGTTTTTGAAGATGTATTTCTAGTGAATATAAGTTCTTAAAAGTAAAATCATAATTCACGAACCATGTAGGTAAGAGCTATTAAATTTATTCAGCTGATTTCCCAGCCCGTTAAAATCAACATAATAAATGCTATAACATCAGGATATTACAGTTACCTAAATATTTCCAGCTCGCGTTGAAGTTATACTTGAATAACTTTCGACATGAACATACTCGTAAAATATCCTAAAATAAATCTATTGGTTCCCAGTATTTACTTCGAAATACTTAAACCAATACATATCTGACAGTTGTATTAGCGTTACATTCAGTTGCGAATACGAAATACATTCTAAGGCAGTCTCATTTATATTTATAGATGAAAATCGAAAAAAATAAAAAATGTAATGATATTTTCCCCGCAATACTCAAAAATATTTCAATAAACGTGGTTATTAGCCCTCAATTCTCAAGTCCACGAAAAAAGTAAAAAAACACTTACTCAAAGCTTTTAATTATATTAAAATCCAAAATTACGCCACCTTTAAGATTGCCCCTAATTTCTAATGAATAAAGACTTCAAGAAAATATTTTTACATTTCGCATAAAAATGTCGTAAAATTTTATCACCATACTTAAATGAAATCTTGAGATGTAAAGTGCTTATAAGTGGTTCGTTCCGTTTCAATTAAGCTGAATTGGCCTAATTTAAAACAATCTTACAAAATGAATTTTTAAGTTGAAAGTTAGTGAAGAGGCAATGGGAACAGTTATTTTATCTGTCTATCTGAAGAAAAAAAAATCTGTCATTATATATGACAACATACTCCCCCAATAAAAAATATTATTTTTAATATACTGTGTAGGGATTGTATATCAATGACATAAGATATATTTAAAGATATACAAAATTTCAAATAGTGATTAGTTCACTATACCAAGTGCTACATAATAAAATATTCCGTTAACAATACTATGTAAATATGTAACTCCTCAATGGGTTGCACGCAATTTTAAATTAATAGGTAATTGTTTTCCCTGCGTGATTTAACTAACATACGACATCATTAGTAGATAAGTAAAGCCAAAATATATTAATGCCATTATTAGCGTGAGCCTCCGGTTTTCAAACTTTGGAATAAACAAAAAAATTCATAATATCAAATGACAAACATTTCAGCACCCAAGATGACCAATAGCTATCGTATAATTGTGTAATGATTATGTGTTAACTTTAAAACTCAACATAACTCTCGAATAACCTAATTTAATTTGTATATTTATGCACATTGGGCTATCACAAAATGTCTAGTTTTCCCAATCGATTTTGCGCTTTGTAGTACTCACGTATAGCGTTAAAAATCAATTAGTTAGATAAATTTTACAGTTTTGAGTATCTTTGATTGTGTGGGGTCTGGATTCCGTTATAGGTACCAAGTATTTTTGAGTTATGACACCACAAATGCCAGTAATAATGTGTTTATTATAATAAATTATTATTAATAATAACTGTGTGTTACGCATGCACACGACTACATAATTGCAATTACGTACTTACTCGTGTTCATGTACGTGATTTGGGGGCAGGTTGAATGACTTGAGTAGTCACAATTGCATCATTATGTGTATAGTGTCTGTGATTTCTACACCATCTAACCAAGTTCCTTCCAAAAAACCAGAAGCAGATTATTTGTACCTATATGAAACCACAGATAACATAATACATGATAAATCGCAGATTATTATTACGAGTACTAACGATTATGGCAAAGAGACCCAGTAGACAGCCATAATACTATATTTTTTTGCGAAACCTACTCTCGCGCCAGCAGCTGACTGTGTAAAATATAAAATGTATGCATGCGAAAATCGTGGGGCTACCGATGTAAGAAATGTGTTAAATTATTTATGAACCAATATAATCCAAGGAAAAAAGGCAGTAGGTAGCTATATAGGACCCAAATCAAATAGATAGACGCAATGTCTTTCACTTTCAAATAGGGTAGAAATCAGACATCTAAAGATAGCAAATTCTAGCAGAATACGTATTTATACGGCGAGCATTTATTAAAGTGAAATTATTAGGTAATACCCACAATAATTTACTAATACCATTACTTATTCTATTTCGTATCTATAAATAACAGATATTTGGGGTCCAACACAATAGTGCCAATATCTGTTGAGTGAATGAAATGTCTCGGAATGAGTCTCGTTCGTTTGCGAATGCTTGAGCTACGACTGGGCTCAGCAAACATGAATGAGCAAATCCTTTTATTGTAGGTAACAGCGAGGGATTTAATAAAAAAGTCTGTTATCGAATTCTAAGATAAATGTATACCTAAGTACCACGAACTGTGTCGTGAATAAACATTCAACTCGTCTCAAAAGCACCACATGTTGGCAATATACTGATTCTTATTTGTTAATATTTTTATTTTGTATGATCCCACAATTCGTATTACTAATTCGCGTTTGCATCGAAAGAATGAACGAAAGTTATTACTGGATGCTGGTCTGTTTTTTTAATTCTCCCTATCTTTAGAGCAGGCAAGGGGAACTAAAGCCCATACAGCCACGTATTCAACTCTGAACTGAATCGCTGTCAAAGATTAGCGCCAAAACTAAGTCGCATAGATAGCGTACTGGTACTAATTAACGATTCTATTCAGTTTAGGTCTTAAAATTGGATCGCGATAAAAAATGGTGGTAAGGTAGCAGTATATCATCATTTCGAACTAAGTAAAGGTTCCAAGTTATCAACAAGATCGGGTTGCATGATGAGTAACAAGTGAATGACTAGAACAAATTCTTTGGATCTACCAAGTTCTGGATAGTTCGTTTCGAAGATTGCGGTTTAGAGTCCTTGGGACGGATGTGCTCTATCTACTCGCATCTGAATAAAAGAGAATCTTGTTATATTTTTAAATATTATGTGTTCATACATACATATCAAATCCTTATGCATGTATTATATAATGAGTCTCATCGCCGACTTGAGTCAAGACATGATTGATTTCTGAGTTTCATTCTGTACGGGCCTTAATAGTCATACATAGGTTATAAAAGGTCTTAATTACTTTAATACAGCATCATTTTACAACCTGCCAAATCGGCGTACAAGAGTAATAGTAAAAATAATAATAAAAAATATGTCAATTTATTAATTACATACTAATGTAATTAATAAATTGACATATTATTTATGTATTAAACTTAAATCATGCTTCAAAATAAATAATAAGAAAGCTTATTAAATTAAATTATAATAATAAAAGTCACTCAGTTTTTTCTAACTAAATATTATTTTGTTAGTAAAGAATTTTGCTACTTTATGTGAAACGTTTTGTGTTAAATTTTTTATTGACAAAACGACAAACTTATGCGTAAAAAACTTTTTGGTGTCGCTTATTCCTTTCATCGAATTTCCAAATCACAGCGGTGCTAAAGAAGTTTCACTTCAATTACAAATATTTTAATAATTACAACTGTAAAATAAGCCTTTTATTTTGAGAACCGCCGGCTTATTCTCCCAGAAACAACACCTGTTGGTTTTGAACACGCAATCGGTCGGCATCACGCAATGAAACTTCCACGCCACAAGGCGCTGTTTTATTTTATAGTGGCTGTATTAAATCTATCCATAAAGCGACGAGAGCTAGGCGATAGCGAATTAACCGCTCGAATTTTAAGTGTCAGTTGTAAAGAAAACTGTTATCCAATGATCAAAGGTTTCTTAGTTAAAATAGTATTTCGAACTTAGTTGCAGCATCGTCGTACTTTGCTTCAGCGTTTTATCTTTTTTAACAGACTTCCAAAAAAGGATGGGCTTCTAATTCGCGTCATCGAAAGTGGTTGATAACATCTTAAAATATTTATGTAACAATGTATTAAAAAACAAAACAATACTACATCTGTATTTCAATATAAGACACACTTTTTGTAAGGCGCCGCAAATACCTACCTACTACTTATTTCCAATTAAAATGACTTTAGTGTCAAATCTAAATATTTCTCCCTTCACGGTGTCGTGTAGGTAGGTACGTCATACGTTACGTTTCGTTACGCTCTCTTATTTACACCTCGGTACACTATGAATAAAACCAATCACATTACGACGAGATATAAATCAGTAAGACGACAAATAGTTTTCACAAATAAATGCATCTATCGTGAAAACACAATATATCAAGATCATGCTATTATGTAGTAAAAGTTGTTTTGGTCATCTTAATCGACTATATGGCCTCCAATCATGCATCTCATGAGAAGAAACAGTAATTAATGAAGAACTGATGATACCAAATTATACTGTTTAGATATCTATCGCATTAAATTTGTTCGGCATTTTTAATGGAGAACGCTATATTTATCTTTATAAATTAAGATAAAACAATGGACCAAAATGTATTCCTCTTAAAGTCTAAATTATAAAATATATTTGTTACTTAGTTAGAGTAGGTACCTACTATTCAGCCAAAATGTGAATGGGAGACGCCACAACGGAATGAATAAATATTTCTGTGGAAAAAACGTATGTTAACCCTTTTAACCTAAATCTTTTCTTGTGCGGCTAGTTCTGCTTACCCTTCACTTTAAAAGGAGTATTAGGGTTACTTAGCTTGGCTAGCAGATTTACAGCTACCCTACATTGCAATTGCTATGGAATCCTGACGTTGTCACTGATAAAACGTGACTGACATACGATTGAATAACAAGAGTCCCTAACACGGACGTCCGACCAAGGAAAGCAGTCAATAAAACCTGTATACTTCGAAATGCTTTAGGTTTTTCTACTAGCAAAAAAGGTTACGCGGCTATCGACACAGTAAAGTGGAAAATTGCTAGCAATTGGAACATTTTGGACTTGTGTTGTTAGTTTGTTTACAAAATTGCCAGGCTGAGGCATGTTTAGAATAGAATATACTTTATGGTACATCAACATTTTGAACTTACATAAAGCCAATGATGTTTGAACATTTACGACGCATTATGTTATTAAGGGTCATAATTTACTAGTGGGGACATCTAATTGGCCTCACTTGTTACTAATATGTCTTTTTAGTTTATAAGCTATTGGTGTTCATAGGATAAAATAAATAAATATTACAGAATGACAGTCAGAGATCAATCATGTCTTGAGAATCGTTTGTCACTTTCTATCAATCACATAGTGATAGAAACGTACGACGCTCAAGTAGGTGTTGATTATTGAGACTCATTCTATAATACGTGCTTTAATTTTTGAATGATTTATTAAGTAACGGATTTTTGAGTCTCAAAAAAGTTTTTAAAAAGTTAAACAAAAATTTTTTTTTCCATCTAACAAGACCTACGTGTCCCATGAACTGTCCAAGATGTATATGTTGCCTAAAGCTCATAATTATTTTCTGATGCATCATTTACCGCCCCCACATAAATAACATTAATGTTATCAATAGTTTCGCCGAACTGAACAACCGTACCTTTTATTCGGCCTACGAACGCCTTAGCTATTACATAAATTGAAATGAATTTAAATGAAACTGTATAACTCTCACTGGGTATGTTTGTGAACTGTATCATTTATTTATCACTTTTCTTGATATAATAATCAAATTAAAAACATTTAATTCCAATGAACCCGTTTTAAATGAATGAATACAATTTTACAGTTTGATTTAATAATAATAATAAATTTTATTTCAGACTTTAAAAGTTGCGACAATTTTGTACCTAAAGGAAAATACTTACCTACGTAGGTAAGTATTTTCCTTTACAATTTTTTCGAAAGAAGAAAAACAAAAGGCAATGAAGTAAATTAATGTGTCAAATTTACATTTCTTTTTTATTAATAGGTACATATGCAAACTTTTTGGACGCCTACTGAGGTTGAGCAAAACTTACTACCTCCATACATACAATAAAAATTATAATCCTAAAAGGAGTTGAGCAACGCTTTAGGTAACATTAAATTACAAATTAATCTATTATGGGCCTTGCAGTTGCTCAAAATAGTAACAGGTTGGCTGTCGCTACATAAATGGGGCACCAAACCCAAAAAGTAACAAAATCTCCACGAACCTATAAACAAAAGCCAACATTGTTGCGTCATTGAGCGCGTTCTACCGTCTACCGTCTATACATCGGCGGGTGCTCTGAGGGGCTTTGTTCCCTAATCCCACCGTCTTCCTTCGTTTTAAGGACTACGTGTGCTGGTTTATAGTGTCACTGACAAACTGTGGCTACCATTCCAACACGAACTAATATATATGGCAAATAGTTTCTTTGTTGCACAATCAAGAAATGTAATTCACTTTGCTCCTAACAATCCTGGGTCATTCAAAAGAGGCGTGAAGAAGCACGGCAGTTTATCTCTCGCACAGCTTTCTTGGCATTTGGATTCCACTTCTTCTGATAATCAGGTGGAATGGACTCATTTGCTATACCATTTAAAAAATAAAACAACAGGAAACATCTATCTTTTGTTAGCTAACGTACTTGTGCAAAATAAGACACTGTACATTTTGCCTAGTGGGAAAAGCCTCTTATGTCGCTCAACAGGTCGATTGGTCTTATAACTCAAGCACCCTCCAGAACACACGCCAGAGAGGCGAAGTCTCTAAGACAAGGACCTAGGGATGTAGTCAAGCTTACTACGGGTACACCATTGACAAATAAAGGTCATGCTTCGCAGCAATAATCAGACAAAAAAATCTAGATTTCAGTTTCAAAGCCTGCTGGTCTGCTAAACAAACTTCCGAATTAGTCCTCAATTTTTTTTTTGATAAATTTTATCTTATCAGCTTTGATACTTTAGATACACTTTTGAATACAAACTTCGACAGTATACGCAGATCACATTTGCAAATTGTCCTGAGTCTCTTCGAAGCTAAGTTATGATAAATATTGCATACAAGCAATATTTATCATAACTTAGCTTCGAAGCCATAAAGTTATTAGAAATAAGTAAACAAACAGCTACATTGTTTGTTTACTTATTTCTAATAATTTTATAAAGAGTATTATGTATCAATAATATTTAAATAAAACATGAGAGACCAACTTTTTTAACAACAAACTATAACACGCAAAGACCACTACTTTTCATTGACGATTGTTACAAAAATTGTTCTTGTTTTCCATAACAGATGGGGCCAACCCAGCTGCAATGAAAGCTCTTTTCCAATGCGAAAATAGCTACATTTTGCTTATAAATGCTCCCAACCACAACGGTCATATCACAAAATTACAATTCTTTCCGGCATGAAATTTTATTAGAAGACCCAACTAAAGCCATAACAGGCTAAATAGAGATTGTTTTTTTAGTACGCAGTTCGTACTTATGCCGGAAACAAGCAGATTTGGACCTCGAAAGTGGGCTATTTAGTTAATAGTCATTTGTTTCATTACCTAACCCCATTAGAACCCTCACGGTCGTTTGTATTACTACAAAAAATACATAAATGTATGAGCAAAGTTGTGAATAATTAGTTTTATTATCTAGGTATTGCCGTTATACATATTTATTGGAATTAATTATTCGTCGGAGGAATTAATAGTAAAATTGTCACCACTTGTTTACCTAAACCAAATGGTTAACGTATCAATGCAGTTTTGACATCTGCAAGATGTCAAACTATTGTCAAAATGTATGAAGATGAAACTTCAGATCATATAGGTATTATGGAGTTTTTCCGGAGTTCTTGTTGTAAAAACACGTGTTGAGAGACTCCATTTTAACTCAATCTACCGTACAATTATCTGTCACTTTAAGTACATTTTCACTTGACATTGGCGAAATGTCGCGATCGCCATTAATTTAAAAGAATATATTATATGATCTGAGACACAAACGGAAGCCTATTGGATTTTTAAAACGCCATAAGGCCCCTGAATGTCACTTGCGCGCTGCCAAACACTGACCCAGCACTACTCGCGTAGCTTTGATAACCTCACTCATTGATACTAAACACTATACAACAAGGGAGAAGACGGAGAGATTGAGAGGGAAACACGGAGGACGATATATTTCCTTAATTTCGAGAGCTGTACTCTCACAAAAATCAGTCAGGTTTAACATCCAAACAGCACAAACTGAAATGTTATAACACTTACAACCCTTCAAAAAAACATGACACCGTAACTCGGTTTACGACCAGCGCGTTAAATTACGCCGAAGAATAAAAACTACCCTCTTTTTTCAATAAAAAAGGGTTAGGAAAAGGGAGGTGTGCGCCACGTGAATATTCATGAAATGGTTTTGTAACTCGTTTAAAATCTCGGCCGTGTCAAGTGTTGTACAACATTCGCTTTTAGATGAATATTTTGGTTTTCATGTGATGAAAAAATATTGTACACCCCATGTAAGTATGAAAACGACCAATGAGCCTTTACATGGAAAATTAAATACAAATATTAATATAATATAATTTAATCCAAAATGTCAAAGTAATTGAAACATAGAGTGAGATTGGAACATCAGGCCATCTATTAATTGACAAATTTTATCAAAAAAAATCCAATTTATTTGATATTCATAAAGTTAAAAGTTTACTTGATAGATTTGAAGACTTCCTAATAGAATTAAAAAGAGAAGACTCCTTAATAAAAACGTGTCTGAAAGTGAAGACATCAATTTTATTGTAACGCGTTATTTAACAATTGATTTTTGCACTACAAACTTTACCATAATTTTGGGCTGAAGTTATATTCTCCTAAATAATTCATCCTCTTCAAACCGCTCCCAATTAAAAAATGATTCAGAAGACATCCAAGCTTAGTTATGTCGGAAAAAGTTTTCGTCGTTTCTCGTAAAGTAGAATGGACGTAATAAAAAGGATCTAAAACTTTTACAATATCAACTGGCCGTATTACATTAGCAATAGCAACCCCTCTTAAATTGAGATCCAGAAGTTATTTTGTCATTCAGTTGGAAAATTGTATGCTTATTCAATGGTATAGAATAACTTAACATATGAACTACAGAAAATTTAAAAAGATACCTTTAATTGTCACGTGAAAGTAATACTTTTGAATTTTAATTTCCATTTAAAGGCAATCGTGATCTGAATAACCCTTAAAAAAGTAAGAATGTAAACATGACAGACGAACCATTGCTAAAAAGCAAAACATCATTATTTTCCTTTTATCATTCAGTATGAGAGGTTCGCGAGTTCTCGGTAGAAACCTATCCATTTCACAATTAAATTATCTCGATACATCTCGTGTGGAAGTTATTTAAATTTCGTCCATTAATTGCTAATCCAAATTTACAACTCATTTAACCAATTATGAAAGCCTAAGAAAAAATTTATAGAACTAGGAAGGCAAAAAAGGAAATGATCAACATTTTGTATTTTCTGACTATCCTATTCATAGCAGTATAGCTATTTAAAAAAAGTCGTATAAGCCCCCGGTGCGATACCTTTAATAAGAATTACATTTATACGTTGAGAAGCAGTGGGTACCTAGGTTATAGGAAAGTAGTCTTCTAAGGCCTGAACCTTTAGTCTGAACATTTTTCTTAGAAAAAATAATGTTAATAATTTGAGGTCATTGATAATTTAGGAGTATTATCGGCAAGAACTGCGGTGCGTTAAATCCGGCACGTTTAATATCTAACATATGACCAACCTTCGAAGACTTTATTGAAAAACGGCAGTAAAACTAAGCCAATAACATTTATGGACAAAAAGGCTCTTTTTATCATGAGTTTGTAGAATTTTAGAGACTCATAAAAGACATTATTCGCTCTTCAAATGAAAGTTTGTAATACTGTGTCCATCGCATGAAGAAGATTGGGTGTTATCCTGGTGCCAAAGAGAAGATACTTACATCGAAAGCTGGACGCACATCTGGCACCCAGATCCATCGTCGACAGACAGCGCTTAGGTACGAGTAATTTACATAGGTTGCGACTAAGAAACACTGGTAAAATACCTAGGTATAGATATCACACACATAAGACAGCAAAATTTTCACTATAGTCTCAACTGCAATTTTTCATCACCGCAAAATATTATTTTGCAAATTTTTAAGTACTACTTTTACTAGCTAAAAGTCATATGATTAGATTGCTACAAATACATTGCAGTCTTTCAATTAAATTTTTGTTCCAATAGCTATTGGTCGTACAACTGCAAAAGTTCAGACAACAGACAATATAATTTTATTTTGTTTTTCCACAAGAGTTAAGCGGCACTCGAGCCAAAAAATAAGCCAAAATTAGGTGCTTCATTCCCATAACCTCGCTAAGAGCAGAATTCCTATTGGTAGATTTTAACTCGCACAGCTTTGGGGATTCTGGTGATTCGTGCTAATTTGGGGCTGGTTGCATAACTGCGAGCTAAATCGATCTAATGTCACATTAGACACTACCTAAAAATGTTAGGATCTTCTCAGGTTGGATTGTTTTAATGTCAGCCGGGTCGCAAATGTGCCTCCCCGAATGACGTTGGTTTTCTCGATGAGGGGTTTGCAAATACAATGGATTGTTTTTTCTGTCCGCAGAATCTGCAGGCATCATTCGCTATAAAGGTACCCTTTACATTACAGTAACATAGCACTAACTCTCATCTCCACTTGCTTGCTTGCTTCTGTTTGTATAGCCAAGTTTGGTAACTATTAGTAAGTATTCATATTTAAATAAATTGTATCCCGCCCGATAGCGTAACATAAAACTTAGTTAAGGAAGTACCTATTCTTTCGAAATAAATAACAAGCTAACGAGTGGGAAAAATTGTGATTCAAATTGAGATTTGGTTTCAGATAAACTAGATTACTTTTTTATTTTGGGAAATTCCAGCTAGACGCTGGTACTTTTAAATTATGATTGATAACTGCATGACGCAGAAGTAAGCGGTTGATTATTTTCGTTCCAGAATCGTAAGGCATGTAAATGATACAAAGAAATGTATTTCATGAGAATTTTAGTCAATAAAAACTTTTAAAAATACATATACTTATCTTTAAGAGATTTTATTCACTAAAATTCTCATTAAATACATTTCTTTGTTTTACAAGCTTCCTTTAGTATAATTTTGTATACATAACCAATGAAACGCACGTGTGATGAAGTACAAATTAACTTCATGGTCCTAAGAAAGTAATTTGATGAAAATCTCAGAATATATTATGGAGAACAGCAGAGTTCGCAACCGCAGAGAATGTTATAGAAAATACTATAAATATATGTGAATACGTTTTAGAAGTCTCCTTACGAAAGCTAAAAAATGAGCATTCCTCGTAATTAAAATTCAAAACGTCTAATGATGAAGTTAATAACAAAAAACAGTAGCAAATGTAACTCAGCAGAGTGGCGATGTTTCAAAAAACCTCGTTAACTATTTTTGTACGCTTCAAACACGACCGCTTTGCGTTTATTTTTCTTGGCTTATAACTTTGGCAGATACTTTTGTTAAAGATTTTATTTCTAGAGTTCACAAAACTCAGTTGGAAATATTAACTTATGTTTGCGTACCAGTGAATATTTTCCTCAAAGAAGATTATGATCTACAATAAATCTTTTCATTTAGATGAACCTGGATTTACAATCGATAGACATGAGACTTTTATCTCCTAACGAATCTAAGGCATCATAGACGAGGATTTCTTTTTTCAAATTACCTACATTCATAGTTTACGACTTTTAGTAGGTGTTGTTGTTTTACATTATACATCTTTAGGTAAGGCAAAAAGGGCACAGCGGATTACCCGCTCCAATTTGGAGCTCGAACTGGTACAGTAAGTACCTCCAACTTTCAGACCGCATTGAAATAACACCATTTTCGTAGTGCTTTTTCCCAAAGTTGTAAGGTTTTGCAAGGGTCGTATGCTTGTTTCACAACTACTTTGCATTAAAAAAAGATAAAATACAGTCATATATTTAGAAAATACTTACATTTTAATTTTCTTTCTTAAACTTTGCATTAAAAATTGCTGTAGCACGCATATAAATTGGGAGCAGTGGAGGAGAAGTAATTATATTTAATTACAATCGTAATCTGACTTTAATCTACATACATAGGTAAGGTACATATAATCACGCTCGTAATCCCAAAAGAGGTTGAGCAGAGCTTTAGGCAACATTTGATAGCACATAAAATCACATTTGGTAGTACGGGTCATGCAGTGCCTCCAATAGTGCCGTTGCCTGTCGCCTAATGGGGCACGTAACCCTTCAGTAGTCCAACAAACAAAATTAAATACTGTCTCTGCAGTCCGGGTACGTTTATCTAGAGCCCATATAGAGCCCAAAATATGTTTACACTATAAAGACAAACAATACTCAGGGAAGTAAAACCAGAAAAGTAGCGAAAACTCGTTGACTAACCGTTTGTACACAATAACTATTACTGTGAAAGGGACTAGGTATTCTTAGTCCCTTGAGACTAGCTGTGTAAACTTATTTCCTTTCAGCCATAGTTCTCTTTATTCTCGCGACTCACGCAGAATTTGGTTGAAAGACGTTGAATTATGTTGTTGTTTAGATCTATAGAACTGTTTGAAAAGAAAACAGTTCGAAAAGAAAAAAGATTTTATAAACAAATTCTTAATTCGAAAAAATAGACAACGGTATAAAGATTAGACCAAAGCAAAATTTGCTGATTTAAGTCTTAACAAAATTCATTTATATTTTCTATTACATACCTACTTTAAGATTTTTAATTAAAATTAGTGAACGAACTGTGTCGCGGTGTGGATACAACGGTCACGGTCAATGTAAATAATCTAAGTTCTGTGTCTGGGTCATACAATCATGACATATCTGATGTTGAAATAATACCGTTTATTTAATATTTAAAAGAAAACCTTAGTGCTTTCAGCGCGCTTTCGTGGCGGCGTTAGTCAGATATGTAATTAAATGATGAAAAAAAATAGGTGATGTTATTTTTGTGCCGTGTACTAAGTGGTGTTGTTTTGATGCAAAATACTCGCGTTGACGATCAATTATATGAGGCATCTACTAAATAATAATGATAATAAATTGTTTATATATTCATATCGGAAAGTTTTTATATCAGAACACAAAACTCTATACATTAAACAAAGTAGGGTGAATATGATAAAAAATAAACTATTCTTCGTCGTACTTATTCAGAATTCTTTTATATTCAAGTAAGTATTGCTTAACGTACATACGAACATCGTAGTGCTTTATAATTTTTTATTGATATGTACTTTGACATTTTCTTGCACCTTAACGCCTTAACTATAAGCAATAGTAATTAAATAAACCAGTATTAAAGTGACGTATCTTTATATACTGTCACAAGAGGATCGCAATAATTATGATGCACTTTTTAATTGCATTTTAATGTTGTCTTTCTTCTCTGGTTTGTGGTTCGCAATTTAATGAATGCAGAATGAAATGCTAGCTTATTATAGAATCACAGAAGAGTACTTTTAACGGTGAAATAAATTGCGGGAATGCGCTCGGATGTCTGTATTTTAAAATTTACTACAAAAGTTTTTTGTGAAACCGGGCTTCTATTGTTTTCGGGCTCTGCTTTTATCAATAAATAAATACGAAGATATTTCTTCCCGCGACATATTGAATGCACTATAATTAATTTTGGTTTGTTACCCTTACTACACTGCAAATTTATTTGATTTGAATACCACTAATAAATCGGTACAATATCTATGCAATATACTCGTAGAAGGAATGCTTTGGGGGTTTTCCCAGTTTTTATTCACAAATATTTAAAGTTACGACTAAGGGAATTTGAAGTGAATCACATACAATTATAATGTCTTGGAAACTTTCAGTGAAAAGTATACAATATGTACTGTTAGGTATAACAAGATCAGATTCAATCAAAAATCGCCTGAAGTGACCAGCCTGCGATTTTGAACGAGAACACACCCTGTTTTGGTATATAGGGATGCCAATATAATTTAAAGGACGGCAAAGACATTTAAGACCCCTTTCCTTTGAGGTTGACAATCTTAGGGTTGTCATTGTTACGGATGGTCGTAATTTGCAGTGAGCACATTCCGCAAGCTTGTTTTCCACAAACTCTGGACATTTTAGAAATTATTTGGAAAATGATTCGTCACAAAGATTGGTCCAATGCTTTAAAAAAATAGTTTAACATCATTTCTAACACAAAGACAATAAAATAAAAAGTAAATTACCCGCTTAAACGCTGGACGAATCTGTCTATCGTTCATCTATCTTTTTGGATTATCTCTTAGACTCTATTAAAATAGACTGTCAATTTAAGCTGTAGGTAATCCATTTTTGAAATCACCGGTTTCAGAAGTGCAGCACTAAGCACGTCGTTTTAAAATTATCACATACCGATATTGCAATTTCACGAGAAATCAATTCCATTCTCTTTGATCGTGAAACAACTATAAAATGTTTACTACCCCTGTACACCAGAATTGCCAGAAATAGTGGAAAATAAAACGTGTTTATGGAATCAGAGGACACAGGGCCCGTTAAATTGTTATAGTAACATCGAATATGTAGTTTCACCTGGAAACTACCGTCTAAAAGCGTGAGTGTACCTAAGTCGTTTATAACACCAATTCAAGCTGTAATTTGTTTTTATGAGTAATACTCATAAACGCAAATTGTAGCCTAACCTATTTTCTAACATTGTTGTACGCTAAGACTTTTTCTATGAGCAGAGATCTCCAAACTTAAAGGCTTTCTCTGTGGTGTAGAAATTCACCTATACCGGTAATAGGTTCCGAAGTCCTGGGTTCGATCCCCAAACAGGTGCAAATTCGTGCTCGGTTTGCTTGCTGATAGCGCTTTTTAACGTGACAACGTCTTATAATTCGATAGAGCCGGCTGCACGCACGAAAAAACATGACGTCATGCGGCGTTACCTCGCTCTGAATCTAATTCTCTAATTTGAATTTGGAATTATGTTCTTTAAAATTTAAACTTTCAATGATACCAAAACCAGCCAGATACAAATAGTATAGCCAAAGAGATTTTATTACAAGTTTATACATACTATAATGCGAAATCTATTAAACAAATGAAATTAAATTTTTCTTTTGAAAAATTCTACCATTCCATCAGTATTTTCTTAAGACGTTGCCACGTTCAACTATCGTCAGTAAACCGACTTTACAGACAACCAATTTTTTAACTCCAAACTTTGCCCATGAACTTAGTACAAGAAACATGGACAAAAATTTACAACTGCAAAGAAAACGTTGAATATGTAATTTCTTTGGTTTCAGGTAAACAATTGCTTGCCGGCACGGGCGAGAAGGAAGCTAAGTGTTCCTGACACAAACTCGGTACTCTCCAACTCATACCGTGAAACGGTTACACGTGTTCAGGAAATGCTTCGCGACCGACTGTACGTAAGGGTATCATTCCGGCGCAGTTATGGTTGGAATATGTTAATACTACCGACATATATTTAGTTTTTTATTAATTCACGTTTTTATTTACGTATACAAATTAGGTACGTGTGTTTTTGATGTTATTTGGTTGGCAGACAAGCATTCGGCCTGCCTGGTGGTAAGCAGTCCCGTAGCCTATAGACGCTTGCAATAGACTAGCCAACCCTACTCCTTTTCCCTACCCAGTAGAGCTCTGGCTACCTTATTGTTTATATGTGTATGTTTAGCGTGCCCCCACACTAGCCGTTCGTTCTTTGCTACTTAGAAAAGACCATAAAACAAGTACAAAATGTACTACCCATCACACACCTCCCGGTTTGAAACGGAAAGAACGCCCGGTAAGCCAGCAACGGGACCACGCCCCTCGGCGGTTTTGCTTCATTCAGTACGCCCCAGTTGTGCTCCTGCGGGGACTCGTTGCAGAGTTGCGAAAAATGGCAGGATCTACAGAATCTCTTGATTTACATAATTATTTAAAAAAATCCCATGTTTATGGAATATAGGGATGCAGTATGTCCTTTTTTACAGACTTTAAAAAAAGGGGCATAAGTTCATCGATTTTTTACGTATTATTACAAAGGTACACGAGTACCTCTCTCGGCAAGCGCTAGACTACGACTAAGCGTCGATTAAGAAAGACCGGCCACCGGTGAGTGTGTTACAATGAACCCGTTTTTATATCATTTCTAGGTAGCAAAGAACGACCGGCTAGTCTGGCCCCAGGCTTACGCTGACACTTTTTCTTAAAATAAAGATTTTTGCATTTCAATTTGAACCGAATTTAGTCAGATATCGTCTTAGGAGGACCAATAATAACTCGCATGAGCTAAACGTAGAGTTTGAAATGGGTAACACTACATGGGGTTCTCTATTAAGGCTTTTTGAGTGATGGTAAGATCCGAATCAACTATCAAACGGTTTCCAATATTCATTCTACATATAGAGATCGCCTTACCAACGTTTTGTTGCCAAGTATATCCGATCCGCTGATATTTTTGTTAGGTTAATAAAAAAACTGCTAGACAATCCGTTTCTTAGCCCAGCCCGCCTAGCATGACCACCGAAACACGATATTATATAGCCATTTAACGCTTTAAACTGTCAAAAATCATTGGATAAAACCGCCATCTTGAAATTTTTTTGAAACTGCCATCATCTAAGGCGAACATGTATTTTCAGTTTTCGCATTTATAATATTGGTTAGGATTATGGTATTCGAATCGATCATTGATGCACTCTACTACACCACTAATCTAAACTTTGGACAGAGGCTTTGATGAACAAACTTCGACAAAGCAACGCAAGTGTACACAATATCTTCAAAGGAAGTGTCGCTTCTGCCAGACACTAGAGAACATTGCAACTTCTTCCAAGCTCAACATACTATGACATAACAATCCAATCCAATACTTTAATTTGAAAGAAAAATTAAATATCATTTCTTTCTAAAAATCTTCTGTAAAAAAATAATCACCGGTTCATAATCACAACAATTAAAATTACTTATACTATAGGAATTATAGAATAATTAAAACACACCGAATGTACAGCTTTGTTAATTTATTACGAATTTATTTATTTATTTATTATATTTTTAAGAGACTCACTAAACCATGCTTTGCTGTGGCATCATCATCATCATTTCAGCCGAGAGACGCCCACTGTTGGACAAAGGCCATATTGCTGTGGCATAATCTGGTACTATTTATAATATGAATAAATATTAGGTATATGTGCGTAGAAATTAACGTTTAACTTTTGTAATTCGGAATAAGATTAAAATATTGTATTTTAAATGTTAATAATAATTAATAATATGGGGTCAGCGTAATCATACGAATTAATACCGCACAGCTCATTTCATTCAAACACCAGACGCATGTTAAATTACCACCCTTAGTTGTTGATATCACAACAATCCGTACAAAGCTATTTGCTAACTGTTAATAAAATAAAAATAAAAAAAAATACCGTTATCTAGTATCCATAACACAAGTTCTTAATGATAGGTACTTAATTTGGGCTAGATAATTGGTGTGAGCGTGGAAATATATTATATTATATTATATTTATCTAAACTTGTAATATGATCTATCGACCAAGAAGAACTTGATATGACGAAAAATAAGACATAATATATAATCCTAACACTACATTGCATTATTGTATACATACTTAGTTAGTTAGAACTACAACACCAAGAAACCGGTAGGACTCTAATGCGATTATACATCTCTATATCATATCTCAGTCGCATAATAATCCAAAGGAACAGGACCCCTTGATTGATAGTACATTACCTAAGGCACGTCAAACTGACTTTCCAACAAAGATTCAATCAGAAGCTTTATTTGAACCGCCAGCGTTTCCAATTAATCTCAAGCTTTAGTAGAAATCGAATAAAACTTAGGAAAGATGTTTATTTTATGCCAAACCTGACCAGAAAGTGGCATTATCCGCACGCTACTTATGCGTACGGAAAATCCCAGTTCCTGGTCAGGGGGTGACATAAAATTTAAAACTTACCTAGAACTCGGGCGGTAAATAAGAAAGCCGCCCTAGTTAATAAATGTACTATTAAACCCTCTGCCTTCAATCCCAAAATCTAATATGCAATCCCTTATAACGTCTAAGTATTTTTCGGAAAAAATAAATAGAAATTGTATAATTATTACTTAAAGTTGCATTTCAGAAAAGGGAAAGATAGTAAAAATATCTATTTGTATAACATAGCATGCATAAAATCATACCACATTTTTATTTTGTCTTAATACATTTGATAATATTCAAGACTAAAATGTGTTTCCTTTTATCTTGAAATTAAAAACCTCATTCTACAACACATTTTATATAAACTAGTGTATTAAAATCCAATTATCACTTCAATTCCTGACCATGTCTACATAAAAGATAAGCGTGCATACTAAGCGTGCGTGTAAACTAAGACAAAGACCAAATGCTCAAATTAGATTGAATTTGAAAGCAAAAGGAAAACTGAAGGAAACTTTAAAATACATTTCGAATATCAAGAGTCTACTTCGAAAGCTAAGATAAATATTTATATTATAATGGATGGATGAATCCTAGGAGAGTCCATTGAAAAGTGTTTCAACCAATTTCCTCAGCAAGTAAATATTATATTAATATTATTCATAAGTAATTTGCAAGAATTACGCTTTAGCCAGCATAAAGTGAAAGGTTAGCTAATTGGATAATAACGTAATTAATGTTAATAGTACATTTATAATAAGACAGTCGAGTCAGCTAAAAATAGAATTTCCAACATGTGTTACTACAAAAGAACTCGGAGAAACTCTCCAAAATTTTACAATTCCTTAGCCAAATGGCTCAAATTGTATATCAACATGGTGACAAGATATTGTTTGAAAAATTTGTTTATTTATTATTAGAAAATATTAAATTTAATTATTCACTTTAGAACTATTACGGACCACACAATCCCACGATTCCCACGGAAGACCAGCCGGAATGAGCTGCAGAAATCTAAATGCATGGCACTGAAACCAATTTAAATTGGAATCAACCAATATTTGAGTCCAAAACAGAATTGCAAGTTACAGGTACTAATAGTAATCCAGATAATAGGCATGGTCCTATTTGAAATATTGAAACACGAATCATAAATAAAATAACGAATAGTTTCTCTTCTCCATCGTGCCTATACTTTTTCATTTATCTATTTCTTTTTGAAAACATGACGACGACTGATCTGAGGTCATATTTTTCAAACGCGATATAAACTGGTATACATTACTCAATGTAACTGCACCTACCTACATGTATCCTATTTAACGAATTAATCCAACCTTTTTTGCACGATGGAGAAAAAACTTCCAAACATCCAACCTATTTCCAAATATAGGTATTCGTATATTTGAAAAAAATATATTCATAATTTTGATCGACACATCGCTTATTAATTTGTTTTTATCGTCCTTTCAATTCTATTCCTAATCTGTAAAAAGCTGATCGCCTTATCCCGCGTGTAAATGCATTACATCCTGACGTGCGACCTTATTTCAAAATAAAAATTAGAAACCTTTTATCAAGCATAAACATAGATAAGAGTCGCCTTGAACATTCACGGTTCACATCTCTTCACTGATGATGGAACAACGGCTGTAATCATATAATCCGGTCACGAACATGATGCATGAAGATGCAAATTTATAATGACCAGTTTAACATTAGGTTTGTCTTCTAATGTGATATCTGAAGGCATTGCTTTAATGCCACTTGTTCACGGTAGAATGAATTCTTTAAACATTGCTAAGAGTTCGCTTTTATGTTGTCATATTTTACTTTGATTGGCTAAAGTAAATTTCTGGAATCAATTGTAATTTTGTGAGCAAAATCAAATTTAGTTTTATTTAAAATTCGCACTATTCGATTCAAGGGATGGTCTACTGTTATGCCGTAATTTAGATGTACTACCTACCTTTTACAAAATCATAAGCAGCCAATACAAAATAGAAACACGCATTAAGGGTGCGGAGACCTAAAAATTAATGTTCAATGTAGATGTCTTGAATAAACTCGTGATAAATCAGAAGAAAAAATAGAATTTCCAAATAGAACAGTTTTAGTACCATTGTGATGGAACAATGAAAATAGCAGTCGGCGTCTCACACACAAAAGACACGAGCCTTTGAGGGACTGAAAGATACAGCTATTGTTTGTTCATTACGTGGAGGCAGCACGAAATAGACGACCGTTTTGTTTATTAGGAAACAAAAATAAGATCCAACGTTGAATCTAAAAGAGATCTCTTTTAAGTGAGGTTTAATTGTGTGTGATTTTTAATTGGATTTCCAGCGGTCGACAGTGGAAGGACCACCGAGATGAAGGCACAAAAATATTTTTGGCAAAAAAATAGGAAAACCGACTTCAATGCGTACAAATTTAAACTAAAAAGTAAGAAATAAATAATATTTTTATGAAGTAGTTGAAAAGAGCATCATAGAAAACCAAGGAAAGTATTGATACACATTTATAATTCTTTATTTATAATTGATACTCCGATATATTTGGAGCCGGTGCCAGCTAGCCATGGAGGATAATGTTTGCAATTTTCGAACTTCACGGAGCGGCGGATTATTTCTCATCTTTATTATGCATTCATTATTATGTATAGTTAATGGATTAATCAAGTTCGTATCTATTAGGTAAGTTTATTTTGCTTAGGCTGGCACCGACTCCAAATATATCGGAGTATCAATTATAAATAAAGAATTATAAATGTGTATCAATACTTTCCTTGGTTTTCTATGATGCTCTTTTCAACTACTTCATAAAAATATTATTTATTTCTTACTTTTTAGTTTAAATTTGTACGCATTGAAGTCGGTTTTCCTATTTTTTTGCCAAAAATATTTTATTTTATTATTTTTAGTGTTAATCACTACATAGTATAAAACAAAGTCGCTATCCGCCGTCTGTCTGTCCCTATGTATGCTTAGATCTTTAAAACTACACATAAGCATTGCACCCGTGCGAAGCCGGGGCGGGTCGCTAGTTAAGTATATTTTATTGAAAATGGATAGGCCTACTGGATAAATGGATAGGTGCTCATTAAAACTTAACGGAAACGTAAACAATTTTTTTTTTGTTATTAATGTTCTGTTCATAAAGGGTCGAATTTATATCGATACAATTTATACGGGCCATCTCTGATTTTGACGTAGCTAAATAAAGAATCACTAAAATCGAGTCGTAATACTCATAATTGACGGAGTATCAGGTAACAAACACAAAAAAACAGTCGGATAGAGAACTTCCTCTTTTTTTTTAAGTCGGTTCACAAATAATATCACGTCTCAGACCTATAGCTCCCATTCATTCAGAATGAATGGTATAGTTTTAATGGTAAGTTAATGAACTATGAAACTTGAAGAGAAACTAGTTATTTAACTTAAGTTCATATAAAATAATTTGTCATAGTTTATGTGTTGACTATTGGACCTACTAACCAAAATTTCACTATTGCATATTAGGTAATAGCAAGTTCAAAAAAAAAATTGTCATTATTTTTGTGTTCGTGGACGATGTTATTGTTTCATCCCCAATGAAATTATCATTTCAACAAAAAAGTACTGAACCAATTTCGGTATAATTTATACGGGACCACCTTTGAAGTATGACCTTCTTAACGAAAAAAGAATCATCAAAATCGATTCATTATTGGCGGAGTAATCGCGGAACATACATACAAAAAAAAAAAAAAAAAAAAAAAAAAAACATACAGTCGAATAGAGAACCTCCTCCTTTTTTTGTTTGAAGTCGGTTAAAAATAAACTACATATATTATGCACTCGTGTAACGCACACATAGCCACCTCTCACGGACACGGACTCGCATAAATTCTCAGTACGACCTACGAAGGGAATGCACACATAGGCACACATGGTAAACCTTCGAATAGAAGGGAAAATCATTAATTGTCATCTGTCATTTAGCGTATTAACAACCTCAGCATAACGGCTGAGTTCAAGTATTAAAGTAAAATATTTTAAGTATTAGGTATATTATATTATACAGGTGATTATCATGTGTTCATAAAGCGTACAAAAATCATGGTTATAAAGAATTCCAATCGTTCGTGAACGTCGTAGCACACTTCGTAGCTCGGAAAGGGAAAGCCTTTCCGAGCTGATAAGTGTGCATGATGATCACTTGTATAGTATAATACAGGTGATCATGATATGTTCATAGAAGGTAAAAAAAAATCTTGGTTATCAAAGAATTCCAATCGTCCGTGAACGTCGTAGCACACGTCGTAGCTCGAAAAGGGAACTACTTTCCGAGCTGATAAGTGTGCATGATGATCAGCTGTATAATATAATACAGGTGATCTTCAAGTGATCATAGAGCGTAAAAAAAAAATCATGTTTATCAAAGAATTCCAGTCGTCCGTGAACGTCGTAGCACACGTCGTAGCTCGGAAAGGGAAAGCCTTTCCGAGCTGATAAGTGTGCATGATGATCACTTGTATAGTATAATACAGGTGATCATGATATGTTCATAGAAGGTAAAAAAAAATCTTGGTTATCAAAGAATTCCAATCGTCCGTGAACGTCGTAGCACACGTCGTAGCTCGAAAAGGGAACTACTTTCCGAGCTGATAAGTGTGCATGATGATCAGCTGTATAATATAATACAGGTGATCATCATGTGTTCATAGAGCGTAAAACATATCATGGTTATAAAAGAATTCCAATCGTCCGTGAAGATCGTAGCACACTTATCAGCTCGGAAAGGGAACGCCTCTTTTTTTACTATGAACGCTACGGAACGCCTCTTTATCATAGTAAAAAGATACGGTTCCGAGCTAATAAATGTGACCTTTATGATAAATCTTTATAATTGTTTTCTTTGCTGACTATCTGTCATATAAATACTGTATTACTTATTTTATAATTATAACGTTCTTTGTACAAATCATTATAGGTTATGGGTCAGTCCCAAAAGAGAAGGATAAAAAAGGACCACAGAGATACATAATACCTTTTTAATTTTATTCATAGCTTGGGGCTAACTATAATTAAGCTAAGCTTAATATCTTCTACAAAAGGATATATTTTTGTTTTCATCAAGTCCTGCTGCACTTCAAAACGACATACTAAGTCGAAGTTGGCTGTAACTGCCTTTTATTGTGCTGGAGGTCACAGCCCAATGCTATTATTTAGCAGTGTTAGTACCTCAATTACCTACTAATTCTGCCATAGCCCGTTTGAATTTAAGCGAATCAAAATGCAATTAACACGAAGGTCTTAACGGATAACCAATTAAGTCCGTTTACATAATCAAAGAGCTCTTAGATGAAGCGTTGTTACAGGCGGGAGGTTGACCTCATATGCAAACCTCACTTAAACACCCACAGCGTGCATATTCTCTTCAACTTTATTTTGTTTAAATACATAACAGGTTACAGTTATGAAATCAGTTCAAAATACATACGTGACTCTGATCGAAGTTCAAACTACACCCCAACAATATGTGTCGTAAACTGTTTTTTTTATATATATAAGTGTATTAATTTGATACTACTGACTAACTTCCTTGACTTATTAAATTTTAATAATTAAAATAAGCCTATAGAGCAATGATATGCATCCACAACCACAAACCGTCAAATGTGGATACCCATCACGGTTTACCCTTGTTTGGTATAACAACGTTTGCTCGAAAATCGTTTCGTCTAATTTCAGTTGCAATAAAGTCATTTCGCATAATTATTCATTTGACCGAATATTTAACTGGTAGATTTTTTTTTAGCATAATTATTTATTTGACATAATGTCATTTCACCGAATTTTCATTTGCACTAATTTTATTTAACCTAATGTTTGATTGGTAGAATTTTATTTAGCATAATTATTTATTTGACATAATGTCAATTCACCGAATTTTCAAATGCACTAATTTTATTTAACCTAATGTTTAACTAGACTAATAATGATTTGGTCGAAATATCGTATCGAATATTCAGTTCAGTAATAATTCAGTGAAAACGCCCTAAAGTCGCTTCTGGCACTCGCCGGCCGCTGCCGCGGCACGCTCGCTTCGCTCGCTCGGCTCGTGCGCTTTGTTCATGTCAACCTAACTCGCTCGTCGCTTCGCTCCTCGCTAACCTATTGTTCAATTGAACATTCGATGAAATGAAAATTATACCACCTGAATAATACATCAAATGAACATTACACTTTTTGATCAATAGCGCAAATGTTGTTATCGCAAATGAACATTCGATGAAATGAAAATTATACCATCTGAACAATACATCAAATGAACATTATACTTTTTGATCAATAGCGCAAACGTTGTTATCGCAAATGAACATTCGATGAAATGAAAATTATGTCAATCGATATTATACAAAGTGATTATTTTCTTAAACGTTGTTCGAAGAAATGATTTTCGACTAAACGTTGTTATACCAAACAAGGGTGAACCACCCATCACTGCCCTTCCCGCTCTTAAACTGACAACATGGAACTAAACTACTACAACGAATCAAAACATCTACAGCTTCAAAACCGCTTTCAATAAAAATTAAAATTTTGTGATATAATTTTGATGCAGTCGTGGCTGTGTGGTCAGTAACGCTGCTTAGACATTTCATTTTACTATACTTTTAAGATACATTTTGTTTCTTTCCAAAAGTTTGTTTTTTTCTGTAAACTTCATGTAATTTTCGAAAAATACAAATTTAAAGTTAGTCTGAAAAATACAATCATACAGTAAATATTATTTTTCATATTTTTACAATCAAATTGCAAAGTTTTGTTTATTAATATTAATTGAACACTACTAATTGTAATGTACTTAACGTAATCGAAGCAATATCTCGGTTGACACAAAATAAACAGAGTGGGTATAAATAACAAAATATTTTAATTAAATTCTTTTACCATTGTCTAAAAAATAAAGGTTACCTATTAGAAACGTCTTATATTTGGGAGACATTAAAGCATTAGGTATATAAATGAACTACCTACGTTCTGTGTAGTGATCACGAAAACTAAGCTTCGGTACTCGGATGGGTGACCGAAAATATTAAAACTCGATTTTCCTCCGTTGAAAAAATGCAAAAAATGTAAAATCTTTTTCAGTAAACGTGTTTTCTGGACTCTCCGGTACCTACCAAATTTTCTTATATACTCGTATTCATAGTTGCATTTACCTATTTTAATATTCTCATCATAGAGGTTGGTAAAAAGTTGTGTCCATCTCAGGAGCAACACTATTTTAAAGCTCAAGCGTACTTTGAATCACTCGCCTAAAAAATAGCTTGGTAAACAATCTACTATTCAAAATCTTCCATTAATATCGAAAATTGCCGCTCAAGAATCCATTTTGTAATAAAAATTACAGATAAAAATACAAATCCAATCTTGTAAAATAAATTTCTTAATAATGGCGTCTGCTGAACTTGAAACAGCATCTTGCAAGCAATATCCCGCTCGCGGAAAACAAAACTTGAAAAAAGAATACATACTCTCAATATTTAACTACAGCCAAGCTTGATCTTCATATTCTTGATATTCTTAAGATCTGCGTCTTTATTATCTGTTTTTTATTGCCACTTTCCCGTTGGTATAAGCGACCGAACCAAAACTTTTACATATTTTACTTAAAATTAAGAGAGTTTTAACGAAATAATAACCTTAAAATTCTAGTAAAATGAAATCTAACAGCTTTTAATACTAGTATCTACTGGAGGTATTTTTGGCCAAATTAAATTTTAAGAACATGTGTTATGGATATTTTAGTAAAACTTTAAATACAACTTAAACGTTTATTTATAATATAAATAAACAACCATGACTCGAAAACAAATGTTCGTGTTCATCACAAAAATTCGAACCCTGACCGTTTGATGTGTAACCAGCGTTCCTGAACACTCCACCAAGTCTGCATCAAAATTATATCACAAAATTTTAATTTTAATTGAAAGTAGTTTGATGATTCGTTATAGTCTGTAGTTATTTGTCTCATAACTGCAATATGAGTAGATTAAACTTTTCGTTTTTTTTTAAATAAATTGGGAAATCTTTTACCTATTTGTTTAAAAAAAATACGAAATAGATGGTAAATGATATATATCACCAAAATAACGTTTAGTTAAACATCGCAACTCATATATCCCTAAGTTAACTTACCTAAAACCTATACAAGATAGATTCAAAAAATTCCGTGACAATTTTTTATACTCTTCTCTTCATTCTGTAATACTTTATCCAAATACACTGTGCAACATTTTATTAGCTAAGTTTTACTTTAACGACTGCGGGAAGCTTTATTTTACTGCGAACGGAATACACTAGCTTTTGTAAAGGCACTTAAGGCATCGGTTAAAATTTTCTGGTACAACAATGTGGAAATAAGAATGGCGAACATTATTATTTAAATTATATTAATTGACCATGTTATATAAAGGATTTCTAATGGATTCGATCGGTCCTGTACGCTCTCATTCGCTAGTACATGCCGAGAATATAAAGTAAGAAACAACGTAATTATCATTTACAATTTATCTATTAAGTGATTGTCAACCACTATTTGGCATCAAGGACGCCAGTGATGCGCGAAACGAACCAAAACAATGAGTAGTAAATCGTTCAGATGATTAAGTACCTTCGTTTACTACTTCGGTTTCATTATCAAGGCTAATATGTTAAATATTGTCTGTTATTCTTCACTGACAAGGTCAATGTAGTGATCATGATCCTGTAGTAACTGATAAAGCTAAATAACAAACACGTTTTTTCTTCAGATCAAAATCGGTGATGTCTACATTTTATGCAATAAAGTTTGGCAAATATGCACGTGGCTATGTGCATATTTCCCTGAGGAAAAGTGGTCAAAGCCCATAGAATCGTGCAACACTACACCATGTCATGATGATGTCATTCACGTTTTACTAACTCTAATATTCTACCTAAAGAAACTGCCCGCATACCACTATAATATTGTTTCGAGAATGTCAATCTTGACAAAAAATTCTTGAAATAATATCAAAGTCAAGCAGCTTATATCATAGTCTACAAAACTTATGATGACGAAGGATTGTCTCTATTTTTACAGATCATTTTCACAGTTGAAACCAACATATTGTTTTACTACTTTTCCCTTCTCGATCTTACCATCAGCAAAATGTCGCGATCTGATGAAATGGATATTGTGAATTTACTAGCGACTATTTTTTGAATTTTTATGTTTACGAAATTGATAAGATTACAACGCAACATCCCAGTTTTTTACTTTACTTGGTAATATTTCTGAACTTGAAAATTAAGCTGCTGTTAAACACCGGGGTATATCTTTTCAGTAAAATGACTTGAAAATATTCGACATGTTCTTGCCGCGTTACACTTACTTACCTATGAGTTATTGAAGAGTTTCTCAAGGCATTTTGTAAGTCTATAAAACCTTCCTACCACATAACATAAATAAATGGCTAATAAATAAACTTCTTTAATTTTTTACTAAGTGTCACGCGAGTGTAAGCACAAGGCAATCACTTTAGCCTGTAGTCATAAATGCTCTTTAACTAGGCGTATTAGTAAATGACTATTCTGACGTGAATTTAGGTTCTAAATTCTACTGTTAGGTAACACGTCTTCATGTGGCCATGAACGCTGAAAGTTTAACCCTGATGCACGCGAGTTAGATCCCTAAAGCTAATTTTATTTAATATGTAAACTTCTCGCGTAAATCAGAGACCTTTAAACGCTCGTTGTATTAAAAGGATAATTCAAATTATCTTTACATTTCGTACCATTGTTCAATTGTGTACTCGCCGTGTATTTTGATCAAATTATTCACGAGTTAAAGCGCGGCTCAAAGCCGCGTCTATATGACTACATGGATTTTCCTTAAATGAACAAGGTAACTTTGTTACTGTGTCCAATGTCATTGGCCTCAAATCTCTTTTTTAATTAAATTTATGTTTTGGCGTTTGAATGTGGGTCAAATTCTCTTTAAGCATATTAAATGAGCTATACCGCCGAACACTTTATTTTTATTAAGGCTTGGCATATTTTTAGTGCCTGGAATACTTTCAGCATTATACTTAAATATGTAATTTGTAGGTAATACTAAAACTAAGTTATGTAAGAAGTTTTTTGATTATTTTTTGTATTTAAAATGAGATGACTTATGATTATATTTGACTATCGACTACTCTTACTTTTTAGTTAACTTGTCAATTAAAATTCACACTATCTTACAAGAAAAGTCAACTGGTCGCAAATTCACTTCAGGATGTTCCTTAACTATTCTCATAAATTTCTACGAAGTAATAACATTGAACCTTGATCCTTTCAATGTATTACATGACTTACAAATTAAATGAATCTGTCAGAAATAGGTGTATGAATAAGAGAGCCTGTAAGACCTACACGTCTTAATTAGACTGGTTTTGTCTTGAAATTAATTGTTGTAAAATGTAACATGTTAACCCAATCTTATTCACATGTAACAAGGTTTATTTTACGGGTAAAATTTACATTTAATACAAACCATCGGTACTCATTATGTTTTCTTATTATGTTTTGTGCACCTACTAAACGGAATTACGTTGAAGGATTGAACCTGTGTATACTGGGTGTAAAAGACATGAACAGTCAAACGAAAACCACGTATTCTATACATCAAAATAAGACATATTTCAAAAAAAATATTGCTGGGAAATGATTTTTATTTTTTGGTGTTACAAAAAATTGCAAATTGTACCGCGCAATGTAAAGGGCTCAACTCGCACGCAACTCGCAATACCGCGATAATTTTGCTTGACGGCGGCCCCGTTCGTTAGTGTCCGTGCGCATCGAGTGAGCTACATTGAACGCTAACGTTTTGAAGCCATTTTTTGTTATGAAATACTAAAAAAAATGATAATGTTTCTTTGGACAATAATTAAGAAATAACGTATAAATAACGTTTTCATAAAAAAATGAAAAAAAAAATTATGACTTTGACCTTCAATAAAATCGTAACTATCAATTTCCCAGGTATAGTTTAAAGGAAGAAAAATGTTATGACGGTGAGCAGAATACATGGTTTTCGTTTGACTGCTCATGTCTTTTACACCCTGTATTTTATTTTACTCTGACCACAAATGCTGAAAACTGTATCTGAAAATCATTCTAAACACAAAGAAATACCTGATTCTCTACATATACCAACGTGAACTTAATTAGTAAAAGCGGCATTAACCTTCATTAGAGTGAAATTAATTATATCAGTCTAGCTGTACCTACATTTTATTTTCATTTAAGACACGTTAAAAGATTTATTGTATAAATTATTTATGATATTCCGGTGTTCAAAGTTCTTATGTTTTGAGAATCTATATCTACGTAAGTCATCAATCAATATAATTTCAATACTTTCACCTGACATTGGCAAAATGTATATCTAATTATCGCGAAGTCATTAATTTAGAAGGACGATAAATTTTTCTTCTTTGCAAGAGACCGTCGAATGTGAAGAGACATTTTTGCACTAAAAACTCTCTTTTGTGAATAAAAATATATAATTTTGAGAAAACAATTTATAGGCTACATTTTACCGACGCAATTTTACGCTGAAATTAATAACTTGTTACTTCTACCCTCTTAATGCCGCAATACAAGAATTATTTTTTCTTATTACTTCGACCAAGTGTTTTAATAAGTCTGCGGGCCTATTGGTTGCGAAAAGGATATTATGTATGAAACTGACATAATAATGAGAAAAAGCCAATGCGACCGTCATGTCAAATGTTAGAGTTGACGTTGCTACTCGTAGAAACGATTTGTATCGTTTGTCTAGTGCCTCTGCAAAGTACAGACAACTTAAAAAACGTTATTAATTTTATCCATCAGTTTCTGTCTTCTCGCCAAATGAAAACATTACGCCGTACCTATCAGTTATAGATAAAACAAATCTTATTTTAATCAACTTAATTTCAATTGTCGCAGTCAAACTTTGTGTAATTGTGAAGAAAGCATTAATTAGAAGTACTTGTAATTTCATGTGACATACGAATATAAAATACACTACCGCTTGAAATATATGTATATAGTTCGTTGGGGCTGATTCCAAATATAAATTTGCACTGTTTATTTGCACTGTAGATTGTGTGGGAGGTTTAGTCCTTACATCTTGACTCTGAAGTCGACCACATGCGTGTAATGCTTCAGGAGTTGCAAGCACGAATAAGCTCTAGTGACTCCTTTTTTATAAAAAGGTCCTTATTCTTAACTCGATGTTATAATAGCGCGAACTTATTGATATAATTGTCACCGAAGACTAATTATACTATAATATTTGCTTTAGTGATTTTACAGAATTCTTCGATCGTAATCGTAACCCTTTCTCCTCATTGATTTAAATAAAAGGAACTTTTTTAAATAATCCACATGACTTCATAGGTATGCCGATTAATCCGTGGACTTTTTTTTTAAAAAGAAATAATAACATACCCAGCATCAACATTTTTTTCCATTAAAATTTTAAATAATTCTTTAGTAATACATTATACGTTTTTTTCTTCATTATTAATACTTATACATAGCAACTGGCTAACTACTAACTAAAGTAAAATGCAAGTTACGTCGAGCTACACTATTGCCCTATATTTTGTATATTAGTTGCCAAATACGGAACTGGGTCTGACAATAATGTGCTTGCCAAAAATTTGAATTGCAAGTTTCATTTTATCTCTGTTTTAGATGTTTCGTAGTAGATTTATATAGTTTTTCTTACCGTTTTACATACATAAAATTTAATAGGTACCATTACTTTTATGAATAAGTTGCGTTTCCATCAACCTAAATCAGTTTATTACGATATATTTTCTGTAATAATCTTTGTATTGACCAAACACGCAGCTATAGATCTAAGATACACCGTGCTTTTTAACCGCCTTAAATACTTCAAGGTGTGAAAGTGCCAGTCAATACAAGCAACTCTTGCTACGGGACCAACATGGAAATTGCGAAAATAAAATTAAGCGGTCTTATACAGAAGTGCAATACCTACGCAACCGAAATGTATGAAAGAGCTGTTTTTTTTTCGTGATTTCGATGATGGTCCCAAAGCAAGAGTTGCTTCTATTGACTGGCACTTTATCTATATTATATTAGTTATTATTACCTCGTGATTCTATGATTACCTATACTGTCTTTGTTCCAGTTTTATTGTGTAGTGTTTTTGTACTACGCTGCTCCTAATTTAGTTGGGGTTGGAGCTATATGAAATGAAATGAAAATGAATGATGGAAATAATATGTCTTGATACATACAATAGTGCTATAGGTCTTGGGCATTATATGTTTATGGCCGGCCACCTTCCTGATACCAACCTTCCTTGGCAACGACTGCTATATTTCATCAGCAGCGTAAACAAAAAGCTACGGGCAGGTATGGAAAAATACTAAGTACTTATAATAGGTGAAAACTTACAAGTGTTTCAACCTTAATTCTCTGAAGCTGATCCTCAAGATCGCCTTAATGGTCTGCAATCTAAATCAGTACATATTGAGTGGAACGTATCGCACATAGCGATTCATTACGGGATTAATAGCCCGTTTATAGTAACGGCGATTTATTTACCTACCACGGTCTAAGTAAGTTCATTAGTGCGACGGGAGTTGTGATCAACTGAATCTATTCGTACCTCCTCTCGATAATAATCGCATATGACTATTTGCAATTGTTATTTGAAATACAGGATACAGTTATGGTGATAATTGATGTCATTGCCGCAAGGTTTAAACCACCGTGGTGTAGTTGTTCGGCCATTGAAATTAGGTTTCAGGTTCGAGAAATTTGTGCTCAGTTGGTTCGCGGTTGCTTGGGAATCCGCTTGGTCAGTTACCATAATAATACTGTTAACAACATTATTAAGTGCAGACAGTTAGAGAAAAGAAAGCCAGTTTCTAAGTTGTTGAATATTCCGGGTGCAGCTCAATTCCACCTTTGACCCTATCCTCACTTAACATCAAGTGAGATGAATGCCAATAACTTTTAACTGTTTGGTGGTAACTGCAAACCATTCGTCTGCTATAGTAATAATGGAATCATTAATATAATAATATATTTCTACGCTCACACCAATAATTGGTGTGAGCGTAGAAATATATTATTATATTCATAACACAAGTTCTTAATGATACTTAATTTGGGCTAGATAATTATTATCTAGCCCAAATTAAGTATCATTAAGAACTTGTGTTATGGATACTAGATAACGGACAATTTTTATATACATAATAATTATTAGATATTTTTATTAAATAAACATTAATAAATATATAAACAACCATGACTCGTCAACAAATATTCGTGTTCGTCACACAAACCTTTGCCGCAATTCAATTTTGCAATTCAATGCAGTTTTGAAACATTCATTCCTTGCCGGCTCTAAAGTTGGTAAGATAATACTAGGTGGTAGACCCATATGTAGGGTCGTCTGGGTAGGTACCAACGCCTTTCTTATTTCTGCCGTGAAGCAGTTAGCTGTGTTTCGGATTGAAGGGAAAGGTAGCCAGTGTTATTACTGGGCATGGAAGGCATATCATCTTAATCCCGAACATGGCAACGCACTTGCAGTGTTAAAAAAAATAACCCTTGAATTGCAAGTGTCTATAGGCGATGGTAACCACTTAACACCAGGTGGGCCGCAAGCTTGTTTGCCATCTCGTAGTATTAAATAACTAAAATTGTGAATGAAATCTCTGATAATGAACTCTTAGATTGCCGTGAATCATTTAAAATAATTGGACACGAAAAAAGATTTCAAACAGGCCGACTGTTCCTTTATTTTACATGTGAGGTTTTAAGTGACTTAAATAAATCCCAGTGTGATACGAGTAGTCTTAATTCGGTGTAAGAAAGAAAAATGTTCACATTTCGAAGTAAGTGCTTTTTGATTCGGTTGAAAGATAAGTCTCTTTTCCCATTATTTTCTCTCTACTGCCCATCCAAAGTCTTTCATTTATCAAGATTTTAGTGTCTGTGTTTTCAGTGACCGTGACAAATCCAAAATTTTCTGTTCGTATTTTCAATCTTCAAATACTAGTATTTTATTTAGAATAATATAAATTTTTTTTTTAGATCGTATTACTTTAGTTCTGATCTATCTGTGTAATTTTAATTAAGACTAGATCTAGCTGTGTAATTTTCACTCCCATTAAAATGTATGGCACAGGTACTATACTATAGTAGGTACTGACATATCAATGTAGATACTATAATAATTCATAATATTATACTTAATAGTATACTATACGTAGACACTCATCGGTGTGGTAAAAGTACACTTTCTTTGTCGTTTTTTTAGTTATGAAATTATCCAGATTTAATGAAATGATGAAATTACCCATCCGCTACCGACCGTGCACTTGGTTGCTTAACTTTCGTGATCGACGGCTCAAAATTTGATAAAAACCTTATATTTTGATGTTATATACGTATGGTAAATTTGGTTGCAATAAGTTAAAGCATGCTCGAGTTATCGTGCTAACGCACCGACACACAGACATAATTCCAAAAAAAATATTTTTGGACTCAGGGAGGTCCAAAACGTGTAAATCCGTCAAAATCTAGAGGTCGAATTTTTTTACGATTACAAGACTTCCTCTATACTACGTACGAGAAAGTAAAAATCAAATATTTAAAAGTGTTAACTCTTTATACGTATCTAAAGAACAATACACGTAAAACTTTTTTAATATTATTTTGGTTTGTTCCAGGTAAATATCCAGCTTTTTCCACGTAAGCACGTCAGCGAATAAGTATCCTACATACTACAGTAGTGTTAATCTTAGCAATTTAAGTAACTAGCAGTTCCATTACTGTAGACAGAAGTGATACGCAACAGTTGCATGCTCAACGGTCGATAACGCACCATAAAGTCGGAAATTTTTTGTACACGGGAGAACTAAATTCTATACTAGGCAACCCTGTTGTGCTCATATTCGAGGATTTGAGGATTTCAACCCATGTTGTGTCCGCACGTATCGCAGTTGAAAACTAGCCAGACAAATAGAGCCTTGAAGAGAACTTGCGTCGTCACTGGCTATATACGCAGTTCTGAACTCTGCCTCGTGTCTCGTGTAGTACATAACAAAAGTAATATCTTCTTTATTAAATTATCAAGATCAAGATTAATTTCGTCATAAATCATACTTATTCAAAAATAATATTCTCAAATCTCTTGGGAGCGCAGGATTGATCAGATCAACGGCACCGGACTTAATACAGAAGCTGGCATATTAAGCTACTGCCTTTTTATTTAATTTACCTTTATATATGCATAACTGAAGTGCGGTAAATAAATTGGTATACAATAACTAATAAATAAATATGATTACCTTACATATTATATCCAGACTACCAAGTAACTCTTAGGAACTGTACTAAGTCTGTTTTTGCTAAATAAAATTAGCTTCCCACGAAGACTTATTTGGGAGGACAACTTTCCACGACCCTACAACTTGCGTGACACTAGGGCGATATAACTTTCTCTAACTCAACGGAAACTTTGGCATTTCTCTGCTGTATTAACAAAAAGCAATTGTTACTTCCACCAATTGTGTGGTTCTTGCCGGTATTTTTTCCTTTGTATTTTAATTATAAACAATATATTTTCAGATAGTATATTAGAACACGAATAAAGAAAATTCCGAAGATAATAAAAGTGAAATGTCAGTTGTTAATCTTCTCTCTGAAGAATCGAGAATAAACGAAAATGAACAATACGGAATCGTTTGATTGAAGTAACAAGAAGACCTTTGGATGTTGATAAAAATATACAATAAAATTAATAAAGTAGTGTTTGTCTAATATTATTTGAAAATTAAATAGAAAGCGAAAAACGAGAAAAAATCCTGTCATGATTAGTGCTGAGATGGGACTCAAAAATGCGATCTTTCGCTATCCATGTGACTGCTTCTCCAACTGAGCTACACATGACTGTGTGATTACGACGAATTTATTCAAGTCTTGAATGTCTGATGCGCACTATTTTAATATGTAAACAGCAATTACCGTTGTTTTGTACGTTTTACGCAGCGGAAAATGTCAGATAAAATGTATAGACAAAAATAATGGTGCTTGCCGCACGCGTCTTCTGCAGCGTATATCGCAGAAAGCTACGGCGCCCTTTACAATGTCGAAGATTTTACATCTTCATCGTCCGATGAGATATCTTTCGTTTTCTATTTAATTTGGTATAAATTTCAAATATTTTTAATCTTGCCAAATAAAATTAGAAACAAATTCTAAGTTTTCTAATATTATCCTTAATGTAGTATTAATCATTAGGTACAGTCGAACCAACTGAATCATGACCCACTTGGTCGATCATTCCTTTAAAATCATAAATTTAGTTAGGTTTCCTTCGCTATCATGCGTGTTGCACTTAGTACGTTTTAAATATGAATAAAAATGCGTCATTACGGGTCAGAGATCTATGCAATTTTAATATTTCTTATAGCCTAAGAGCCAGTGGAAGGCTACCTGTATGTATTTGACCAGACTTGGGGTTTTGTACAGTGAGGCCCCTATACCTACCATATATGAGATGGGGGTTCACTAAGCCCCAAGTGGTGGACACGGCGCGCGCTCAAGCAAGACAGGTATCGATTTTTGGCGAATTTTTAATGCATTTGACGACGTCTGCCGTTTTTAAAATTTGATAATATATTATTATTATTATCTAAAAACAACAATGGCAGACCATTATCGCGCGGTTAACATTGTGGCAGACAGTTTTGAAAGTGCTGAAAAAAATTAAATTTTGAATTTATTTGAAGAGATCTGCCATTGATATATTTTATTTATTAGGGTCTTGAAAACTTATATTCATCACGGCAGACGACTTCATTGAGTACACACATCAGCAGACAACAAAATCTTTGCTACTATCCGGTCAGATGTATGTGTATTACGTTCCCTATTTTACATCAATATGATTTACTTTATCACTGTGATTAACTAAAATTGATAAGTTTGATGATTAATAAGTTGGATGATAAAAATGTTAGTATATTTTGGAAGAATCTCAAATATTAAGGTATATTGCAGATAACAAATAATTATTCAAATATTTATTTAATTTTCTTCTTTTTATTTATTTAAGACGTAATTAAAAAAAATGAATAACAAAATATGAAACGTGCATGCAATAAAAAAAAATGTATGTTTTTTTTACTTATTTAAATCTTTATTCATCGTCATCGGAATCATGGTCGTCGTGGTGTGACTCGTCTTCATCATCCATAGAATCGGAATCTGTAAAAAAATAATTTCAAAATAAAAATAATTTGTAAAGTGATCCGAATATATTCGATTAAATTTAGTTATTAATGAACTTACCATGGACTTGGGTGATTAAGTCGCTCACAGAAGTTGGAAGTTGATCACCTTCGAACCATTTGAATAAAAATTTATCATCCTGTTCAATCCAACCATACTCTAATGGGTCCAATGTGGTAGGTTGCTTCTTATAAGCATTTCTCCAAACACTTGAAATATAATGTGCTCTTAGAAGTTGCTGGTAAAGCTCACTCTTACACGGTGGTATTGAGCTTGCATCAAAATTCAATATTTTTTTACTGAAATTTTCATTCACGTCCGAAGCTTTATAATTGTTGACGAAAAGTTGGTACCTTCCATCATCAACGTCAATAGATTTTTTGGCATTATAGAGCTGAATTCAAAATTTAATTTTTTTCAGCACTTTCAAAACTGTCTGCCACAATGTTAACCGCGCGATAATGGTCTGCCATTGTTGTTTTTAGATAATAATAATAATATATTATCAAATTTTAAAAACGGCAGACGTCGTCAAATGCATTAAAAATTCGCCAAAAATCGATACCTGTCTTGCTTGAGCACGCGCCGTGTCCACCACTTGGGGCTTAGTGAACCCCCATCTCATATATGGTAGGTATAGGGGCCTCACTGTACAAAACCCCAAGTCTGGTCAAATACATACAGGTAGCCTTCCACTGGCTCTTAGGCTATTAGGGAGGCCTATGTCCAACAGTGATCGTCGATGATGATGACTAGCAAAAATTTTGATTCAAAGGACTTTGAACTAAGATTCTCGCTAGTCATCATCATCATACAACTTTCAGGTTTCACTTTTTTTCTTGTTCATTGTCGTGAGCGTCGAAATATGATAACGAAGATGGTGTAAATTTAAATACAACTCTAGATAGGCCAATTAATTACTCTTTGATCTCATCGTTTTAAAAATCAAGTCCATTTTTAAGGCATCAACTGTTATCAAAATTGTTCATTGCAAATGTTTGGGTTTTTTTCGAGACTGGTTGATGTGAAAATAATTCAAAATAATGAACAAATAAGTATGCTATTTAGATTTTAGAGATCTATTTTTGCAATAGGTATAAATATCATCATTAATATTTTTACTTAAATGACGATCCTTTGAAAAAGCGATTACTTATTGATGAATTTCAGATACTTCTACCATACTATAAGTACTAGTACACAATTAACGCAATGGCATGGTACTAAAGTGTTAATCCACTTCTGATCCTGACCGTAACTATAAGTATATTATTACCTATAATGTCTGTGGTATTATAAACGAGTATGAAAAGTTTTATGCTATTTTAATACTCGTCTTCTTAAACGGAACTACCATTTTGAGGGTTATCTTAAGTTGGTACATATTGTAATATCATCTAGAGATTATGCTAAGTCACAAGAAAGCTGATCTCCTTATAAGTAGGTGCCTTACCGGGGATTCACGTAACACCCGGCTTAAAGTTGCGATAGAAGCTAATAGGTAGTGACGAAAACTATATTTTTACATGTTCCCAAGTTATATAATAAAGTTCTGCAGCTTAGCGTATTAAAAAGAATATCTTTATAAGTCATTTCAAAAACAATTAGCCTGAAATCTATGAATGAAAGATATGCTCTATGCGTTCCGAAACAATTGAATAAATTGTGATGAAACTTAGAAGGGTGTTCTGGGAACGCCCGAGAGGGTTCCTTGATGTTGAACTGTATATATGCGTGTTTCTATTCTTGGTGATCAATGAAGCTTAATCATTCGTAATCAAACAATTTGTATTTATCATTTCAAATGTTGTTCTTCAAATCTTGAATTAAGCATCCTGCATGAAAATAAATAATATAATCTTTTATCGCTCCAGTCACAAAATAATAATGTCCTAAACATCTACATCACACAGTAACAGAATACTAACACGTTAGTTACACAAGACCAAGTGAATTTCGCCACACGGCGGTCAAGTAACAACGTAAACAATGTGCCAAGAACTTGAACCCCAAAGTTAGGATTATGTTATTAGTTGAATAGACTTTCGTCAGTGATAAAAGCGTTTCATTTACGTCGGACTAACTTATCTAAGGTTTAAAGTACATTTATTTCTCATAGAGACTATAGTACAGTCCACTTACAATGAGATAAAGAGTATTAATTAAGCTAAAATATTAAACATGTGACACTCGAATATCATTTGAAGTTATAAGGTGGTTGGTTACGTGCTCTTTTAGTTTTCTTTTAAATAGGTTTATTATTTCACAATCCTTTATCTACAGTCGGTTTTGCTTTAATTGGACATGGCTTGGACGTTGACATTATGATTAGTACGGAATATCTGTCAAAATCTTGCACCATAAGGAAAACCATCGTAAAGAAGTTCTTCTCCTTTTTGAGTTCATTTTAGCCTGCTTTAACAGTTTTATAAGCCACCATTTCTGACCTCTTAAATGACTTGTATTTTACAAATATCGTATTTCAAGTCTTCCTTTTAAAGAAAAATATAATCAAATTGTGAACGAACATACATTTTTATTTGAAGCTGTAGAAAAAAATAATAAAAATAAACAGTTAAGTCTGAGGTTATGTCCGTGAAATACTGCAACAGAAAAACCGATAGGACAAATCAAGTGGAGCGGGTAGCTCAACTTTTACATTATCGAATTTGCAGTCTATAACTAATGCAAGAGGATTTAAAATCGAATACTTAGCAAAGTAAGACTAATCTGTGCATTACTGTACTTAAATTACTTTAAAAGAATCAGACGTAAAGGAAACTGGATTTTCCTTATCTAAATATTCAGACATAACCAAACGTCGCCGTTTAACGAGAAACTAAGAATAGCTTGTATTAGGCACTAGGCAAATATACAAACAAATATCTATTATACATATATAATTCACGATGTTTGTCCGTGATCAACTCCAAAACTAACAATCCAATTTAAACTTTTTTTTAATGTGTGTTTTGTTCCGACTTGAGAGACAGGATAGTTTTTATCTTGATAAGTATTCCTCATTTTGTTTTGAGTAAGAAATTACTACAGCAACGCGTGACTAGGACAGCTAGTTCTATATAGACAAAGACCCTGATCAACATACATATACATGACAAACATTATGTCCTTCAAAACAGACGTTTTGTCACGTACGGGGATTGAACCCGCGCCATTTGGTTTTGTGGTCCGTGATAAGAAATGTAATATGTATGTATATCTCTATCTAGTGTTTGTTTTGATCTCGGATGTTTATAACTCCTCTCCAGATGGATCATACAATTTTAGGAGTCATGTTGATAGCGTCATAAATGTCAACATAAACATTACAGCAGCCATAACTATTATCCTCGAAGTTGAACATCTTCTTTTACAAGGGGACTTACGGTCAAGTCAATATACATACTTTGAATAAAGGTGAAAAGAATAACTTACGAAAGGTTATTTGTTTTTTTTGTTGTTGTATAAAATGGTCGAGCAAATGACTCCATTCGACCAGATGGTAAGCAGAAGTGGAGTCCAGATGTTAATCGGTGGGAGTTCTATTTCGGAACTTAGTTTCTTAATAATATTTTTTTCCTACAAAAATTTCGCAGTATCTTCTTTAAGTTTTTAGATTTTATGTCAAAAACATACAGGGAATAAAATCTTAAATATCCTGATCTACACCGTAACTGCACATCTTCAAGATTATCCAACAAAATTATGAATTTTACTATAGTCACGTATAGCGTAGAGAAAAAGTTATCCATTGCACAGACATTTATCAAACAATGCCTGTAAGCACCTCCATAGCTTTATTCATTAGTGAACTATACGTCACATTAAGATAAATATAAATTACCCGGGCACACACTTAACAACTTAGCGACAAGTAGTTCAATGTGAAAACACAATGCTCAAGATTATAACCTTGTACTGGCAGCAGTTATATGGAAAATGGACGTCGTATAGGTACAGTAGGTTTCTACCGCGTGACATTATTAATGGACAAAGTAGAGAAAACGTGATACTGTCTTTGAATGACAAAGTAGCAGCAAGAATAGGAACGAAACGAATAGCGTCAATTTTTGGGCACAGAAAAAACTTTTTTGACCGAATAGCTTGCAAAAAAGCTATTTAAATGTTTATTTTAAGAAATAATCTACCAATAATCAGCCAGCTGTAAAAAAAAAGAAAGGTATTATTTTACTATGGTCTTATAAAGTGAAGTAGGTAATCATCTAATCCGCTGTATCATAGCTCTCTTAATTCTATACATAAGTTTTAAATAGTATAAAACATTAAAACACAATACAACTATTGCAACACATGCAAAAATCGAAGAGTTTGACTAAAAGTATAACCTACAAAGTAAATACGAAAGCTGAAAAATAGCTGCAGTAGCTCCGTTTAAACCGAAGCTGAATAAAGCAGTTAAACGTTTTTTGAAGAGTGTAAACAAACATACTCGCGAAAAGCTCTTCCATAGTCGAGAGCGTTCGATGTTCGGTCATATTGGTTTTGATTTCACTCCCGGAGGAAAAGTGTCTATTGTCTGTAGAGGGATTTAAAACTTGAAAATGAATTCTGTATTTCCTCTTTGCATCGATACGTTTTATCAATTGCTATAATAATAATAAATTAATCGAGCTCTCATCGTATTCTCTGCTACTAACTCTTCTGCTAACCTGGCATGGATTTTAAATGTCACAATTTATTAAAACAGCGCGAGAAATTGTGTTGCATTTTTTTTGTCACCTATCTCAGTACAAACCACGCATATGGTAGCTTAACTTTTGCAATCGTTACAAACAACAGACACACAGCGCTATCTACCTCCTTACAGTTATCATGTATTAATACAACTTGATGTAAATATAATGGCGAATCAAGTTACGCTAACACACTAGGGAAGTAAGCACAGTATTCTTCCTGTATTAGTATCATATGTAACAAATTGATTCACTCTAGTTGCATCGGCGCCATTCAAATAAGTTGATAATCACTGGGCCGTGAAAGGTCCCGTTAGTTCAGTGTTTGGCCGTAGCGAGCCGGCGAGTCGGCGCCACTGTCACGTGCACGTGATGAATGCGCGCGCGCAGCCAGACGCGCAGCCGCCGCCGCGCGACAGCCTCCAGCGCATAACTGACAAATACTTAGCCGTACTTGACGTGTGTGATGAAGTGATTTTTTTTGGTGTGAATAATTTGTGCTCGGACATTAACCAATATTCGGTGCGACAACATGATAAAGGTAACTTTCAGTTAGACCTAAGTTATAGTAATGCGAAATTCAGTATTTTAAAACCGAATTATGAAGGAGACGTTATCACTGTATTTACTTAAAATCACCATTTAGGAACTTCTAGCAAAAGAAACTGTATTAATTTTCTTATTCAGAACTTCGCTAACAAAGCGTACAAATGCTTTTGATTTAATCACGAATTCTAAAACGACAGAAACGAACATCAAGCACCGGAAAATCCTCTGTAAGTAATGTTTTCCATTGGCGAAAACAAATTAACATAACAACAGACGAAATATTTACCCATTATTTCGCGAGCATTTAAACAATTTCATAAAAGGTTTTTCACGTAGGTATGTAAATGTACAATACATTCAATACGCTAAAACATTTTATATATGCAAAGAATGTTTATTTAGAATTACTGCCATAATATTTAATACTTTTTAACTTGAATTTATCCTATAAGTTTAGTTTCTCATTTAGCAAGAGTTAAACTAGCGGAACGATTTACAAAATATCTGCTATTGGTAAACTGGTATAAATTACTTTTTTTCCAAGACTGGACTTTTTTATTTTATCTTAACAGATAAGAGAGCTGTATCAGTTTCAGAGAAGCATGTTTATTTTACGTTATGATCTCTGCTGCGGCATCCATTTTTAGTTATTTGAGTTTTCTTCGCTATATTACGTAGAATTTTGATTACTCTATTCATGACTTTAAATAAAAAGGATTCTGGTTACTTTTCTTTTGATTTTAATTTGCGTAATATTTCAAAATTAAACGTGACCGTGTAAAATTTCATTAACACTTGAAACTTTTCATAGGTAGTTTTCGTAACTTATTGCGGAAATGACCGAACATGAGCGGATGCCACTATGCAAAAAGCGTTTATTGGAATCCGTACTATTGTTATCGAATTGAAATTTAACTTATTTTATCTGTTTATTTTTTACCAATGTCACGTCAATCACGATAAACGTATGTGGGTCTTATAGATATTTTAGTAGGAATTAACAGTCCTAGATAAAGCCTCCGCTAACAATGCACCATTACCTAATGACATAATTCACTACGGATAACGCTCGCTTAACGTGGATATACTGGAATAGCCGTAGCTTATATAATAGTAGCAACAACGTCACAATTACAGGTTTAAGTACCAATATATAACTTAGGAAGGACCGAAAGAAAACTTATTTTAAGTCGTATTTACTGCTCATTTGAAATTCAGTCTTATTATCACCAAAACGTCTGCTATTCTAAATTCCGCGTAACGTTTGGTCTCTTGCTGTTAAGTGGTAGCTTTGATTGACGTCAACAATCTCATGGGAGCAGGAAATACAGAAGGAGTAAAAAATGCTCACTGACGCACACGAACTTCAAAAAATACACGTCATGCAATTTTTTGAGAATATTTCTCTTATCCGGCTGAAAAACTGATCTCCAATAACCGTGAATTAGGATTAATTAGTAAATTATTTTAAATACTTAATAATGTTACCAAACAATTGAAATACAAAGTTAGTAGTATGACCTCAATTTAGATACTGACACAACTGTAATAAATAATATATTACAAAGCATTTTATTTGTATACTCGACTTCATATATTTCTCGTTTTATTAAATCAGTAATTTATTACGATCGACGTAAGAAACTATTTGTTTAATCTTACTGAATTATTTTTGTTTTAGATGATGTGAAAATTTACATTTAAGTTTTATGACAAGGTTTTTAATAATTATTTACTAACAGTTTTATTAGTGATATAATAATAAATAAATATTTAACAGTCAGTAACTTCTATTCCAAGTAAAATATTACTTGTAATATATAAAGTACACTCATGACTTTATAAATAAACTTGATGAAGCTGCATTTTCAGCTAAGTAGTATTTATAGTTAGATATATTACTTAGCATTATTTGTTTAGCGTCTTTGTAAGGTCGAGACGATGTTAACTCTGACAAAGCACTTGTTAATTTTCTTCGAATACGTCAAGGTAAAAAGTTTGAAGTTTAAGGCAATCAACAAATGAACGTCGTCGAAACGTTTTTGCTGTGCAATATGAATGATTATGTTAGGAACATAATCATTCTTCACTTAGCAAACAATGGATGTTTACAGCGATTTTTTTCTCTAACGATGATTACTACGTATCTATGACGTGACATGTGCATGTAACATTTTTATTATTAACTAATTCAGATTTCTTTTGGAGTCAAGACATGCTTTAAGCAGTTATTTATTTATTTTCAAGAGAAACATACATATTTTGTTCCCTAATAAATAATTTACAGTAGTTAATTCAGGTTACAGTAAAGTTTCTTCATCTATAGTTATATCTTTTTAAAAAAATATGATTTTCCCTTTGGATAATATGATTATTAGAAAAAGACTTTGTTTGATCCCAACAAATAATTCAATTAATAAAAGATGTGGTCAAGAATAAAATTATCTCTTACTTCATTTAATATTATTAAATTCTCATACAAATATGTATAAGAAACCATTACGCTTGAATTTTCCTGCATAAAATAGTTCTGCTGACTTTTTTTATCTAGACAATAATTTGTAGGTAGGTGCGTTATTTGGTGGTTGGGTTATTTAGTATCGTAGAAACCAAATCTGTCTAAATTTTGTCAAATGTGTGAAAACGGAAATGTCTTGGATTTGGTTATTTATCACAGGAGAAATAAGGTCCCTGTGCCTGCATCTGACTAAATCTAGTATGGGTTGATGTTAACGATTATTCCCCTTCCCTTTAACTTCCCTGTATCTATCTTCTAGTCATAGCCTGATATATAAAATGAAAAGAAAACCTTTATCGCTGGATAAGAAGATTGTCTAAACATGAAAGACAATGGAAATACCTATCAATGAAAGTATCTGCTTATGATATAATACATCAATATATTGTATTTAAATCTCTATATACGTTTTTCCTTTGGTGATGTAATCTCGACCTCTAATGGCAAATTGTGACAAAGCAAAATCATGTAAGCTCTTGATCAATGGCTAATGGAAACCTTTTAGAAAACCTTGGGCACATTTTATACGTTAAATATTCCATCAATCTCAATATGAAAATTTATTGAGAATTACAAAAAATATTTTCAATTTTTCCTTCAATTTGGTATAGCACATCAAATGGAGAGCATTATCGGGTTCACATTTTCTCAGATGAAGTGTCTAACTTAATAAAGAATTATCGGAAGATTTATAGGTTCGTTACTACATAAGGTCTTTTGACCAATATAGGTAGATTAATAATCTTGGTGAATATTTTCAGTAAACTTGTTAAAAATATAAATAGTAACTAAATCTAGAACTTTGAATGCCAGAAGCATGCAAACACAAAAAAGGGTTTAACAACACATAGGTAGTAGCACAGTCGGTAGAAATTAGTATTTACACTGTGGTAATAGGTTGTATTTTAGAGCAGAGACGACATGTATTTTCTCTTATCATGGACTCAGAAGTTGGTAAACACTGAAAAATATATATGTATATACATAAAGTACGTCTTTTCTCAGTGTATTTTCTAAGTTTAAAGAAATATTTGCGCGTTTGTTAACACAGCAATAATTCCAAAGGATAAACACGTTAGCACTATGTCATAGCAACGCCAGCGATTACAGTGACATTTGTTGTGTATGAATGTATGAATATGCTTATTATAACAAGGTACTAAAGTCGTAATCTACTGAGGCCGACAATAAGTCTACATTTAGCCGAGTTGAGAGTAGATACGACGAACAATAGAATCCACCTAAAACAGACAACGTCAGCAACATTCATAGAAATTCAGTGAGGGTATGTAATTAGGCCTCTCCTTGTGCCCACTCAGAATTATCACAGCACGTTAACATAATCAAACGCAGTATTCTGCGGCTTATCTCGAAGATATACCTCCAAGGTTAAAGAAGGTTCTGCTCCATTCGCTTTCTCTCTAAGCTTTATTACTGAAGTTCCTGCGAACGTGTTTGAGTTGATAATTTCAGTTTAATGCCTATGGAGTTTAACCTTAAGCCTTAATTCAAATAACGTTCAAATGAATGGTAAGTAATAGGCAAAATAGCAGATACTTATACGAGTTTAAGCAGATATTATAAGGTACTTTCGTCTTATTAAATTATAACACATAAATATTTACTCTCCGTAGGTATATGTATATGATTTTTGTCAGACCGAATTTAAAGTTGAGTTGAACGAATTTAAAATAGAAACCTAATATGAATACGCCTACGCAATCTGTTAAAATATAAAATACATCCTTCACAAGGGCTTTGCACGTATAAATAAAGTTTAGAAACAAAATCACGAATTTGATACAATTATTTCCAAACCATTGGTTCGTATGCATTTGCAATGCCCTTTTCCACTTTTACCATTTCCGTTACATAAGTTGGAAGCACGTTTCTACGAAGAATACCGATGAACGGAAAGTTTAATTTGCCTGAATTCGCTGGGTAATTAGCACGAGACTTGATAATAAAGTACTGTTTTGTACCAGCGTACTCACGCGTACGTGCATACGATATTAACTAACTGTCTACCTTATCTGACCATCCAAAGATAGGAATGTTTTTTATGAAATTTTGTTACGATATTATTTTATTGAAATATTAAAAGTATTATTTCTAGCCATCTAATAAATTTACTTATTTATTAGATGGTAAGAATTTTTATCTTTTATTTGTACAAAGCTTTCAACATGTAGTATAAAGGTGTTTGGTCCATGGGGTATGAAGCCGGCACCTACCCATGTTAACATAGTGATATTAAAAATTCAAAAATTGTAAAAATATTTTTTTAGTTTCCATAAATTAGTTTTTTTGATCGAACTTTTTGTATGGAGAATTCATTTTTTTACAACTTAAAGTTTTTAAAGGTGTGTTTATAGTATAAACTTTATTTATACCTTTGGAACGGTCTCGGTGTAGTTGCGCCCGTAGAGATCCCGACCCGTCCCGTAATAACGCACGGAAGGTCAGGGCCGGAGAGGATGTTAGTGGGTATGGAGGGAACGCCTTTACCTCGAGTCCTACACATCCCCTGCGGTTGGCACCACCCCGCGGGGTCGATGCGTAAATGCATTTGACCTCCCCGTCAACAAAAAAAGGTATATTTATACCTACTTACCTACATATAATTGTTATTGTGTCTTTTTTCAATTATTATATTGTAATACACATTATTCCCGCTTTTAAATAATCTCACTAAAGCTAGGGTTGGCTGGGAGATATCTCTCATATTGATAAGCTCATCTTTGTACATGTCTTTCATAGTGTTTTACAATTGTTATTTTATGTGTGCAATAAAGGATTTATAACATGGATAATACAATACTTAGGTACTTTTGAAACAGGACGTGAAATAAATTATTTCCATTTTTACGTAAATCATTCAGTTTAATATCTTCATATTTAGCACATAATACGTAAACAGTTTAAAAATGAATGAGAACAGATTGCCATCTTCTTTATGACAAACCTGACAAATTCACAAAAAAATATGACGTCAATGAATCTTTGCAAATTCAACCTTAATGCTTTACAAATACAAATTCACACCTCGGTATAAATAATAACAAGAATACTTATTTGACTAACACGTCACTTTGTACTATTACATAAATAGTTTTTATACAAATAGCCCATCGCCGTAATAACTACAAATACTGGTACACCGCTTTACATACAATTATCTAAAACAAACAATACAACTCTTAAATTATAACATAACTTTCAGCGTTATTATTGTATTTAATCACACGAGGTCAAACTAATGATGTCATAGGTCAAGACCAACACAGCTGTGACCAGAGAAAATTACCGTTTAACTATCATATTTAAAATTATATATGCATGCAATATTCTAAATGTATGAAAATAGATTGTTAATATCTATAACCTGAAAATACAATATAAGTCAAAAGAGAAACGTGAACCGAGCTGCCCTATCGGAAAAAATTGTCTTTATTTACTTACAAAGATTACTTTTTTTCATGAATGCAGGTGAAAAAACACTGACTTTTTTGCACTGTGAAAAATGATGTTAAATGTATATTTATAACACTCGTATGTTTAAATTCAGGGTCAAAATGCAGTACCTAAAGTACACACAAATATTGAAGTTAAATGAGTATATGGCATGCTTTACGGAAATGTTACCGTAAAACAGTCGCGTGAGTATCTCCTATTCTGCGAAAGCTCTAGAAATTTTACTACCAACATAATAAGTTAACCACCATTACGCTCAACAAGACATCCGCGTTTGTCAGTCTTGCAAAAAAATTCAAAGTGCATAATTTTAATAACAAATCAACAAGGTAACATATAATAGAAAGAAAACGGTTCGATGTAATGAAACGTTGGCCTCAAAAATTCGTTACACAAGCCGAACTCAAATTTCAGTCAATACAGACAATGAAATTAATCCCAGTGACATTCTAAGTTATGGAAGCAAATTAATTTATATGGATGACTCGCAATTGCTTAAGAACATTTATGTAGGTCGACAAAAATGCAATCAGAAATTGAAAATGGATGTATAGTGAGTTTTAAATCAAGACATATTTTCATCTAAGATAGAATTAGTACATTTGTAATTAAGATTTTTTCATAAATATGTAATATCTTTGAAAATAGTCTTCGAAGTTCTATTCTATATTGTTCTTAATTAATGGCGCCACGACACATAAAGGTTACGCATTTTGCCAATGTAAACGGTGTCTCTCAACACGTGTTAAATTACATCAAGAACTCGAGAAAAACTCAAACCTTCGAAAGTCCTTTGATAAATGTCTTTATGAGTACCTACATTAAATGTTAAATAAATAAATAAAATATATAATTAATAAATTATAACATTAACATTAATTCAATAAAGCGCTCAACAGTGGTAAATGCCATATTGATAATGACAATGAGAATCTATTTTTCATTTAACCTTTTTGAATAATTAAAGATTGAAATCGCATTATAAAATACACTATTTACCTGTTATTTACCTTATTGTTTTACAATAGTCATTAGGATCGTTTTAAAAAAATGTGCAAATTTATTAGTACACAGGAAATCTCGGCCAAAATAAACATGTAATTTGACCAACAGCTATCACGAACATAATCAGTGTTTTGTCCCTAGACAATGCGACAGGAACTACGTTTTGTTGGCGTTATACATAACAGTTTGTGGCATTTTCAAATCTAACTTTAATAAAAATAAAGTGCAATATAACTTGTCGTTCGTAAAGTTTGTGTTTACCTAATTTGCAGCTCACTTCCTACGTATGCACCCCTTTTGTACAGAGATCTAATTATAACAACGTTGGTTTGTTACCCCACATTCGAGTTAAGTAGTGTTTTAGTACAATTTAAATACGTACCTAAAGAATTAATTGGAATTTTTAAAACGTACGATTTACATCGAACTATAGTATCTATCTATTTATCGATAGTGATAGCTGCCACCACCTTTTAAATATAAATAATACCTAAAACAAAACAAAAGACGTGCATTTCTTGATTTAAGTAACGTAAAAAAAGTCGATGTGACATAATTTTTTTCCATAATAGAACTTTTTGGTTATTGCAAATAAAAGTCTGAAGGGGGTCACGAACAAAATTAGTCCCAACAGTATCTTTGATAGATTACTTCATTTCGATAAAGTCACGATTCTCTGCCGCGTTTCCGGTGAGTATGCATTACGTCACTATCGAACGGCATTCTCATAGAAAATTTTGTAACTAACTAATACATATCTCAAAAAATAGACAGATACGTAGATCGTAGTAGCGTATAATAGAGACAATTCATTTCAGTCCCGAGTTCGATCCCAAGGGTAACACAATTTTTTGTGCTTGGATTGGTTGGTGGTAAGGCTTGTTCCGTCTTCTCAAAGTCGGCCGCCATAATGATACTTTTAACAACATTATTGTGTTCCGACAGTTCATGATAAGATAGTCGGTCTTTCAGTGGTTTCGGGTTGAGTTATGGATGAAGCTCCCTACCACATTCGGCCATATCATCACGATCAGTTGAGGAGTCCAAGGGCTTCCCGTCTACGATAAAAAAGGCGGGAAACCATGACATCGGCAGGATGCTTTTGCTTTGATGATTCAAAATTATCCAGAGTGGATTTTGTGCTGTGAAAACGATCAGTTAAAGGTTTTGTGGTGTGACTTGTGTGTATGTCGTTGAGAATTTTATAATGGGATGTCCATTTCATCAGTCGCCATGAGGTCTGTTGCCATACATTTTTCACCAAGCACTCCTTACATGTGTCACACATTTTAATACATCTAAGGAGTGCAAACATCAAGAAAGAATATATAAAACTGAAGACATGGTTGTATGGGCTAGTGTCATACATTTTAATGCATCTAAGGACCTAAGGAGTGCAAATATCAAGAAAGAATATATAAAACTGAAGACATGGTTGTATGGGCTAGATCCCTTTGCCGTCCCGTAATAGGGAGAACTTAACAAAACTATCGCAACCGCTTAAAAGAGATACAGAAAATATAACTGTTGAAATGTAAAAATGCGTCAAGTATAATTAGGCGTCAAGTTATCAGACTAACAGCGAGACAGTAGGATGAAACTGGTACAGGATACAAATTGCTGCCAGTATGTAACATAGATGCTAGTACCACGTTGCGTAAGGAGACGCGGCGCGACGCAGAGCGGCGTCAGTCGACTTAATTAGAGACAGATCGTATCGCTTCCTTCTTCCTGCATCCTGTGTATAATTGTACATTTCCAATTAGGTACTCTAGTACAAGGGAATAAGGCTTGCGTTTTTTTTTTTGTGAAATCGCCGCCTTTTTATTTGAAAACGCTGCAATGGTCGCTATAATTGATCAATTATCGTAAGTGACCAATCGCTTAGCTGTGACATAGATTTCACATTGTTATGAAATTATCTAAAGCGCTCATTCCAGTCACATCTAACTGTAACATTAACGTAATATCTATTAAAACTTATTTTCCATTGTTCAAAATACTTAATAAGTACTATCATTTACTCTAAGCTACGATTCATAATTGATAAAACGAATACAACCAACCAAGCAAATAGGTTATTTCTCTTATAAAATAATTTACACAAACCTTTTGTTTCGTTAAATATAGCTGTCATTGTTATTATAATTGTTTATCTATTCCAAATAGTATTATCTATTTTCCGACCACGATCTTGCGCAAAAACTGTTTAAAAAAACGCACAATAATAAACAAACCTCGCGTAGTTCGTAACACTCGCCGGTTATATAGATCAGATGCTGTTCTATGAAGCATTTCAATTCACGCATCATTTGATATACTTGCCTCTGTTGTCTACCACTTTGAATTACAAACGTAGTAAGAAAACAGATTGAATATATTCTTTTTTACATGACGTTAACATTTCTATACTGTAACGTTAACGGGGAAAAAGTGTTCGTGTTCAAACTCGTGGTGGGGAGCTGTCAATCAGTTGCCACATTAAGTTTGAATTATGGTACTGCATTATTGAGATTGATTTATTAATACCTGCTACTACTGCAGCACATACTGAGTTATTGATATCGAAATTTTCAATTTACCTAAAAAAGTAAGTATAAAAGTATATACAGGGTGTAAAAGACATGAACAGTCAAACGAGAACCATGTATTCTGCTCACCATCATAAATTTTTTTTTCATATAAACTATACCTGGGAAATTGATAGTTACGATTTTATTGAAGGTCAAAGTCATAATTTTTTTTTTCATTTTTTTATGAAAACTTATTCTATACGTTATTTCTTAACTATTGTCCAAAGAAACATTATATCTTTTTTAGTATTTCATAACAAAAAATGGCTTCAAAACGTTAGCGTTCAATGTAGCTCACTCGATGCGCACGGACACTAACGAACGGGGCCGCCGTCTGTCAAAATTATCGCGGTTTTGCGAGGTGTGTGCGAGTTGAGCCCTTTACATTGCGCGGTACAATTTTCAATTTTTTTTAACACCAAAAAATAAAAATCATTTCCCAGCAATAATTTTTTTGAAATATGTCTTATTTTGATGTATAGAATACATGGTTCTCGTTTGACTGTTCATGTCTTTTACACCCAGTATAACCACTGCGCAATAATAATATTAATATATTTCCACGTTCACTTTAATTATTTAGCCCAAAATAAGTACCATTAAGAACTTTACTTGTGTTATGGATGCTATATAGCGGACAATTTTAGTATACATAAAAATTTTAAATATTTTAATTTAAAAAAAATATATATAAACAACCATGACTCGTCAGCAAATATTCGTGTTCGTCACACAAATATTTGCTTCTACCAGGATTCGAACCCGGACCACTTGATATGTAGGCAGCTATACTGAACTCCACCATGACGGCTAATCGATAATTTGCTAGTTTTGTTATTTTTATTGTATGGATGGAGCATTAATTGGAGATTTACATTACAATTATAAACACGCGCACACTGCTGAGAAATTTTGAGTGCAACATCCGGTTGTTGGCTTTTGTTTGTTTACTGAAGGATTGCTACTTTTTGGTTTTGGTGCCCTTTTTGTGTAGGCGACAGGCTGGTAACCCTGTCACTATTTTGGGGTACTGTATGGTCCATACTACCAGATGTGGCTAAGCTTTGCTCTACCCCTCTTGGGATCATGAGCGTGATTTAATTATATGTACTAAAACTAAATTATTAATATGTTAAATCATTTGCTCTGATTGGTTTCAGTAGCCACTGTGTCCGTCAATCAGCAATGTGTTGGGTCCATGTGGTCGTATGAAGATATTATTGGCATATTTCTACCATGTAAGAAAGCCATAGGCATAAATGACTTGTCTTGAATTATTTTTAGGTATTCTATAATATATGTAGACATTTTAGTTAAATAAATAAAAATTACGAAACTTTGTTTGCATCATCTGAAATGCGAAATAAACACCAAAATATACAAAGGACAGTACCTACCTAATTGCTTCGTTTTTCGTATTTCTTAACTCTACTATTATGTTACTTATGTAATAAAAACTCGGTTAATATGCACGTTTAAATGATATTAACCCTGAGACATTTAACGTCTAAAATTATCTGCAACTGTTACATTGTCTTGAGCAAATGTCAAAATAATGACAAGAATAAATCGGCACGGCTAACAAAACAAATATAACGTTATAAACGTTAATTTTGACACATTTTTATTTTACTATCGGTAAACGTCATGTCGATCCACCAGGGTCCCATCCTGGGTGGACATAGTTACGAAATTGTAATATAAAATAATTCATTTATTTATGTTTCTCGACTCTTGGTTAAGTAAACGCATTGCATTGAATAGAGCTCTGTGATTGGTTCGATTCTGTTGCCTAATTCACATCGTTGAATGTAGGTACTGACGTTTTATTACTTCAAACCTCCTTCAGACTTTAAACTTTTGACATCTGGACGTTGCTTTTGACATCTCACGCCGCCGTGGTGGAGTGGTCAGTAACGCTGCCTACACATTGGGCGGTCCGGGTTCGAGTCCTGGTAATGGCAAATGTTAGTGTGATGAACACGAGCATTTGTTCACGAGTCATGGTTGTTTATATATTTATTTAAGTTTATTTATAAAAATATCTAGATTATTAAGTATATTTGTCCGTTATCTAGTATCCATAACACAAGTTTTTAAAGATACTTAATTTGGGCTAGATAATTGATGTGAGCGTAGAAATATATTATAATATTATTATTATTATTATCTCGACTTGTGCGTTGTGTAATATAGCTAGCTAGCTACCTAAGCTGTGCGTTAAAATTAACGCATAGCTTAGGTAGTACGCATAGTTCCGATTTTTTACTTCATGAGACTTCAAAATCTTTGCCATATGGCACGCACTGAGAAAAGCCTTATTTTGCATAGCATTGTTTTTTACAATGATACATATTGTTTGTGAATATCCTATGGTATTACCACACTCTCAAAACTGTAAAATTAGTTTGAACTTTTCCATACATTTTGTTTTACTGACTGAACTATTTTTATCGTGAAAATTTAAATTATGTGGTTAGCAAACAAGCATACGGTCTGCCTGGTGGTACGCAACAGCCGTAGCCTATAGACGATCTTTAGGGTACGGCGGCTGCTCTCGTCAGTATCTACGTGACACTCGCGCTCTGCTCATTTTAGTCCTTTTGACGCCAGATACCACGTGGAACTCTGGCGTCCTCACTCACTAACAGAAACACAACACCACAAAAATTTAGTGTTATTTGACTGTGGTCTTCTGTAAGGTGAAGGTACTACCCCAGTTCCGGCTGCTCCAAATTCGAGCGGCTAATCCGCTGTGCCGCAATTTTGAATTTTTGATAACACCATAGTATTTATACTTATTACTATGTTAACATGGGTAGGTGGCCCGCATGTTACACCATACAACAAACACTGTTTATGACTGGACTAACTGACTACTATCATATTGCTAATATGTTCGTAAATGAATTTGATTTCACTAAAAACAAATATTTTGTTTATTTTGAAAAAAAACAACACTATATAAAGTTGGGTAATCCATACTAATATTATCAAGAGGAAAGAATTGTTACCAATATCAAAATTTCTTTCACCGTTAAAATCTTAGATTAAAACAGGTTAGAATGCTACTTTTTCACTGAGTAACATAATGCTACATTTTATTTTAAAAAAATAGACGCGGACTAAGTCGCGGGCGTAGCGCTAGTGCCTTAATAACACAAAAAATCATGCGAATTTCAGGACCACATTTCTATATTCAATACGTCAATTGTTTCGTTGACTGTAGATACAAGTCTAACGTTAAGTGAACGACAAAGGGAACTTTCTCTGTTATCTGAGCATGGGACGTATCAGCACACTAGCCTTATCTCGAATGGCATCGCTATCTCACAATCGTGATGTATCTTGGCCGCTGTATCCAAGTTACGTGTCATATCTCGTAATGACATCAGCAATCGCGGCTTTGAATTGAAATTTTAAGATTGAGCGAATTGTTTTGACACCTGCAGTTTCTATTTTTATGTAAAACAATAGAATATTGTCGTGTCGCATGTCGGATTAGTTCTGCTGCGGCGATTTTAGATAAAATCAACATTTAGGGTCCATATTGGCTCACATAATATTCTAAATCCTATTCTTTGTCTTACTACCGATTTGTGTTCATAATAATCACTCTTCATAATTTTATTTTTCATACTTGTTTTATTCATACATTTTTATTACTACCAACGGAGCTCATAACAGTTAGTGATCATAATTTTTTTATTAATACTGTTTGTACCTTGTTGCTTACAAAAACAGTGCACTCCGCCTGGTCATAAAAAAAAATAACCCTAACCTACCCATCACCCAGCCATGTAGGTGCATAAAACACTAGACTCGCCCAAAAATGTATGATTAATGATATTATGAATTTCAATGATTATGTTTTATGAAGTTATGAAGAATGATGATTATGGTTTTAAATGGTATGAGAAATATTTTCGGACCTCCAATGATAGGAATTGAAAAGTTATGTAAGAAAATGCGCACCCCAACATTTAAGTAGTAGCACCCGTTAAATGTTTTAATGACATTATTGGAAACCTTTTAAATATTAACTCAATGCAAGATGATGCTTCTTATCTTTATAATTATATTCAATTGAATTCGATACGTTCGTACTTATATTTACACTAGAAAGTTGTTTATTATAGTAAAAACATATACAAATGACCGTAAAAATTATGAGTGTCTTTCAGTGAAAAGCTCAAACGCTACTAAATTAAATGGGTAATGGATTATGCCACTCTTATACAATAAACGAGCGAGACGACACTTAACGAATGCAAACTATTAAACCAATGCATACGCGAACCTAAATACTACGCAGACAATCAATTTATAAATCAAACGTTTATGTAGGTATAAATCTTGAGCGTAGAAAAAATCTGGATGTATACTATCGTAAAATAAAACATTAAATCTTACAAAATGCTGTTACTCCCAAGTTACTCCAAACATACATACAATTGAGACAAAATCGAATAAAAATTCCATCAAAACATTATTCTTCACTCCCAACCTGAAGGAGCTTGGAAGATTTTCCGAGTCACGAAATCCAATATGCTACGGTGAAACGACAATTCAATAGTATCAGTTACATCAGCTTCCTCGGTTATTGCATAGCGTAATTGCATGGGAAATCTATAGAAATAAGTTAGCTTTTAATTAAATTTTGCCACTATTTACGTTGTCACTAAAAAATGTGATAAGGCAATGCACACAAAGAAATTTGATAACTTATTTCTTTGTGGCACAATCATGAAATGGATGGCTTGTGGGGCCTGTATCCTCTCTTCTGCTCTAGTGATCTTTTCACTTGAACTTTACCTCCACTTACCATCAGGGATAGTCCTTTTCTAGAAAAAAAAAACTACTTACATACACAATTAAAGGCAATAAGCTCCCCTTTGATATCTTAAGAATATTTTGCCTAATACTTATGTAACCATCACGTTATTCATCCAGCATATTCTGCACGATACAATGGTTACAACTTTTTTTTACTATGGTGGGAAACAAGTAACTGTGACCTCGGTCTTACTGGTCTTTAAGACATAGTTGATTGTTTCATACGAAGGGTTAATAGCTCACACTAAAATTTTACTCACATATATAATCTTATTCAAAGACATTTGTGTCAATGTTGAAGACATTGACATGTTTCTTGCTTACTCCAATTTCCTCTTTTACTCTAAATATACACTGGTACTGCCACGCGAAAATTGTTTCTGATATCTTTTTCGTTGATAGTAGATATAGTAATAAACAAAGATATAGATAGACAAATTGCAATAGTCAAATGCGCTTGTCAACCTTAACCTAATAGACAGATACAGTTTAATGTTATGGTTCACAAGAAGCCAGATTCGTTGGCTTCCCGCCTAGACAATTAAATAATTTTGGCTCGTCGCCGTATTCGATTAGAGATTTGTTTCCGATTCCAAGTATCTACTTTTCTTCACCCAATTATCAAATTGAACTTTAGTTCCTATTAAGACAAAGCCACAATAATATATTTGATACAAGTGAGCTAAGCCGCTCATTACATACGAGGATACGAGGCTGCAGGTTGTATACGCTCATTGCATAGGTAACTCAGCCGAGTACCTATGTAATGAGCAGAGCACACGAGTGCCATACGACTGTTTTCAACACACTTGGAAGAAGTATTTTTTTTTATGTTATGTTACGAGATGGCAAACAAGCTTGCGGCCCACCTGATGTTAAGTGGTCACCGCCGCCTATAGACACTTGCAATATTAAGTGTAAATCACTTAACACCGCAAGTGCGTTTGCCATCCTGGGGACTAAGATGATATGCCCTCCATGCCCAGTACTTACACTGGCTACCTTTCCCTTCAATCCGAAACACAGCGAACTGCTTCACGGCAGAAATAAGAAAGGCGGTGGAAAAATTAAACCTATTTTTTATTCTGGCAGTATTATAGACAATATTGGCATTTCACGATAGTACCTTTGGCCTCGAAGCAAGTTTCTCCTCAGAGAGGATGTCGGGCGGTGTCGGTGTCAAAACAATATTTTGTTCGTCTTCGCTCCTTGAAGTGTTAATAATAGAGTATTATATTATCTGTGATAATACTAACGTTTAAATTATAAATAAATCAGTCCTCAATGTGTCAGTTTAGTCACAATTAGGGAACAATATTATGCACGTGCAGTAGGTACTGTTGCAATAAAAACTTTACGGAACTTTACATTTGCAGGATTTATCGTGACTATCAATTGTGAAGACCTTGTGCAAATCACGCTTTCGCTAAATAATACACAAATGAAATACACTAATGAGTCTGGATGAGCTCATGTCATGTTAGAATAGTAACGCCAAACGAAGGTCACACAGATAATGGAAAGTACGAGTATTATAGAAAAAGCAAACAACAGTGCTAAAGAAATATGTATATGTACTAAAAAATTATAGGTAAACATTAACTTTATCTACTTAGGGATCAGTTTTCAAAGGTTTTCAATAGTCTGATAAGAATAAATACAACCTATTTTAGAAGTAATGGTTATGATTGACATTTGATATAAGCAGAATTGTTTTCAGTGAACACTTATTACATTACAACACGCCTACTTATTTTATTAATCAGTTGTTTTAGGCGAATGGACTATACTTACGTGAAATATTTTAATTATTGCAATAAAAATAATATAAAAGGAGATAGAATAGCTTGTATGTACTTCATTATGCAAATATTTGGGAGTTAATATATCAAAAAATCCGAGCTTTATTATTTATTAGATATTGTTTGTTTCTTACACTTTCGCGACTAAACTACCCACATTTTTTTTCCAAGAATAATAAAATAACTTTTTGACAAAATCTAAATTAACACAGACGAAGCCGCAGGCAAATGTTAGTTGTAAATGTATAGAAAAGGCCATGTTAATGAAAAATATAATTAACGACGATAATTGCAATTGTTTGTACGGTTAAAGGAACGATAATAATAGAGAATCTAATTAATCATGGATACGTACGTATCTCGGAATATGTATTAAAATTAAACTGAAAACTCTATCAATAAAAATCTCTGTACGTACTCGTTAAAAATCTTTAACGCCTGTATATTTATTTATTATAAATAATTACACGGGGTGAATATAATATTGTGACTCACCGACAAATGCTTTTACGGGATAAATAAATACAACCTGCTTGCGCAAGTTTTCCTGTTGGCCTTAGCACCAATGTGAATTCGCTCGGCAATGGCAGCCAATATAAACCGATCATGCGGGCAATTAATCAATCTTCAACGACTCCCCAGGTAAATGTTCGTCATTATAGAATTGAGAAATTTAATAGGCCAAAAATTGAATCTGATTGTTTACTATTACACATTAACTTATCGAGTTTCAGAAACTACAAACTAATTTATGAAATAACTTACTCAATTTAGTTGCGACAGTAATAAGTGGAAGTGGAGCCAAAATATTACATAGGTTTTCAGTCCAATTCACAAAATCAATGGCACTTTTTATTACACACTAATCATGTTTTTCTTCTAAAACAGAATTGTTTTTATGAATTCAACAATATTACGTAACAGTTGAAACAAATGCTACTGCAACCCCATTAATAAGGTTAAACGACTTGACACTTTAAAACACCGTAATAAGATTGAATCACACCAATTAAATTAAGTGAATTGGTAGGCCCTCGACTCCTTAACTCAATTAGAGAGTCATTTTAGAAGTTGAGAAAAATTGAATATGACACAACAGTTGGATCAAGATCCTAAGAATAATAGCTCTTTGTTGAAAACTTCACTAAGAATAATAACTATTTGTTTTACGTTATAAACAGATGGATAAGTGGAAAAATTACACGCAAATTTCCCTTTGTTTTGATTACACTAATCGTTACTCTAATCTATGTTCAACAGTGCGCGTCATTCCTGAAATAACGATCTTAATCAGCCAATTAATAAGACAGAAAAAACCGATTATAATATAGATTTATATTAAGTTTTTATGGATGTTAAACCGTTCACACAAAAACTACTAAATGGATTTTAATGAAAATTACAATAATTAATATAACTCTATCTCTCGTGCATATGTGTACATTAAAATATCATATAGGCTATAATTTATACAGATCCTGCGCAGACGAAGTGGCGGGCAGAAGCTTGTTACAAATCTTACGAAAGTTTTTTTTTCAATAAGCTAAAATCAACTTTCTAGGTAATGAATTTATTTCTGCAACTGCAAACAGAGAGACAACGATAGAGCCCGTGTAGGTACAGACAACAGCACGTTGGGTTACCACAAACTGTCAAATTTTCCCAATCGATTATGCACTTTATATTGAATAGTCTTAGGTTGAAAATCGTTTGGAGAAATTTAACAGTTTTGTATAGCCCGACGTGCTGTCGACTGTACTTACTTAGTACATTCAACAAAACTCAGATCTCATAAAGGTCGCACGCAATCACACGTTCCACCAAACAATATTAACTCGAAAGCCCGAATAAAACAATAAAATATAGGCCCTCTGTAGGAGCTATAAAGTGTCAACCCTATGCTAACACGATAAACGATTGAATCGATTAAGATATTTACGATCATTGGTTTGAATTTTGTTTGAAGAGCACGATTTAAAAACTGCCAACAAGTTTCTTCGAGCTTACAAAAAGTTTATACAGATTACGTACTGTAAATATATCTGATGAGCTAATTTAAGTCTTTGATCTGGCTGGTGTAAAAATATACAGCAAAAACTATTTTTATAATGATAGTGCTGCTAAGATATTGCAGGTGTAAATGCATCTTTTACGACATTTACGAAACCGGCAGTCATAATAAATTGTCTCGTATTACCTATTAGTCACTTACTTTAAAATTAAAAGCCACTTTACTGTGAGATACTTATGGCGAAATTACTGTTCGCAACTTTATAAAACCCATTACAGGCTTGACAGAGATACGTACCCATTTATTATTACAATTTTATCTTTATTTTTAAGCAGTACAAGGCACATTTTTAATCAGCACAGCCTTTTTTAAATCTTTGAAAACTAAAAAATCTTTTTTATTTCAATTTATATTTCGAATTAGCTTAGTATTAAAATTAAAATATTTTCCAATTACTGACGCTCAAAATTTCAAACACGTTTTCTACTTGTGTTGCCAATAAAGAAAAGCAATAGGTTTCGTTTGGTTAGTTTTTTTGGAAAACTAACCTAGCTAATAATTTGTTTGACGTTTACATTTGAATGAGATATAAAAACTAATATTAGAGCTCTTACGTAGGTACGGACGAGCCAAGAATATATAAGATTTGTCTAATGAAAATGTTATCTTAAATAGTGCGTGCGACAGTCAAAGAAGGGTGTTACATAAATAGATTGTAAGACCAACAGTGGTTCAAACTCGAATATATTCCAAGGATTTTTTCTACAAGTTTCATATTCAACTTGCGATTATTAGTCGGGTAGAATCCGTCTAAATCCAAGATAATCCTGCTAGCGTCATCCCTTGTCAGTCTTACTTAAACTTTGATCTAGTGGGCAGTATAGTAATGCCATTGCGGTAGAAATTCTCTACTGTGTCTTAGGTAAAGTTTAAGTTTATTTGTTTATTACATCAATATTATAGCATGATAGACTTTTAAATGTTAAAAATATATTTAAAATACTGGATAAGTTGCGCTTCTGTAACTTACCTATTAAGTAGGTTTACATTTTTAGAACACTATAGTCTTGTTAAATTTTGTGTTATCAAAGTTGGCATATCATAGTACCAGGGAGCAGTATAAAACTCATTACGTAAATCCCTTGTAATGTAGGTATAAAAGTACACGTTACAACAAACATCATTGGAGACTTCCTACAGATGTAAACAAAATATTTCTCAAAAATAATTCTGGGGCATTGAACTAAAAGTTTCATTTAGACACCTTCTTTTTAAGCTTTCCTCGTATTCGAGGCCGGGGCAAAAATAGAATGAAAGAAGAACAAAACTCTACTTATGTGTCATTAGGTGCGAAAATAGATTAGGACGCAAAAATTACGAGTGACTTAAAAACCGCCGTATTACCCAAAGTTGTTAACATCGCTCGTATAAATGGTATGACAAAAGGTAGATAATGCGTAAGGTTTATGTGCTTACTTTTATGTATTATCAGCTTTATAAGTGACTCGTAATTTTGTTCCAGAATATATAAGTATTTAAGGACACGAGTTGGTCATTTGTTAATTTATTCGACAACACTATTCGAGTAAACGACAATAGCAGCATAATATAAATTAGTTTTGTTCTGTGTAAAAGTTTTCTCTACTGTAATCTAAAAATCCCTTCGCAAAAATACCTTAAACCACACTACACATCAGCGTCTCTGAATAGATTACAGTGTTTATTTTGAGATTGTCATTAGTTTTCACCAGCCAAGTGGCGCGCGTTTTTCATAGTGGCAGGTACATCGATGAATCAATGGGCTATTGTAGACACGCGCTAGATTAACAAGCCCAAAATTATCTATCTATAAATAATAAGCAATTGTGCGTGTCAATTTATGCTGTCACGGCTTTAATTAGCGCCTTATTATTACTAAGTTAATAACAGATAAACAGACATTGTACTGCTACAAGTGGACGAATACAAATACATATAGGCACTTCTTCAACACAACTTTGTATCAAGTTAAGTATAGATTTTTAGGAAACTAACTCGAGTTCTTTTAGACAGACAAGTGATAGGATTACGATATCATCGATGTCAATTAAATACTTAGGCATTATTAGGGATAACTCAAAAACTACTCGTCAGGTCGATCAAATTTAAATGGGACTACATGACAAGCACCAGCTTTTATAGGTCGAAAGAATCTTCAAAATAAGTGCTCTCAGTAAAGTTATGAGGTAAGAAACATTTTAAAAAACATACAGTCTAATTGAGAACCTTTTTGAAGTCGGTTAATTGTGTGTGTGTGTGTGTGTTGTTCGAAATTCGAATTTTAATTGTTAGTCTTTTATAAGCAAAGTACACCTACATAATATGGGGTCAAACCTATTATCTCTACTAATATGATAAATGCGACAGTAACTCTGTCTGTCCGTCAGTTAAGCTTTCACGTCTAAATTACTGAACCGATTTTTATGAAATTTGGAACAAATACAGACTATAGAGCTCGAAAACATAAGCTACTTTTTATCGCGAAAAAAGGGCTTGAAGGGGTTGAAATAGGGGATGAAAGTGTGTATAGAAGTTATCAAAGGAAGGACATACAAAAAATTTCGTTTATAAAAATGTATTATAATAAGCTATGTAGGTACAGTAATCTACAACAGTTTGTACCTATGTATATTATTTGCAAAATAAATATCCTAAAAAAATAAAAAATCTACACAAAGTAACTATTCCACGCGGCGAAGTCGCGGGCAAAATCTAGTTATTAATATTTCTGTTTTTCGTTAAAGTCTACTACGTATTTATTCCACTCTATAATTTTCCATAGAATAGAGCCCAAATACATGCGCGTGAAAAAGCGTAAAAAAATATGTAGTTCCCGCGCAACTCTAAGAGCCAGTTTACAGCCACTACTAATTCTAAAAATATACACAAGCTTATCAAAAAGTAGTTCATTTGGTTCGATTTTCAATAAACAAACGTTTGCTTTACAATCAAAATTAATCTCATCATGATAATCTGAGCAGAAGCGGGTTCTGTAGCAAACTCAAACAAACTAATCCCCGAGGCACACCGGCGACAGCTTCGTTCAGCGAATCTTATTCAGGGCTTCGTCGCGGTCCGTTCTATCTCCTTTGATATCTACAAATATTCTCAACAAACATCTCGAATACCTTTACATAACTCGGCAAACCTGATGACGTCTGGAGTGAGCGCTGCAGTATTGAGACGATACCTTATTTGGCTACAAAATTTATTTACGTATTGGTATTGTGTCTACTAACTACTAAGTTGCGTAACGTGTGTGGGTGCGTTTTTTAAGTTTTAGAATTATTTTACGTAGATAAAATTATTTATTATAAAGGTCTAAAAAATTATGAAAGAATAAATTACGAGTTTTTTACAAGGTGTTTTTACGTAAATTTAGTTTTCCTATCCATTTAAGATAAGAAGATCTAATGAATGAGTCCGTCTAGCATAATTAAAGGCGGAAACGGGGTCCAAGTGCGATGAATCAATTTTCTTTGAGATTTTTTCTAACTAAAAATTTAAAACTTCCTATTCTTTGAAGTAATTTTATATACTTACTTTAATTTTAAGGTAGGTTATAAAACTTTATGACGAATTCCAATGTGTACTTATCTATCTCTCAAGAACTATATCTTGTATTTAGGTAAGCGTCCCTTGAACTATGCGGTGAGAAGAGCCTTTGTGCTTTGTGTATAAAATATCACGCACGATGTTCAGTCAGAATACACTAAAATCCCCTTTATATGCTCAAGTTCAGCGTGGGAATAGTCATAACAAGATAAGACAGTACTTAAATCATGTGTCATCAAAATCATATCTTTAGATAATCGTAAGCGACACCTGATGCGCTAATTGTTCAATACATGTATTTATGGAATGCAATGGACACTGATGGACACACATAACAAATAGGCTGTTACAGACTGAGAAAGCGGATGTTTCATCTTTGTTTGATCTCATAGTAAACAAACAAATGCTTACAATTATGGAATGATAACTGCATTCTAGTCCATTTTGTAATAACACAACTAATATCATACCTGGACTAGTGATATGATAATAGGGGTTAAAGTATGAAATTGCCGTTTTTTCCTCATTATTCATTAGTGTATAATTCCTTTAATACAATAGCTATGTCCATTATTCTTTTTTTATTTTAAATTTCATTACAAGGACTTATATTTATGTATAAAATTTTATTCTTATTTTTTTTCACTAGAAATACATCTTCTAAAACAGCTCGTCCTAAGAGGTGTCCGTCTCCGTTATAAAAATATAAATATTTTTTACAGGTATCAATTCTCAATTTTTTTCTGTAAGTATCCTATAGCTGAATGTTGTCTAAATATATCCACAAAATTACATAAAATTTAGATTTGTGGTTCCTTAAAAAATCGCAAATATATTTGTATGAAAAATGAATTTTCGTTAAATTCTCCATACAAAACGGCAATTTCATACTTAAACCCCTAATATTAAAATAATATATTAACAACAATCTACATAGGTAACACCTACCTATTGTCAGCAATATATCCATAAACAGAAATGTTTACCTATACGTTGAATTTTTGAAGACATTTTACATATATTTATCGAAAACGATACTATTATAACAATTTGCCCCATCCTCATTTATACATATTTATAAGAAAATAAATATAAATATCATTTCCTTGTTATAAATACAAGGTTTTATAGTACAGTCGACCAAATTGAATCATGACCCACCTTAAGATCATTTTCCTATAGTCACTCAATACAAAGTAGGTTGAAATTCGCTTGAACATACATTTCTTAAGTAACGAACCTGTATCAATTTATTAGACACTGACAGTGTCAAATAAATATGGCTTTTTAAAATTTGTTCAGACTACTACTTGACATCTGACACATAACGTCATTTTATTTTTAAAAATCTATTAGTTATTCCATTTTCTCAGCAGTGAAAAGAGTTTAGATTATGAACGACATCTTATTTAAAATTCCAATTGAGTCTTTAGTGCAGTGATAACAAAAAGTTAAATTGTATAGATCTCTGACCCGTAACACCCGTACATTTTAAATATGAATAAAAATGTGTAAATTTTTATTCATATTTAAAATGTACTAAGTGCAACATGCATGATAGCTAAGAAAACCTAACTAAATTTATGATAGTAAAGGAATGATCGGCCAAGTGGGTCATGATTCAGTTGGTTCGACTGTACATTACGTAATTGGAAAATGATATATTAATCACTAGAGCCCCGTCCCGGCTTCGCTCGGAATTTCTCGGCTTCCCTACTATAATATGCATGTATTATACATATTAATCTTCCTCTCGAAGCACTCTATGTATTGCTGAAAACAGCATTAAAATCGGTTGCGTAATTTAAAGTTCTAAGCGCACATACAGAAAGAGCGACTACATTTTATAATATGTATTTTTGTGTGTTCCGAACAACATGACAATTTAAAGTCATATCGAAGTGCCAGCTAAAATAATTCTAATCTAATTAACAAAGTTTGTTAACTTGGGCGTGTAATTTGTTTACCTTTTTTACGGCAAGTCTATTACTTGTTCCTCTAAAATAAAGGTATGACATTGGATTCTATCTTTGTGAAGTCTAAATATAAAACATTTACTAAACGACTGAAGGTAGGTACTTGGCGCCAATATTTGACTGAAGAAATAATTAAATACAATTTAGTTTAAAATATATATATATGTAGTAACGTAATCTCTGAAACATATCATTAATTGACTGTAAACGCAAACAATATGATCTAATAAATTATAATGATTATTTAAGTTGTTTTAAGATAAGATAACGTAGTATACATATATTTTTATCAATTAAACAAAACCGACATGGAGTAATAAAAGAAACTAAATTTTGCGATTATTGATAATGGGTAGAATGTAAAATCATAGTAGAATTTTTATAATCTTTATCTTGCCTCAAAAGGCGTCTCTATCATTTAATGTAAATACGAGTAGATATTTTAATGAGATTAATAAATAATACTGTGCAAATTAATAGGTAATCATCACATCCACTCCTCAAAACAATGTCGCTTATTCGCCTTTGAGAAGAGATATCTAGAAACGTGAACTCATGCAATATTACGCAGTATTAGGACCTATTCTATCTAATACTTTTATTGTAGAAGACATTAAGAAATAATAAAATTAAAACTTTAGCTTTTTTTTTTACTTTAGTACCAAGATTCGCTGCAATGACCGCTAAATATCATCCACCGCTGACCACCTAAATTAAAAATGTCAATAAACAATAATAATAAATAACTATCTCCCTTCTAAAAAAATATATACCTACTCAGTGAAAATACTGTTCGTAAAAGCAATAAGTTGTTAGACGAACTACCGACAACATAATCTATCATAGACACCTTGACCTTGTCTGTAGAGACCCCAGTCAGAAACTATCCGTTTTATATAACAAGTAAGTATATAAGAATCGAGGCCACTGTTCATTCAGGATTTCATCTCGGGAGCCGTGCCAATATTAAAGGTTGTGTTTGTAGCACACGAATGCGAGAAGTTTATCATAAACAAAATATTAAAGTCTGCTTCGAAGGAAGAAATGACCATCAAATTGAAGGTATGTTGCTAACTTCGTCGCTCGGGTCATAGACTAATAAATATAGCATGCAGTTTTAATATTTACGCTAGACGCTTTAGCGATAAATAAAACGTAAAACATCGTAAGTATCAATAAAAGAGATGACGTTTATAACTTATAATTTAACGCCTTTGCAAAATAAGCTCTACCGTTCAGCTTGTAGGTAATAATACGCCGTAATGTAAACATCAAAAACTGGGTAAATTGTAGAGGTTTTCGAACTATTATGACTCATGATATTCACTAGAAATAAGAAACAAAATTGTATTATAGGAGGGTAAAAATATGTACTGGACTAGAGTATCGAGTTTTAAGAAGCATCCATATTCTTGGTGTCGTGTTTACGTGTAGTGTGTACGATTTTAATAGCAATTTTATAGGATAGGGTGACCTCTCAATTTTTTTTTATGTTACGGGATGGCAAACGAGCTTGCGGCCCACCTGATGATAAGTGGTCACCGCCGCCTATAGACACTTGCAATATTAAGTGGAAATCACTTAACACCGCAAGTGCGTTTGCCATCCTGGGGACTAAGATGATATGTCCCCATGCCCAGTAATTACACTGGCTACCTTTCCCTTCGATCCGAAACACAGCGAACTGCTTCACGGCAGAAATAAGAAAGGCGGTGGTACCTACCCAGACGACCCTACATATGGGTCTACCACCTAGTAGAACCTAGAGAGAGATAGAATTAGGACATATCCTATTAATATTACAGATACATACTTAGCTTAAAGCAAAAATGGTATACCTATTTATGAATATTGAAGATTTTTGTCTATCAATCACGCGACAACGGCGAAACAAATTTGGATGTCTGTCACAAGTAGATCCTATCTCATATTGAAACATACTAAAATAATATTTTTTTATCCCTGTAACGTGGTATGGTATAAATAATTCATTCTTTTATGAGAAATTTAAGTTGGCCAAGCCGCAGACAAAAGCATGTACTGTTTAAAACAAAGGCAGTAGCTGTACCGTAACAAAACACACAAAATATATTACCAAGTTTCATAACAATCTCTAACAAATATCTCCAAATGTCCTACACCTTCAATACTTACTTATGGAGCCGTCTGCATTTACACTAGTATCTTTATATCAAATTATCAATTGTCAATAATTTATGGATCATTACTGCCGACAACGCAGCTTTAACACGCACGGAATAAAAATATCCTCGTGACTTGAGAACGTATTAGGGGATCATTTATTCATAGCACGGGTTAACTATAAAATAACACGTATTACTTGGAAAATATGAATTCATTTCTCCACTACACTCTCGTATTCTTTTCATAAGGAAAGCTCAAGAATATTCTGTCTAAAATAATTTCTAGCCACATTATATTCATCACGGGGTCTCGCTGAATCCAGCACCTGTTTTCAATGCGTGTACTTTACTCAAGTACAACACGGTTTTCTGCATACACTTCATGCAATATAAATGCCCGCAGCGAATTGAAGAGTGGTAGAGTGTTTATCTCACAAAAGCCGGTCCGGGAAAATACTTGTACTAGATGGGTGCTGGGTAGACCGGGGCACGAACAGATGACCGATTAATGATAACTATTTCAATTCAATTAAGTAAGTATTATTGAAATCAAAATACAGCATACAATTTTTAGTCCTATTAATATAGATTATGTCAATAAATAATAATAGTAATTGTTAATTTTAAGAGAACATAATAATGATTTACACTTTCCACGTAGTTAGTTCCCAAGGAGTGTGTGTCAGACAGGCGTATGCAGCCGACCGTAAAAGTCTAAATATCTGATGCCTTACCAGTGTCGATAGCAAGATATACTGCCGACCCCAAATAAAGTTAGGAGCAAGGTAGTAGAAAAAAGTAATAATGATTAGTAAAGCTGTGCTATTTCTATTGTTTTCAAAGTTATTTATTCGTGTAATTTAAGTGTGAGACCTTCTATTAAAATAACTAAGCTATTAAGTACAACTGATGTAACAGTTTTTAGTAAACCTAATAAAAAAAACCTCTTCTCGTAAGTTTTACTACGAAAAAACGCAGTACCCTTAAAGAGGAATTTACGAGGGTTCCTCCTATAAATCGCCGCATGACGGAATTGCTTTTTCAGTTTCCAAATGTATATCTACATTTCTTAACATAAATGTTACTTGTTTCTATTTTATATGTGGTCCTTGTCAATCATACAAATGCTTCACATTTCCATTAGTATCGGAGTGTGAGACTGGCCCCACAGAGAACAGAATCATATCTGTGCACTGGCCAGACGCTAATTTAAAATGATGTATAGCTGTTACTAGTCTATACTATTGATAAGCGGGTGAGATCTTCTGGCTAATGAGCAATATGATACAAACTTATATTCTATCGCTTACATGGCTAATCATAATAAAGATTTTGCACCTAAAGTGTTGAAAATATATTTCCACACTCACACCAATTATCTAGCCCAAAGTAAGTATCATTGAGAACTTGTATTATAGATACTAGATAACGACATTTTTAATATACCTAAATAATAATTTGAGATATTTTTAAAATACGTAAACAACCATGACTCGCAAACAAATATTCGTATTCGTCACACAAATATTTGTCGCTACCAGGATTCGAATCCGGACCGCTTGATGTGCAGGCAGCTATACTGACCACTCCACCACGACGGCGTCATAAATTGAGAATATTGCTAATTAAAATCAATTAAAATTTACACCCGATATAAAACAAGGAACACACTCGAGGTCAACGCAGAATCATTCTGCTATGCAAAATTGGGAAAACGAACGGATGCTGGCAAGCCGCGTGGAAAACCTGCACTTCCCTTTCTTAATAGGTCTTTGTTCTCGCATGCGCGGTGTGTCTGCAAATTGAGATCGTCCTGTCCCGTGTCACATTACTCAGTCCGTGATGAGGCCTCGTATAATATATACTATATATTGTACGAGGTCTCATCTGTAGGTCTATCAAAAAATATTAATGAGCTCATTGTAGTATTTTGTAACATTCTCTCAATTTAATCGTAATGTGCTACGACTATGGATATTTGCTTTGCTTTTTTTTTCACCAAACTCTTTGCAATATAAAATTAAGTTTTAACATTGTCAAGTACAATGTTAAAACTTAATTTTATATTGCAAAGAGTTTGGTGAAAAAAAAAGTTTGTATACTTTTATGGATAACACAAGAATCGTCGAGAGACTAATAATGATATACATTTTTATTACGGACAAAAGGAACAATACATATAGTCAAATTCAGCTTAAAGTTCCCCTCATCCTGTTTTCATGCCTACTTTGAATAAGTAGGCAATAGCTTAATGAGGAACTATAGGGTACGTTACGTGCGTACTATAAGGTACTTTTTGTTACTACTTTCAAACTTAAACCCAACTCATAAATTAAGTTACGTTTTATTATATTTCCTTATCATATAATTATTCCTGTGATTGCCAAAGAAAAATATATTCAAAATGTTGAGATCCTCATAGAAAAGTAGGTTGGGAGGTAAAGTTGGGAACGTGGCAGACAAATAATGATTTGATTTTTCATGCATGAACGTTATGCCACATAAAACTTATATAAAATGAAATCAAAATAAAAATCATATTGATTACCATTTTTTTAATTAAATATTAGGTATACTCAATAATCAATTCCTTATTGTCAGTCATATAATATATCTGATGCAACCAACGCATATACTATTACAACACATCCATTTTTATTTACCATTTATAAACATTTTTATAAAAGCATAATGATTTTCAGAAGAATCTCTGTGATATAATATAAGTTCGAATAACCTACGACCTTCCTGTAAGGCATCCTTAAATTGTGCGGTTAGAAAATTATTCATTGTTCTTTGCGAGGTAAAGTGATTATGGGGAAACTTTGAAAATATCGCGTCGGCTCCATGAAGGGTTAAACTTTCACCCAACTCCATTACAGGGGCACGATTTATTTAGGACAAAACGATGTCACATTACACAGTATATACTTTTAGTAAAAATAAATCATAATATGGAAATGCCATCATCATCTTATCAGCCGAGAGATGTCCACTGTTGGACATACTAAGGTTCTCCATACATTTAATCCATACTATTCTAACTAATATTATAAATGCAAAGGGAGTTTTATTGTTTGTTACGCTTTCACGCCACTACTGGAACGATTTCGATGAAATTTTATATTGAGATAGTTTAAGCCCTGGGAAGGACATATGATATTTTTTGGCGCGATAACCAACATTAACTCGACCGCAGCCTCCGGGCGACCTAATAATTATAAATGCAAAAGTAACTCTGACTGTCTGTTACCTTTTCACGGCTGAACCACTAGACTGTTGTAGATAAAATTTGGCATGGAGATAGATTACATCCTGAGAAAGGATACAAGCTACGATTTGGCGAGATAACCAACATTTACAAGTATAATGACACAATATTTTTGAAAGGACTATGGCTGAAATTTGTCCTTGTGAAGACTAGAACCTTATCTGAACATTAGGAAACCAGTCAGTGTCCCAGAGAGCATTTACATTTTTCAATTTCCCCGCGAAAACAGCGATGCCATGATGTTTGGGTTTGCGACATCATCATCACAGATAATCAACAATCAACCGTCTGTGACAGACTTGTGTCTGTTCCAAAAAAGACACTGTGACACAGTGATGTCTAATTTGTTTAACATCTCACTGAGAATTCATTATGACAGCTGCAGCTACCGTTTCACGTATGATTATAGACAATTTGTAGATCAGAAACCCTAATAAAACTCAACCAGATCGTAAATGTTCCACAACAAAAGAGCTCTCATACATGTAGTTGGTAACGTAACACCTCTTAGCAGTTGCCATTTTAACAATGGCAACTGCTAAGAGGTGTTACGTACGATCAATTGAAATTTAAAAGAAAATAATGATACTAGAATAATCTGTTGCAAATATATACATTTTAACAGTTGGTTTGCCAGCGTTTTGCTTGGTTCGACTTTTTTAAGTCTAATTAATCAGGTTCCCAGATTAAAACGGTTTTTTTGCGTTTTTTTATGTGTTTTTATGAGTTTCATATTTTGTGTGTTTACGCTGTATTGCTGCAAAATACCACTTTCTACTTATTCTTATTATGTAGTTTTAATATTATTTTTAAAATATTTCAAGTTGAAACTTCTTTAAGTGTAAAATACTTAAATCAGCCATTACTATCTTGGCGCCAACTCTTTTGCGCTGAACTATTTTGGCATCGTTTCAAATTCTCATCCCAGACATTTAGTTTGAGATTTGTGTCTAACTGTCACGTTTATAATTATTATAAACCCTTATTACATGTATAGTACAATTAATAAGATATTAATACAACATAAATAAAGAGCAGTAACATATGACCGAAAACAATCACCGTATTGTCAATCAGCACTGTTTTTATTTAGGTATAACTAGCGACCCACTCCGGCTTCGCACGGCTAGCACTTAGAATACTTACTTTAACCCTAACGAATTATATTTTTAAAACTTCATCTTGACTTCTCTCTCTATTAATAAAAATCGCATTGAAATCCGCTGCGTAGTTTAAAAGGTACAGAAAAAGCGAAATCAGCAAGATGAGATTCTTCTATTGGTCTATAACTAAATAATAATTATACGTAGTAACTAACATAATAGGTATAAGTAACATTAAAGCTTAGTTGAATGGTAATAAATAACAGAGACTTGATGTTATAGAAAGAAAATAAATTAGATAATGAAAAGTAGATAACAATTTTATTTACCTACTCTACCTACCTATTTGAATTAATCATTTTCCATTTTCCACCAGCAGTAGTCATGTCAAAAAAATCGAGCCAAAAGATTTCTGTATAAAATATTCCAAAACATTATCAAGTTTGCTTTTTCTTACGAATAAATTTTTCAATATTTTGCTAAGAATGTCATCGTAAACGTTTATTCAGTCTCAAAATGAGAGGCCGTTGTTGTCAACCGGTATTCAGCTAAATTCTGGCCAGCCGCCAAACTGCCTAGTTCATGGGACAAGTCAAATGACAATACGCAGATCGCACACGATGTCCTTTGTAACCTATCCCACTTTAAATACCTGTGGTAGAATTAAATTGGTTTCTGGCAAAACCGATGAAAAATATTTGAATAGATACGCTATAGCTAATATGAGATGACTCAAGTCAACCACACCAAAAGCTGACTATATCTTAAGCAAACAGAAATTATCTTTCAACAGACACTAACATCTTAATCTAATCTGCGATGTTTTACTTTTCAGGCACTCGGTGGACTCGGTCGCGTCGTATTCTAGCCAGAATCACGTTGACCGTATAAGAGCACAGAATTTCTCAGCGGCTTCTTGTCAAGACGAAGGCGACTTCGGATCGATCAAGACAAGCCTGTTCAGACGGTCCTCATCTAATTTGGAGTATCCACACAAGCCCGAGAGTGTCACGTCAAACACCAGTTCTACAAGAAGCCGCCTTCGAGAATTCGTCGAAAGGAAAACGAGTCAGGACGAGCACAAGTCCGCGGCGAACACTGTAGGTGACATTCAATACTTCGAAAACCCTACAGAGACGCTAGAGTTCGACAGACCTCGGAATTCGCTGGAATCGAAAAAGAGCCAAGAGGAGCGACCCAAAAAGAGGAAACATTCCAAAAGCAAAGAAAAAGAAAAGGATACGGGAGAGAGTAAAAACAAAAAGCAAGAAAAATATCAAAGCAAACTCGCCGAATATTACAAGCTCCCAGTGCAATTACCACAAGACGAGTTCTATCAACATCTAACGAGGTCGAAGGCAGCCGAGGAACTACTACAGAAGCGATTCTCGAATTCTGACACTGAATTTAGCGGCAGCTACGGGCGGTTGTGTAAGCATAAGGAGCCTGAGGGGTCGAACTTAAGGCGTAGCCGAAGTTTGGCTGTAATTAGAGAGGAGACCTTCACCGATCTGCAAATACAAAATCACGCTAAGAGCAAACGATCGCAGTTAATACCCCGTGCCCGCTTATTCGACAAACCTTGCTTCAAAGACAGGTACATTATTTAATATTTATTATTGATAATTCCTTTCCTTTAAGTTGGAACATTAGTTTTGAGATAGAGTAGTTGCTTCGTAGTTGATAATCCTATTTACATACCGATAAAATCGAATGTTTGTTCAGACCAATGTACCGGGTATTAGTAGAAAAAGTCCATAGATTTTATATGAATTAATAAGAAAAGTCCAGTACCACCCACGGTATTTGGATATTATGTAGGTACATAGTTATTATTGTCTTGTATTAGAAGGCACTGATCTATAATTTTTACCATTTTTATAAGTAATTGGGATTTGGTATAAATCGTCGGGGAGTGCCTCGTTGGGAAAAACTATAAAAAGTATTTTCCCAAAGTGTAACAATGTAACACGTTGGGAAAAAATCACAACGTGTAACAGTGTTACTCGTTGTGGTGTGACTGGTTGGGAACAAACGGACTGTTATAGTAAAGGTCTTAAAATAAGACTAGTATGTATTGATATTACTTACAGACTTGCTTCGAATAAGGACAGTTTTAATCGTTATCGATCATGGTTATCTCTCTCAACAGTGCTTTATTGCTGACAAATATAACAAACCCAAATATTACCTCATACTTGCACTATCACAAACATGTTACTAGTAGATGGTATCTAGTTTTGAAACTGATATAACAAATTGCTCACAGGAACTACAAAATCCAACACTATCTTGAGATTTGAAATCCTCCTTTGCTGAAGTGTCTACGAATGGAAAAACAAATCACAGTATTGGGAAAAGTAGTACGTCATGTACTCAGTTTAAAGCTCAATTTTCTGTGTAATTAATATTAAAGCTGTTTTACTCGTATTATTCACATGAATGGTTCTTACTTAGTCATAACAACGGAAGGTCGCTACGATTGGATAATCACACTCAATGACAATCAGATATTTTCTACTTTATCTTACCAATTAACCAATTATGTTTGTTACCTAATTTTTACATTCAGTTAAAACACAGAATGATAAAAACTATTTTATATATATTTTCAGGTTCCCCGGACGCGCAAAGTACCAGACAAAGGAGGAAGTTCTAGAGAGCATTTATATCGACAGTACAGCTTCCTGCTTCGGAGATATAAACGGACAAAGAGAAAACGAAAATCCACTCGCGACGCCCGAGAATAAGTCTATCAAATCTGAAAAAGAAGACGCTATATCTCGAAATGAAAGTCACCACTCACGATCTGTAAGCGGTAGTTGGCCAAACTTAAACGAAGAAACCAAACAAACTAATTTATCTGAAGACAGTATCGGCCATTCACGCAACCCAAGTGAAATAGACAGTCTAGATTCTAACTACGTCCGAAAACATTACAACTTTGAAGCTCATCGTAAAAATTACAAAGATAGCTCACCTGAAACTGAAAGATCAGTTGTGTCACCAAATCATAGTAAAGAGCTATATGTGACAACTGACGATCACGACACTGACAACGAAGATAGAGGTAGATCTAAGAATAATACTCCAAAATCATTCACCAACGATAGCCTATCAATCACTCACAGTGATAAAGATAAATCTGAGGTAATCCCGTCTGATAATAAGTGTGAAACAAATTCATGTGGCAACGTTTCTATTAAAAATAATTCCACTGAAAACGAAAAAGCTCCAGAACCAGATGCAAATAAAATAGAAGACAACTCGAAACCAGAAGTCGATACACAGTCTCTGTTATCAGAAAACGACGGTACTATTTCAAGCCCTCCAGATAGCATTACATCTTATATTTCCATTTCAATTGCATCTTCTGAAAAATCACATAAACTAGAATACTTAGCGAATTCGTTAGCTGAAAAAATTGATGAATATTGTGATTCCCAATTTAAAGAAAATATATCGGTTACGTCTAGGACGATACAATCTGAAATTAACCCTGAAAACGACCCTATCTACACTGCGGTAAGCAAAAAGAAAACATTTGCAGACATAAAAAGGGATTCTTTTTCAAGTAGAAGCGTCAATCTATTCAACGAAGTACCCAAGAAACCAAGCAGTGAAATTTACGTAAGTAACACATACATAGAAAGCGACAACTATTCAACAAAGAGCAACTGTACATCATCCAAAAACATTACAACAGAACCATTTGTAACTACATTAATAGAAAATCAATATTATTCTTTACCTGATTTAAATATAAGCAAATGTTTACGAAAATCTGAACGCATTGATGCACAACTGCGGGAAGAAGACCCCGACGACATACCCTGCGAAAACACTTACGAAGTTGCTCAGACTCACTTCCGCGAAATATTGTCATCGAAAAGTAACTACGGCCAGTTAAACAAACCACAATTAAACCAAACTAATAATAACACAATCATAACAAACAGCAGCGTATACTTACCGGAGTATTCAGAGCCACAGTTACTGCAAAATTTTTCAAAACTTGAAGACGACTTAAAATCTATTATAACTATAGATAGTTCTAACGCTGACGACAAAGAAGCTCTTTATTATAGTTCTGACACACATCAAAACGAAAGAGAAATAAATGAAATTGAAGGAACCATAAGAAATAATAAAATTATTACAAAATCAGAAAGTCTCAAAATAAACTCATTGTACAGACCAGAGATAAGCATCACTAAATCATACTCCAATGACAACATTAACAGGTCAATACAACAAAAAAAAGGACGCGCAGGAATAAGAAAACACTACTCACTGCGACAAAGAGATCCAGTCGACGACGATATACATCGTATGCCAAGTCCAAATACTGTGGAAAGGACACTATATAAGCCGACGGAGTCGACGTTAGTTAAATCGTCTCAAATAGAGGAAATTAAGGCCCAATCACTTTTATCCAGGGTGCAGTCCTTTAAAACTTCTGCCGAGTCTAATATCGCTATAGTCCCATTAAGTGGACACCAAACCATTGTAATTGATCCACCGCTGACGCAAAACTCAAATGAAAACAAATTGCCCCTTGTTCAGCAACAGATACCTATAAAAGATACAAATACTAAAATCGAGACGACAAAGAAATTCGATGCTGTCATTGAGAAAAAACAAGAACTTAAAAAACCCACTGTTGAAAATAATTGTATTGATACTTCAAGCTATTTTACCCCAAAAGAGCCATTTATAACGATTAAATTAAATAAAGTAGTTAAAACTACATTGCCTAAACTCGGTAAAGAGACCAGTGACAAAATTTCATATAAGTTTGAAAAACCTCCACCTAAACTGATTATAAAAGATAATAATTCTACTAAGAGCAGTAACGAAGCTCAAGCGATCACAATCAAGAAAATTGACACGGTAAATCGAAACATTAATATGACACGACCTCAAGTATTACAAGTGATAGATTCCAAAATTAAACAAAACATTACAAGCCAAATGGAAAAACCTACCGACAACAAAGAATTAACCAAGTCAGATGACACACTTAACAAAAATCCCAAACACTTAGACCCAAAAGAAGAGATAAAAGATAATAAAAATGAAAACACTGTAAAAGAAAAACTTAATAATGCTATTAAGACCGACATCGAGTACCAAGAAAAATTAAATTCTGTGAAAAATTACTGGTCAAGGTTAATTGACAAATCTCCAGAAAATGTAGAAAATATTAAAGCAGAGTTGACAAAAGAAGACTTAAATAACAACAGTAATACCAGCAACGAAGTTAAAGACGTTAACAAAATTGACGAAGATATTTGTTCCCCAGAAATATCAGTAGGAAGTATTATTAAATCACTCGAAAGTGTTAAAATAGTAGATAGTATACGCAAAATTAGCCAAACAAAATTACATCTGTGGAAAGATGAAACTGAAAAGGTTAAAAGTGATTCCGAAATAGAAGAGACTCCATTAGAAAAAATTGTCAAGGATACTCAGGTACAAGTGTATGAGAAACCTAAAGCAAAAAGGACAGGAATAGACTCGTGTAGAGATACTCCAGAAATAGAAATAGTAGAATTAACCAGTGAAGATAATAAAAATAAGAAGACACAAGCTACTTTGATAAAAGCAAAAGGCTTCGAGAAAGGTTGCGATGAATTTGATCACGTTCGGTATAAAGTAATGAAATCAGAATTATTTAAAAACAGTATGATAGCAAATTATCGTAAAGAAGCTCAGTTCGACGGTTTATTACAATATCTGCAAGACTACAGCTTTCAAGAACTGTTAGTAAATAACAACATTGTGATTATAGAACCAGTGCGAACTAAAGTTGAGCCAGCACCAAGAAAAAACAACACAGACACATGTAAAATTCCACCCGCATTGTTAAAAAAGAACGACGGTTCGTGTAGTCAAGTAGATAAATCGAAGAATGCTATCCGCAGGCATTTCTTCTATCATCCTATACGTGTAAATAAAGAAATCATAGAAGAGGAGCTCCCCAATCCAGACACGGTTAAGAAAGTAAGAAACTTATTTGAGGACACATTAAAAATGAAAAGTCCTATTTCTCAAGATCCTCCTCTAATCGATGAAAATTTAGGCTTGACTAGACGCGCTACTTCATACCGAAACTTAAGTGAAGAAACAAAATCAAACAAGGTTGGCGGCAGAAAGAAAATAATACGACAACTGACTATTGATACTAATTTTGGAAACAAAAAATGGGACAATGCTAGTCTTTCAAGTGGAGTCTCCAGTGGTGATCTAAGTTCTAACAATGAATATGAGACCGAAGCTTTAAGTCCATATTCACATAAAAACTTAAAAGATAATCAGTACAGCTCCAGTGAAGAATATCTATGCGATTCAATGAGTCAAGATTTCTGTTGTGAAAGTCAATACGTAAGTCCAGACATACTAAAAAAAATCAGAGATTGCGGTACTTCCGTAACGTACTATGGGGGAAAAGTTTTGAATTCTAAAACAGGTTCTACTGTAAGCCCTATGACCAAAGCTATAATGGAAGAGATAAAAAGTTTACAGAAAAATTGCAGTAGAGACTGCTACTCGTGTCAAACGAAATGCCGTGGAAATAAATGTTCTTGTCTTGTCGCTGACAAACATCAACAAATGATATCGGACAAACAAAAGAAAATAATATTGACAGAAAGCACGGCAAATCAAGACAAAAACAAAAGAATTGAAGGATTTCAAGGTTTTAAATTTAAATTAGTAAAATCTAACAGTTGTAGCAGTCGTTTAGAGCTAACAGGTACAGACGAGACTAATCCAAGAAACAAGTACAGAAAACAAAGCACTCAAGCAGACGACCCCCCATTAGTCTACGATGATGAGAATTCTGTAAAAAATAAAATCTGTCGATTAGAGAGCTATAATAAAGGCATAGTCAAAACTCCTTTCGACATTAAATCTAATGAAGAAAAAAAAGAAACTCCTAAAGCCACAGTTGAACCGAAAAGGTTGAGTATTGAAATTAAGAAAATGGAAGCAATTGTTCAACCAAATATTACAGTTCCAAAGAAAAACATTGAAGAACCAAAGGGAAAACAACAAGATGAAACCAATGATAATGATAATGTAACAAATCCTACAGAAAAGCAGACTGCAGATGCACATACTTTCGAAAAGAAGTACTATTACGTAAATGATAACATAGAAGAGACTAAAACTACTACAGCCAAATTTGGAGAAATGGTATTCGAAGAATTTGAAGTTTTAGAGTCTTGTTATGATAGTTTAAATAGTAATAAGTCTATGAAGTAACTAGTTATATTTATTACATAAGCTTCGCTTACGGACTTAAATTGTGATCTGTATTCAATTAACGCTATTAAATTATTACTAGTTGAGAGAGTAATTATCTTTATAAATACTTAAAAACTTTATAATATATTCTAGAGTAGTGTTTAAAATATAAGTAACTATTACCAAACTAAGTATTCCGAATCGAATTTCACTGTAGTCATGGTGATGGTCTTTTATTCTTTGTATTAAATATACATTAATTCAGTTAGCATTAGTTTTATTTCCTATGTCTATATCTTACCGTCAGATTTATGATGATCGACATTTGTCGGTGAAGATTTTGAACCATGAGCGCATACACTAGTGAAGAAAGAACGTCGCGTAGGTCGCCACCGCCGACACCACGACTCCTGCATACAAAGACATAAATTAGTAAGGAAAATAATAAAGCAACTAAAAAATCCAGAATGAACGATTAAAAATACTCTATAATCACTAGGTGGTAGACCCATATGTAGGGTCGTCTAGGTAGGTACCACCGCCTTTCTTATTTCTGCCGTGAAGCAGTTCGCTGTGTTTCGGATTGAAGGGAAAGGTAGCCAGTGTAATTACTGGGCATGGAGGGCATATCATCTTAGTCCCCAGGATGGCAAACGCACTTGCGGTGTTAAGTGATTTACACTTAATATTGCAAGTGTCTATAGGCGGCGGTGACCACTTAACATCAGGTGGACCGCAAGCTTGTTTGCCATCTCGTAACATAAAAAAAAAAAACTATACAGGCAAGTAATCATTTGTTAGTCGCCCATAAATGATTTTTTGTCACCCAATTAGTATTTTCATAGGTTTAGGTTAGGTTAATCTGCTGACCAGTTAAATACGATCCATGCAAATGTTTTAAAACTTATCTTAAATTATATGTGCGTAACTTATAACTAACCGCCCTCATACCAACCCGCACTTGTCCAGCGTGGTTGACTAAGGCCTAATCGCCCCTAATGTGAGGTAGGCTCGAGACACTCGGTGGGGACATTATATTATATGAGCTGTTGATGATTATGAACATATTCATTATAGTCCATAATTATATTATTCATTTCAAAATAGCAAAAGAGAAATATTATAAGAGAAACATCAAGTAATAGGGGTAGTAAAACATTTTCTCCGTACTAAAAAAAAAGAAAGTAATCAGTTAAGAGGTTACTCTTATGTGATTACTTTTAGTCAAGTACTTTTCCTAGTCTATAAAATACGGGTGTTAAGATGGTAGCTGACTTTACATGTCAATGCAAGACAATAAACTTTCACTTTTTAAGACGAGCTGTAAAAAAATCACTGAGTTTCAACTGAGCTACCCAGAATGAAAGAGCACAACGCTGTCTCTGGGCAGTGAATTTTTTTTTATGTTATTGGCTAGCCCCCTTTCCTACCCCGTGGAGCTCCTGCAACCTGTCTCAGAATAAAATATTTATTCAATATGTCTTTTAATATTTTCTTTTAGGCTTATCTTGTTCAACAACCAATCAATACGATAATGTCAAGTGCATAAGCAAATTCTTGTATCTAAATAACAAGTAGCAAAAAATGCAATCCTGAGTTTATAATTCGATAACGATGCCACTGTAATATAGATAAGCATCTTTTTTATTGAAGAAAATAATATTGTATTGGAAGTTATCAAAATAATACTCATTCTTTATTTAAGTGCTCTGGGAGTTTACATTTGGGTGACGCTTTTGTATCCTAGCTTACAGTTATTTTACATTGATGACTATAATTCTTTGATGTGTGCTCATATACGTTTTGCTTAATTTACACTAAATGACATGTTAAATGTAATCTACGCCAACTTGTGACGTAATAAAAAATAATTAACTGTAAAAAAAAATCGAGTTCTGTGTCCTCAGTCCTGTGTAGCTCAGTTAAAATAGCAGACAGTCGCGAGTTCAATCCCCTTGATCACGATTCACGACAGGAGTATTTTCTAGATTTTATTTGATACTATTTAAGACTTTTTTATGAAAAAGGAGACCAACGAGCAGACGGTTCACCTGAAGGTAAGTGTTAACCGCCGCCCATGGGCATGTGCAGCACCGGAGAAATCGCAAATGCATTACCGGCCTTTAATCTGGGGATGATTAATAATATCCAGACACAATTGATTTTAATTGCCTCGCGGTAGATATCTACCGAGCGGGGACCAAAAGGGTAACGAAGGAATAGAATTTCAAATAAAGCTAATAATTTAAACGATATCTCTTTACCTGTAGCATACAAACTCTGTAAAAAAGTGTCTTTCTATAATATATATGATTTCAATAATCTTAAAACCATAATGAAAAACTAATTTGAAAGCGATTTACATTTACACTATAGGTATACAATAGTGCTAAAAGATTAGATCTTGGTTTATTTTATAAGACGCATTTAAAACGAATAGTCTGAAACTATAAATAGTCATTAAGAAGTGGATGAGACCGACGGGGAGACCGCACACGGAAGTTGTTATAAAAAAAAGCATACTATAGCACACTTAATATAGCGTCGATTTTGTCGGAATATCTTGCGACACCTGCCTCATGATCGGGCTTTTTACAAACGTATTAAATTAACCAAATCCAACGCATCCATTTTCATACATTTTGACAACCGCTTAATAGCTGTCCGAAGTCAAAACATAATTATGAAATCTAACTGATTTGGTTTTGGTTCTTAAAAAGTCGATAAAGCCCCTTAATAGAGAAATGATTCTTTAGGTTTGATATACGGAAGCTTTCATAGTATTATTTTTGAGCTAAGTTTGAAGTACTTACGATCCTTTCCCTTACGAGTCTTATTACTTCGTTATGTACCATAGAGACATACTATATCTCAATGTTATGTATAAGGTGAAAATACGAGGCGACTCGATTGTCTTGTTCAGAAATGTAATACCTAAGTCATATTTCAAGCAACTCTACACCCAATTCCGAGTTATCTTTGAAAAGAAGTATCGATATAAATATCTTGCTCGTACGATTTGCAAGCCTACATGCAAGGATTATTTTGTCTGCGATAGATGTTTATGTAATAATAATTGATCAACAGTCAGTAATATAGGTTATCAACATACTACTAATTAAAGATGTTAATTAGCCAAAAGTGGATTTTTGTACATCGTTGTAGTAATGTACTTTTGACAAATATTAAAGTTTTAGGCAATATTCGGTCATTTCCTTCTTCGAGCTGGTGCGGTCGAATCGCGCTTTGAAATGTACTCCCGACCGAACTTCGTTTGTGGTTTATTTCATAGTAAGCCCTATGCTAAACTTGCTTCTGTAAACCCATTTAATACAAATTAGACAAATGTAGATTAGCGAAAAACGCTAATGTATATATACTACATAGTTCGGTCTAACTCAAATACCGTACCTATGCAGCATTCAGTATTGGCCACTTTGACCACAGAATAATATTAATTATTCAAAGATAAATAACACAGTGACGCTCCATTGAGAATTTAATACAGATCGGAGAACTGTATAATTAATATGAGATTTATTATCGTCGTGTTACGAAGTTCGTTGGACTACCAAATATGAAGCAGATGTTACAGCAGCACGAACTTCTACAGCACTCACTCATTGCAGTGTTAATTTTCTTTAACAGAAAATCTCTGCCTCACTTATCTCCTCCCCCCCTGTTTCGTAATGATCACTGTACCCCAGTTGTACCCACTCGTTAGGTTAGGGCGTGAAGGAGATATGGGCGTTAATTCTAAATTTGTTCTATCGACTTCATTTTAAAAACAATATTGTTCGGAAAGAAAACAAATCAAATTAATAGCTGACTTGATAACCATAAAATTGGTCTTCAATTATAGTTCTATTAACGTTCTATTCTTACCAAAAATAATCATTCTCCTGCTGCACTCACTTCTATAGTAATTTAGTTGAAAAGGCGGTCCCGCTGGTGCTGCGCTGAGAGAAATTATCTCCTACTCAGTAGCATATCGCACTGACTGATGAAAATGAGTGACTTTTATTATACGCGACTAATTTTATTTGCAGCAAATTGAGACTTACTGCAAGAATAATAAAAGCATTAACGTACTGTAAATGCCTATAACATCCCTACCAATTTCCTGTCTAGATGTTTTATTATGTATATCGCTCGTAAATTAAATTATATGCGTGACTGGATTATACATTACCATCTCAGTGATTATTAAAGCAAAATGTACACATATACAACGCGAGTGCGGATTAAGTGTTATTCTATGAGGGTGTTTTATCAGATCTGTCGTCACTAAGGGGTCTAATATAATATTTGTAGCATTTAATGTTCGACATTTACGTCGCGATGGTCACGATCGTGCGTTCTGTGTCAACATTGCAAAAGTTGATCTCTTCGTGTACGGTTGATAAACCTGATGACTAAGGATATTCATACAAATTTACTAAAGACAAGGCTTTATGGGCTTTATTCTCTAAAAAGAGAGAATAAAATTAAAAAAAAGGATATTCATGCTTTATTTATAGTTTCCTCCATGCTTCGAAAAGTAAATGCAAGCTGGTGGGCCCGGTGGCGGTCGTGAAATAAACAATAAGTTAGACAAGTGGTTAACTTTTATCAGACTAAATTAATCTCCACGTACTAACTAAGAAAACAAAAGAGCTCTCTCTCTCGTACGTCATCGGTGCAAGGCAATTTAACTACAATAAGTACTTATAATCAATTTACACTGTGATATATTAGGGGTTTAATTATGAAATTGCCGTTTTATAATATAATGAATTTTCGATAAATTCTCCATATAAAACGGCAATCGTTTTATATGGAGAATTTATCGAAAATTCATTTTTCCATACAAATATATTTGAGATTTTTTAAGGAACCACAAATCTAAATTTTGTGGATATATTTAGACAACATTAAGCTATAGGATACATAGAGAAAAAATTTGAGAATTGATATCTGTAAAAAAATATTCAAATTTTTATAACGGAGACGGGCACCTCTTAGGACGGGTTGTTTTTGAAGATGTATTTCTAGTGAAAAAAATAGGAATAAGAATAAAATTTTATACATAAATATAAGTCCTTGTAATGAAGTTTAAAATAAAAAAAGAATAATGGACATAGCTATTGTAATAAAGGAATTATACACTAATGAATAATGAGGAAAAAATCGGCAATTTCATTCTTTAACCCCTATTATTTATAATAATTGGTTATCTTTATCCATTGCCTGTGGACAGTTTGCCAGGGCTACAAAAATACACAATCATTTAGCGATTGGTGCTTAGGTGCTTAGCCGGTGAAAGTACCAGAGTATACTAACGATATGAAAAACATTTCATAGTAAAAAAAATAGTCTACAAATTAGTGAATGGTTGTAGATTCGATTATCATATTATGTCCAGTCCAATAGACAAGACAGTGAGATTAAAAGTATAATTTGTGAATGTTACTTTCAATTAGAATCTTACTATGAAAAAGACGATAATAATTATTTAGGCCCATCAAATTATTGTAAAGCGCGAACAAATTTTACCGCAACGTGTCATTTTTTTGACGCCTGGCAAATTAACGAGACAGAATATTATGTGGCACACAGTTTCTTATGTAGCCAGACTTAATGATTTCATTCAGTCCGAATTTTGGGCCAACCACCCACCGTACGCGGACTGATACGTGACTGGAGTTTGTCATTTTGACCGACAAGGTGAACCCCGCACTTTTAGAGGACATTAATGCCATTATTCGAAGAGGAGGAACCATCCAGAGTATTTTGTACTATTGATAACGTCGGTCGTCATTAGAGTGATAACTGCGAAAGCAATGATGAGTCATAATGTTGTGACTAGGGGGAGAAATAATAGCATGACAAATCTAGATACCTAAATATAAAAGCATCCTAGTCATGCACTAAGTACCTATATAAAAAGAAAGAAAGAAAGAAAGTATTTATTGGCCAACAACAATAATCACATATCGGTAAAAAAAAATTATTACATTAACAGGCCAACTAGGTCATATATGATGTTTTTAGGACATAGATTTGTAAGTAAGCGACATAACTGATCTTCGCATCTCAATAATAATTCGCTAGTACCTATTAGGTATTGAGATGTGAAGCTAACTCTTCTGCTCTACATCAGCTTCGAAGCTGGTCTGTTCAGTTCATCACACCACCTTTCCTCCAAATAAAAGTCTCAGTTTACTTGAGGATTTTTGTTAGGTAACTGAACCGTTTAAAAAGCACATGAATTCATAAGTAGGTACGTCAGTATTTGTTTAAGCTATCAATTAATCGCGGACTGCTAAGATGTGGCTAAGACCTAGGCATTACGTGTTCAGGAAAGCGATTGACGCATCGCTTCCACAATAAGGTAAACGGCTTTGACCTCTTGATCTGTATGCGGATTGTGATAATTATTATTGTTGCCAGCCGCAAAAATGCGCAGTAAAATTCTACGGTCCGTTGTTTTAACAACTGGCCCTCTTCTTATACAGAAAGCGTGAATGGAAACATCACGATTTGTTACCATCGTAAACACGTACAAAAATAAATTAGGAACTATTTAGGTATCATTACAACATTAACTGCAGTTTGTGTGGACGTTGGTGTATTCAAAAACAACAATATAAATGTTTACTATCGAAATTAAAATTCTTACACTACGCGAATTCTTAAATTATCTATCTCGGCGGATTACGGCGTTATGCGAAGTCAAACTTTATACCTACTTATCGTAAGTACGTACTCGTATCTAACAACCAAAAATACGAGGTAAAACGAATGACTATCTACTTAGCGCGTCACCGAGCATGACAGGAATAATGAGGTGCCAATATTTAGAATGAATCGATGTGACAAAATCGTTCGGAAGAGTAAAAAATATCAGTACCTACCTATGTTTGTTAGATGTGAAAACCCGTCTTATATTATATGTGACAACCAGGTTTTGTAGTTTTAATATTTAGCTGTTGCATTCTAATGTTATTTTAATTAATATGTGTTATTATAATGTTATTTAAATTGAATTTTTGATGTAAGTCGGCCTGATAGGCTACCAATATAATTTTTTTTCGCCATAACAACAGTGTTAACTGCACTTTTGTGGTCGAGGGTTTCGCGTGATTCTTGCTTCCTAGATTGTTCTAGACTTTCTTGCTTCCTACTTCTGCTTTATCATGACTTAATAACAGGTAAGAGTCAGGTCAACAGCTTCCAAGAAGCCGAAACTTCGAGTAAATAAGGAGTTTACTAATTACTTAAGGAATGTTTCGTAATCTGTCTTGTTATACATCAGTACCGTGTGGGTTTCTTCAAAAAACTCATAAAAAGGTTATTACAGTACAGTCTAGACTGTTGGCAACATTCGTATTTTGCTTCTTGCGTTGCGTTGCAGGCGAATGACTAGTCACCGCGATTTTTCTTTTTAGTATGGTGATGTGAAAAAATATTACATGTTCACAACGTTATTTACGCATGTAATCTACGGCGATGAACGACGCAGGTGGTCACTTAAAAACAATTTTCGCCTGCATCATAATATCTCATTTTAAAAGACATTGTAGTATGATGGGGCCTTATCGCGCTATTTACAACGTTTTTACCACAACCAAATCGTTATAGTTTTCATACATTTTGCCCACAGTTGGACAGCTGTCAGCTGTCAAAACGTTAGAAAACGATAACTAAGTATTTGATTTTGGTAAAAACGTTGTAAAAAGCGCGATCGGCTGGTCTCTTAGCTTTTTGTGTTGTAGATTGTAGATCTTCTCGACAGCTACTTTGAATTATTATGTATTGTAGAATGGCATCATAGGTAAAGTGGTTATGGTTTGTTAAACAAAAAGGTTATACTTACTAAAAAAATTAACTTAGTGATAGAAGATTGTTTGTCAATATAAAATATGACAAATATCTATATCAATATGACCAAAAAAAATAAATGATGAAAGGTTATGTACACATGAAAAACAAAATGAAATTACAACTATCTAAATTTTAAGTCATTTATATGCCCTGCTCCCAATATTCTTTTTAAAATTACATGAAATTTTATTTTACTACATATTCTTTGTAAAGGGATCAAATTAACTACAAATAAAAAATATTAAAATAGGTAAATAGGTACTTACCTACCACAAATAATAATATTAAGAAAACAAAGTTAATGGAATTCAATGCATCCAATACAAACACTGATTACATTACAATATTACATGACCTATGATGGCACATAGGTAAAGACTCAGAGATTTCCTTGCAAGTTTAACATAGTAAGTTTTACATGTAGGTAAGTATATTTATGTATGCAAGCTGTGTTTATCACAATCTCTCTGACCTACTTTTACTAACAATGTAATTCTTGAACTCTATACAGTTTAATTAATTACAATTCAATATACTAGGTAGGTAATACTTAAAAAATATTAACTTTATTCCTAGAGCAATTCAAATATCAACCGAAAGTTGTTCAACATTGACTAAAGGATAATGTGTTAATTGACAAACAAAAATAAGGAAAAGCATTGTAAATTAAAAATGTCTGCACTTTAATACAACAGTTCACCTTGTAAATACATTTTGCATTTATAGTAGGTATATATGTATATTAAGTATAATAACAGAGCTTATTTAGGTGATATTATGACTACAAAAATAGTTACATATTATTTATATATTATTATTATTATTACCTACGCATATAATTTAAAGAATCGAAAAAATTCCAATAAGAAAAATAACCTTATTAGAATAATAACTTAAATTTACTAGTATCATGCTGCTAAAGTAATTCTAAAAAATATTGGTCTGCGGATTTTAACCTGTAAAGTATAAACATATCAAAGTAGGTAGCTGTGACAAGCTAAATATAAACAAAAAATTTGGATTTTACAAATATGACGTGTGGTTTATTCCCAATTTTACAAAATATAATCGAGGTATTAAGTCTTTAAATATTTATGAATTGTTACTGAAACTTATTACATGAACAAAGCATTAATTATTTTTGTGCCTCGTTTAAAACTAACTCAATTCTCACAAGTACCTCATATAGTGTGAACTTTATTCTATACCTACGTAATTATAATTTTTAAAATACCGGTTCCCTGAATGTTATCTGTAATATCTATAAAGAAAAACCAAATAATACCACTTGGTTATTGCAACCTATTATAATAAGTTTTAAAATAATTAAATAATTCTAATTGAAAAAGTTAAAATTCATATTTTGTACAACCTAAATAAAAACAAAAAGTGACATTTGACAGCTGCAGTATACATACATATAACTACTACACGTGCATTGGGAAGTCGCGATTTCGGCAGTCCTCTATGAAACTGGGCAATAAAAAAATATGAAACCACTCAAGCTGATCAGAAACTTACCTTGTTATTTGACAAATTCCTAAATATTGGCGATAAACACAGTCCACGATTTATTTCCAATTTTGCTAACAGTCGGCACCTAGAAACACACACCGTCGACGCCATTTTTCCACTACGTATGTATATATAGGCATAGTGTTGTATGTATACCGCAACACCAGTTTACCCGTCCGTCAGACGCCGCACTGGCGCCAATAAACTACATTATTTAAACGAGAACAATATTATTATTAAAAGCAAGTTTAAACAAGTTCCTACTTAAGTAATTATTATTTGTGACATTTTGTATTCGATCTGTTACAAATTGCTAAAACTGCAAATTAGAACACATTTCTTATTAGAATTCTATATAAGTACACTTACTTAGATCAATAACTTACTCACTTACTTAAATCAATGTTAATACCTTATAAGCAATACATTTCACAGTATGTAACAACTTGATATATTTAATTTTTAGCCTTTTATAAGTGTTTTTTTCATAAATTGTACAGAATTTGGATTCCGCGCCCTATTCTTTTTGTTGGTAGCATTGTATAAATGACTTACCATAGACAATAGAATTAAAAAATAATAGTGAAGTTCAGGGTACACCAAGAAAATTGATAAGACTAAGCCACAACTCGAACAAAGAACTTATCATACATTTGTCTCTTTTTAACCACTAGAGCACGTGTCAAGTGACCAAGAAAATAAGTAAAACTGGAAGCCATAACTCGAACAAAAAGTGAAGATTAAAGATTAACATTGAAACTTCTTACTGTCCATTTACCTCTTTCTAACCACTAGAGCACGTTTCACGTGACTGAATAATATGTCATATTTACGTACGTCATCATATTAGTTGGAGTGAGAGAAAGAGACAGATAGGAATCGGAAACATTCAAAGGTTACTTGGGGTCAAAAAAGTTGTCTTAACTTTTTTATTAGTAGTGTGGCTTCCAGTTTTACCCATTTTCTTGAGTGTTTTGACTTGTATGTAATAATCACCGACTGAATTATTGGTCAACGCTATTAGGACATTTGTCGTGTAAAAACAGCAACGGATATGTAATTCACTCGGTAATTATCACCTTATATGACTATACGCTTTATCACTTTCATCTGTAAAAAAAAGTTTCCCCGAGATCTTGTTGAAAAAACACCTGTTGAGAGACTCCATTTTTAACTCAATCTACCGTACAATCGTTTGTTAACTATAATACATTTTCATTTCACATTGGCGAAATGCGTAATCTTTAATGTGTCGTGATCTCCATTATTTAAAGAAGATGAAGAAGATTGTCAAAAAAAAGTTTTTTAAGAAATTAGTGTTATTTTGATACACAAGCATCCTTGTTGACGACTAGATAACCATACACATAATCAAATCATTAAAATTAAGATTTTGTGGTGTGTATGACGTTGAGATGTTATATTGGTATTTCCAACTCATCAGTTGCCATCATGATCTCTCTGTTGCCATGCAGTTTTTACAAAGCACTCCCTAGATGCATTAAAATTTGTGAGACCCACGAACGAGAAAATCAAGAAAGAGGATAGAAAACTGATGACATGGCTGTATGGGCTAGATCCTTTTGCCGTTCCATAAAAGGGAGAATTAAAAAATGTCAACGTCAACATGAGTTGACAAATTAGTTTTTTTGATATTCCCCAAATATTGCCGATTTCTTCTGCGGTGACTTTAAAATTAATTGGGGATTCCAATGGCTATACCAGAATATAAACTTAGTGCTGTATTATGCGGTCACTCATTAGACGTGCGATGTGTTTCTACAACTAAAGAAAACTGTATTCTTTCTGCTTCTCGAGATAGGACCGCTAAACTGTGGCACCCGGAAGGGTTAGTAATTTTCCCATATATCCTTTAAATATCTTTGGTTACAAAATCACAATGTTTCGAAATTTCTAATTACAATTCTTTTGTTTTAGAGTGAAAGATTTTGCTAATGTGGTGACGTACAAAGGACACAACAACTTTGTATCTTGCGTTTGTTGGGTGCCCCCTTGTGAAGCGTTTCCTGAAGGGCTCGTGGTGACAGGAAGCAATGATAACACTATATTAGGCTACAACCTCCAAGATGCACTAATACAAGTTACCCTGGAAGGACATGAGAATGCTGTATGCTTTGTTACACCTGGGAGAGACTCTGGAATACTTTTAAGGTTTAAATTTTTTTAATAAGTAATTTTAGATATTGCAGTAAACACAATTTATCAGTTTTACTAGTGTTGACTAAAAATTTGCCTCAGTTCTTTAGAACAGTTTCCAACAGCAGAGACTACTATTACATACTTACAACATTTAAACATAGCTTAAAGTAAATAAACAACTATATATTGAAAGGTTTGTGAATCATAAACAAACAAATAAATAATTTAAAAAAGCCACACAATACAATTTGAAGTTTTTAATTGTATTCTCATTTGGCTTGGCCTTAATTGTATATCAATTGATAAATAATGTTGAAGAATGGCTCAACTGTGCAGAAGATAAAATGTAAACTAAATGCATATCATAATCTAATTTTAGACTGTAAAACATAGAACTGGATGTTAGATTTCAATTTAGAGTAATCTTCGTCAGAGAATTTTCCGAAAATAAAAATCTGAAACAGAATAAATGCCCAAACTGACAGTAGTATACTTTTACCGAACTGTGCAGTGTGTAGAGTGCCCTGATTTGTAATAAGGATATTTATTTTTTAAAGTATTATTTTAAAAATTATTAAATAAATAATCACTGATTTGCACATTAGTAACAAACTACTTTCAGGGTGTTTACGCGCTTTTCTATAGTCGTAATGTTTTGGCTTCAAGTGAACGGTTACATGCACTTATTTTGATACTGGCACTATGCTCCACACAACCTCCTTGGTAGCAGCGTGCATGTAGCCTGTCACGCGGTTGACAAGTCATCTCCGGCACATGCCAAAAAAAAAACATTCATTCGCTGATCGCATAAGAAGACGATTCTCGTGGTCTTCTACCGTTTTTTCGCCATCCGCCGCGCCTCATCATTTTGGGCGAATTCGCATCATTATACATACATATACGCGCTACATCGCCGCGTCACCGCGCCTAGCACCTAAACATCTGCTGCGCCGCTGTTTGCCGAGGAGTGGAGAGCTAGCTTCAGGTAGGTGCGTGTGATTTGTTTATTTGTCGCCAAAATTTATTGCCTATAGATAAGTGTAACGCATCCGCACCACCATATTTGTTGGTTCGTTCGAGCCGGATCTAACCAGCCCTCGCTATATTTATTTCTATATTATTACACTTATTTATCGCATTTACATATTTGTGTATGTATAATCGCATATTTATTTGTATTTTCGCTAATATTTCGCATATAAATTTAAACTTGTATCGCATATTTCATTAATATTTCGCATCATTTTAGAAATATTTGTTCATTTTACCGAAAAGGTAAACACCGTCTTTTGTTTTGCAAATTTTTCACGGGTTCAATTTTCTTTGTCAAATTGACGGGCTTCAAAATGGCAGCCGAAGCAAAATTGAAATTAATTACTGCTAAAAAGCATAATATTTTCTCGCGTATGAATTCTTTGTTTTTGAGTGCAAAGAAAGTATCATTGGAAGTGGAAACTAGAAGTCAGCAAGACTTTTTAGTTTCTTCTTCCAATATTGACAAACTATATTCAGAGTTCAATGACCTATGTGACCAGTATAACAGTTTATTACTGGAAACTAATCCAGACTGTGAGTTTGATTTTCACGACTGGAAATCATTTGAAGATTTATTTTCTTTCGTGCAACATACTCGTTCGCTTATTACAGAGTCGCGTAAAAATAAAACTTCTGCAATTAATAAACAAACGCCATCTGATTATGTCTGTCGTTTGCCGCCGATAGAGTTACCTACGTTTGATGGCAATCCAGAGAACTGGCCTCTATTTTACGAGTCGTTTAAAACGAACATCCATAATAATGAGAGGCTGACCGATTCGCAGCGTATTCAGTTTTTAGTCGGGAAACTCAGCGGCCAGGCCCTTACCATTTTCTCGGGCGTTATACCCAATGAAACAAATTATCCTATGATTTGGGAATCGTTGGTAACAAAGTACCAGGACAAACGGTTGTTGGGTACTATCTATTTGAATAACATTTTAGACACTAAGTCGCCATCTAATAGTCCTACGCATTTAAATAATTTTATAGAAAAAATTCATTCCTCTTTTTCCGCTCTGAAACAATTGAACATTCCTGATTTATCAGACTTCATTATCACGCACGTCGCATTAAAGAAATTAGATACGCAGACTTTACAGAGTTTTGAGTTGTCGACGCGTGATAAAGACATTCCCTCATGTTCAGACCTAATTAATTATGTCCGCCACCAAGTCAAAGTGCTTGAACGGACCACCTCTTTCAAAACGCAGAGTTCTTCGTTAGTTCAAAGTAGTAACATGCAAATGCGTCCACGCACTGCACCTAAGCCTAAGGTGTCGCATTCATTTGCTATCACCGGTAATAATAATAAAATCCTATCAGCATGTGTTTGTTGTAACTCTTCGCAGCACTGTCATTTATACGAGTGCTTAGAATTTAAAAAGTTGTCAGTTAGTGATCGTTTTAGGTTGGTAAAGCAGCATAATTTATGCTTAAATTGTTTAAGCGCAATGCACTCTACATATAGGTGCAACTCGCATTATACTTGTAAAAAGTGTCAGAGAAGGCACCATACGCTCTTGCATTTTGAGAACTCGTATTATGATAATAAGAATTATGCAGTTCGTGACAACAACGCACCTGTGTCGCCGCCTACGGCCACACGTTCGCCAGCAGTAGTGCCTGCTGAACCCGGTCAATCTTCGCCGCAGTCTGTATGCCTGCATTCTTCTTCAAACGCTAGCACCTCGGACCGGGTAGTGTTTTACTCTCGTTGCAGTAGTGACAAGTCTAATACGTCACGAAAATTGCAGTCTACGATTATTTTGCCTACCGCTCAAGTGTTCGTTCCATTTAATAATAACCGCTTTATTATAAGGTGCTTGGTAGATAGCGCATCTCAGAGCAACATAATTACACTTTCTTGCTGTAAGCAATTGAAAGTTAAGATTCAGCCGCTCATGGATTCTTCCTTAAAAACCTTAGGTTTATTGTCCACGCCTACTATAGGTTGGGTGTCGCTTTCTATTCAGTCTCGCTTTTCGGACGCACAGTATAATTTGCCATTTTTAGTTGTTGAGAAAATTACTGATAACTTGCCTACTTGCATGATAAGCCCAGAATTCTTTGATAGTTTTATTAACTTGCCTTTGGCAGACGATCGCTGGAACGAGCCTGGTAAAATTGATGCTATACTCGGCGCTCAGCTGTTCCCACATTTGATACTAGGGAATAAAATTATGCCTACGCTTTCACCCGACGCGCATTTTGATTTGAATGATTCTTTTCACCTCGCGCCTTACGCTCTTGAAACCACGCTTGGTTATGTTATTACAGGGGAGGCTCCTATAGTCAAGCCTAATATTAATATAGCCTGGTCCTTCGGTCCGTTAGTCGACGATTCGCTAAACAATAATATGATTAAATTTTGGGAACTTGAAGAAGTGCCTACTACGTCTAAAGCTTGCGTTAGTCCTGACGATCATGAATGCGAACGTTTATATCAAACTTCTGTTTCTAGAAACCCTGACGGACGGTTTATCGTATCTTTACCATTTAAAAATGACCCTGGACTGTTAGGGAACTCGCACACTATGGCTAAACGCAGGTTACTTTCATTAGAACGCAAGTTTATTTCATTCCCTGAACTACGACAAGCTTATAGTGATATTATTAGGGAGTATATACAAAAAGGATATTTGACAGAAGTACCTTATTCGTCTTTAGCTTTAACTGAAGGTTATTTTATTCCGCATCACGCCATTATTCGTCCTGATAGGGCTACTACTAAAACTCGTATCGTGTTAGATGCGAGCGCTAAAACAAACACTGGAGTGTCTCTTAACGATCTACTCCACATTGGGCCTAACTTACAGGCAGATTTATTTACACTTTTGTTAAAATTTCGTTATTTTAAAATAGCCATCACCGCTGACATTCAGCAAATGTATCTTCGAATACTAATGTCTGAGAAAGATTGCAAATATCAAAAAATATTATACCGCTTTAATGAGTCAGAGCCATTTCGCATCTTTCAATTTAAGTCGGTCGCCTTCGGTTTGCGGTCTAGCCCCTTTTTGGCCATGAGGACAGTTCGTCAGCTAGCGGCTATTGAGAGGGAGCGCTTTCATGTCGCGGCAGATGTTGCGACCAATGATATTTATATGGACGATGTTACCACGTCAGTTCCTTCTGAGAAGGAGGGAATATCTTTGGCTCATGATTTAATCGCTTTATTTGAAAGTGGCGGATTTAGTTTACTCAAATGGGCTAGTAACTCTCCCGAGCTTCTCGCCCATGTTCCAGAGTCGCATCGTGCTTCAATTGAGTTTACAGATAGCAGTAATAGTTTGAAAGTCTTAGGTTTAAAATGGCTACCTGTGGTTGATCAATTCACTTTTACATCTTCTAGCGCTACGACGACAAACGCCACTACAAAACGTTCAATTCTTTCTACGATTGCTCGTTTATTCGATGTTTTAGGTTTGGTTGCGCCTGTAATTCTTTACGCTAAATTGTTAATGCAAGAGTTATGGCTTGCCAAAGTTGAATGGGACGAGGAACCTCCTCAGACTATCGTTGATCGATTTCTTAAGTTTAAAAATGAACTAAATCTTTTATCGTGTTTACAAATACCGCGTCATTTAGGTATCGAGCAAGGCTGTATGGCTCATCTACTAGGGTTTGGAGACGCAAGTTTGAAGTCTTATGGCTGTGTCATTTATTTGCACGTTAGTTACCCTAACGGAAACAAAGCGTTACATTTGGTATGCTCCAAATCAAAGGTCGCCCCGCTAAAAACTATAACGCTTGCAAGACTCGAGCTGTGCGCTGCGCTTTTACTTTCTGTGCTTGTAAAGCAAGTTTATAACACTTTACATGCTCGCTATCCTATTAAGGATATTTTTGCTTTTTCTGACTCCACTATAGCGTTATCGTGGATTCATTCTTCGCCGCACCGTTGGCAAACTTTTGTGGCCAACCGTGTTAGTAAAATACAAGACCATTTAGCACCTTGTCGCTTCTTTCATATAAATGGTATTGAAAACCCGAGTGACTGTGTTTCACGAGGTCTTTTACCATCTCAGCTAATTGACCACTCCCTATGGTGGAAGGGCCCTAAATGGGCCCAGGATAACATCTCAGAATGGCCAATAATTCCATTTAAGTGCTCGGATATCGATGATCTTCCTGAGATGAAGTCTGTACTGTTCACCACATTATCTAACGTGGCAGCACCTCCGCAACCTCTTATGGAGCTCGCATTCCGGGTTTCTTCTTGGAGAAAGTTGTTGCGTATAATTATTTATATTTTAAAATTTATTAAAAGAATACCCCGCTCTCCTACAATTCAGGTTGCCCATATAGATGCAGCAGAGGTTTTTCTTTTACGCACATTACAAAATATTTATTTTCATGATGTTTTTACAAGCATTGCTAAAGGTCGCTTACTCGCCGCTCCGCTGCGTAAGCTCGACTTGTTTGTAGACCATAATGGATTGCTTCGAGTTGGTGGTAGACTAGCTAACGCTAACATTCCTTTTGAAAATAGACATCCAATCTTACTACCGCGCCGCCATCATATTGTTGATCTTATCATCGATGATTGGCACCGCTCTAATTGTCACACCGGTTCTCATATGCTTATGTCTTTATTAAGGCAACGGTATTGGATAATTTCCGCTCGCAACATTATTCGTCAACGCATAAGAAAGTGCAACTTTTGCTTTAGAACTGCGCCTACCCATCCTTCGCCTATGATGGCAAATCTTCCCCCGGCTAGGGTTTTAGAAGCTAAAGCATTTACGCACACCGGAGTTGACTATGCCGGACCCATTAGCCTAACGTTAACCCGTAGAAGGGGTGTAAAAAGCCAAAAGGCTTATATCTGCCTTTTTATTTGTTTAGCAACTAAGGCAGTTCATGTTGAAATTGCTTCGAATCTTAGCACGGAAACGTTTCTAGACGCGCTCAAACGTTTCGTTTCACGACGAGGTCCAGTCTCTGTGATTTATTCCGATAACGGAACTAATTTTATTGGCGCCAAACGGAAACTAGACGCCCTTTATAGTTTTTTATCGGATAAAACAACCGCCAACGCGTTTCAAACGGAGCTAAACTATCATAAAATTACATGGAAGACTATTCCAGCTCGCGCTCCACATTGGGGTGGTTTATGGGAGTCCAACATTAAGAGCGTAAAAACGCATTTATATCGCACTATAGGTCAACAATTACTCTCTTATGAAGAGCTGTTGACTGTGCTAACGCAAATCGAGTGTCTGTTAAACTCGCGTCCACTTTGTTTGTTAGCTGATCAGCCTCATACTATTCTAACACCTGCACATTTTTTAATGGGTACTCCTTTAAAATCATTTCCAGTTACTGAATTGAACTCTGCTATAGATCTTTCATGCAGAAAGAAACTTCTTGACAACTTAGTTAAAGACTACTGGAAAAGATGGCACATAGATTATCTGCATACTCTGCAACTTAAACAAAAATGGAATACGCCTGACGTGCAGATTAAACCTGGCACACTTGTACTTATTCATCAAGATGATATTCCGCCTTTGCGTTGGCCTACTGGTATTATTGAACAGGTATTTCCGGGTAAGGACGGTATTATCAGGGTTGTTTCTGTTCGAACTGATACCGGTACTTATAAACGTCCAGTAGTTAAACTATGCCCTCTTCCTTCACAATAATTGGAAAGTTTCACGTATGTTAGTAATTTTACTTATTTGTTTGCACTCGTAGTTTTTATGTATATTCATCATCGCTTTATATCTATTTACGCTATTTTTTCTTTGAAATCCGAGTGATTTCAAGCCGGGGAGGATGTTTACGCGCTTTTCTATAGTCGTAATGTTTTGGCTTCAAGTGAACGGTTACATGCACTTATTTTGATACTGGCACTATGCTCCACACAACCTCCTTGGTAGCAGCGTGCATGTAGCCTGTCACGCGGTTGACAAGTCATCTCCGGCACATGCCAAAAAAAAAACATTCATTCGCTGATCGCATAAGAAGACGATTCTCGTGGTCTTCTACCGTTTTTTCGCCATCCGCCGCGCCTCATCATTTTGGGCGAATTCGCATCATTATACATACATATACGCGCTACATCGCCGCGTCACCGCGCCTAGCACCTAAACATCTGCTGCGCCGCTGTTTGCCGAGGAGTGGAGAGCTAGCTTCAGGTAGGTGCGTGTGATTTGTTTATTTGTCGCCAAAATTTATTGCCTATAGATAAGTGTAACGCATCCGCACCACCACAGGGTTTGCATAATTTCTTTCTGTTACACATTGTATTCTATTAAAAATTAAAAATGAAGATTTTATTACTTGGTATATATTTGGCCCTAAACATGTGAATACATCTAAAGTTAATTTTCATTACAGTTCAAGTTGGGACAGCACAGCTAAAGTATGGAATCTAAACACTCCACGAGCTACCCCTCTAACACTCAAAGGCCACCAGGCAGCAGTATGGGCAGTGGTAGAGCTTGGAAATGGAACTTACGCCACTGCTTCAGCTGATAAAACTATTAAGCTTTGGAAAAAAAGTGGTGAATTAATTACCACTCTTACAGGTAAAAATTAAAAGTATTTATAGTATAGGCTATATTTATAATAATTAAACTCTTTTATGGCACAAAGTAATGGAAAATCTAATAAAAAAATCTTGTGTCACATTGTTTTTGGTTGAAGTCCTCCGAAAGGGCTCAACCGATTTTTATAATATGTCTTGTGTATATTTGGTAGGTGTAATAATAACATTGTGCGGTTAGCTGGTTTAGAATAGAAATAAAATAGATTATCATGTTCCAGGTCACACAGACTGTGTCAGAGGTTTAGTGGTAGCAAGTGCAGAATCCTTTCTTAGTTGTTCCAATGATGCTACAATCCGGTTATGGAGTAATAAAGGACAGTGCCTTAATACATATTATGGACATTCAAATTATATTTATAGGTAAGAGAAAAAAAATATACTGCTACCACACAAAGACGTAGATACTAGAACTTGAACAGCAATGAAGCAGATGCCTTGTCTTAACATTTGTTTATTGTTTAATCATGTTCAACCCTAGTACTGTACAATAGGGTTCTAAGTATTCTAATGGTGAAAGAATTTTTGATATCAGTTCATAAGTTTTTATGTTTATTTGTTACAAATCTTTCCTCTTCATAATATTAGTATAGATCTTTTTATTACTTATTTGGGTAAAAATACAATGTTGAATACTGATTTAATATTATATTTGTCCAAAAAAAAAGACCATAACTATTGCAAAGGCCCCATCCATCTCTATTAAAAAAATGTATGAAAACAGTTAATATTTTATGTGTGAAATTAAAACAAATAACTCTCATTTGCATGTTATACATTTTAGTGGCTACTAAAATTTCACCATGTATAAAAAAGTAAAATTTTTATAACAAAAAAAAACATACAGTTGAATTGATAACCTCCTTCTTTTTGACGTCGGTTGAAAAAGGGCAGATTCTTTTGATTCTTTTCAATCAGCAGCCAATGCTACTACAATTCATACAGTGTTGTGCTTGTGGTTGATCACTTAATATTAGGTGACATAAATATGTCTGTTTGTCTCTCCATTGAAATATTTATGTATACTTACCTACGTATCTCATACTCTATTGTAAGAATTTCAATCAACCATACATTTTTAATAAGTTATTGTAACATAAAAATTGGTTGATTTTATAATTACTTTGATTGTAATATATTCCGATATTGTTATTTTTCTAATAAATTACTTATTAATGTCAATATTCTAATATTTCAGCATAAGTCTTAACCCGGGTCTGGTAAACAGTTTTGCAACATGTGGTGAGGATGGCAGTGTGCGGCTGTGGATTAGTGGAGACTGTATTTGTGAAATAAGACTTCCAGTACAGTCGGTCTGGAGTGTAACTTGTTTAGATAACGGAGACATTGTTACAGGTTGGGGCTCTTTTAATTGTAGTTTATCAAATGTTGGCTTTGTTTATTTTGTATTCTTGCACTGCTTAGATGTTTTAAACTGTAACATATTTGGTATAGTGTGTATGTAGTGATACAAAACAACCAAAATAATTAAATCTGAACTCTTTATTTAGTACAATATTTTTAAAAACAAACTATCGCAACCAAAACTGATCTTCCTGAATAGAATAAAAAATCCCCCCCTCACCACAGACTAGTTAGAGCTACCACCAAATCACTTATTCCACAGACTAGTTAGACAGTAAGCGTGGTAGTGAAGTTTCGTCTAACAGTAGGTGTGTATTTATATAAAGCGATTGCAGTGACAATTCGTTGGTTAGATAGAACAGTATACTGTTGAAAATTATTATTTACCAAAACACGCAATTAAAAATTTTATTTTCGTATTGATGATAGTTCATTGCTATTATTTCAAATGTAAGTTCTGAAAAATAAATATTGATGTGTTGAAAACTACATATGTTTTCTATTTTTCCATAATTCAGCTCGGCTTAAATACTTAACATTTTTAACATATCCCCAATTAGAAGTGAGATATAAATTCAAAATTGAATTGCCAAAATCAAAATAGTTTCTTCTTAGCTTCTAGTGATGGAGTTGTGCGAGTATTCACAGCAGATTCTGGAAGATATGCAGACGAGGCCACCCTCAAACACTTTGAGGAAGACGTAGCTAAGATGCAAGCTGCATCCCAACAAGAAATTGGCGGATTCAAGCTCTCTGAGTAAGTACTAATATCAATTTTAAATTTAAAAAATCTATATCTGATGGTGGCCGAAATGATGCCATCCTAATTTAAACTTTAGTTTTTTGTGATTAGGTTTTATTTAGTTTGCCTCTTCAATCTCATGTTGTCAATCATCATCAACACACAATAAATGTCTGATAGCGTCAAGTATCTAGGTATCATTATTGTCAAAAACTTAAATTGGAAGGAACATATAGAGAATTTGAAAGGTCGTATTCGATAATTAATACCTGTTTTTAAAAAAATTAGGCACTTAGGATGTAGTCTTACCAACAAAATTGTATACCATAGCTTATGCCAGTCTTTGCTCTCTTACGGCATCATTGCTTGGGGTAGCGCCCCAAAATCTACACTTCTAAAATTAGAAAGAGCTCAAAGAATTATTATAAAAGTGATTCTCTTTAAACGCCTTAGACATCCTACAACAGAGTTGTACAAAGAATTTCAAACTCTCTCAGTAAGACAACTATTCATAAAGTCTGCTATATTGAAACAGCACGTTATACGGCGTAACTATAACTCGGATCGTAGATCACATACTATCTTTAGGGTTCCTACTTGCAGAACTGCCTTTGCTAGATGTTTCTCTGAATTTCTGTGTCCAATTTTATTCAATCGTATCAATAAACATGTGAAGCTAGAGGGTTCAACTAAATATATATGCGAAAAGACACTTAAAAAATTTCTTCAAATGTATGATTATGATAAGACTGAGAATTTATTAAGGATGAATATATAAATATTTACTTAATTTTATTTAATTTTATTTTTATTTCATGAATATATAATTTTAAATACAGCAATTCGCACTTTACCGAAGTTCAGTTTAATATTTGAGTAGATATGACTTGGGGTAGTTCTTGCTTACCTATTTGTTTATTTGTCATATTTTATGTTTAAAGGAATAAGCAAAACATATATATAAAAAAAAATCTATACGCAACATAGTAGGTGGGCATTATATACATTTTACATTGATGTTGGATATACTTATATGTTCTGTATACTAAATGTGTAGGTAGGTAAGTTATGTTGTATTATAAAAAAACAATTTATACTTTTATTATACTTACTAAATATATTTTAAAATATTTCATATACCTACATCATGTATTGGAACAAATATTTAAATACCTACATACCTATTTACCTGGGCTCAATTGATTTTAATTGATTTTAGTATTTAACTGTTAGTTTTATTTTTTACGTTTCGTCGTATAGTACTCATCTGACTTCTTTGCATGTACTGTGCAAAGCTGCTTACGACTTGAAACCAGTTTCTTTTGTTTCTTATTAGTAGAAGTCAACTTAGTATAAACTGTGTAAAAATGTACTTTATTGACAGGACAAAAATCATTACCTTACCGTAACACAGTTAATAACTAGTACGGAGGGTAAAGGAATATTGTTTTTGTACCTACATTATAAGATGCAGTTAAAACTTAAAGTTATACTTTTGTAATTTATGTGGATACTGTTGTGATAATTAATGCACAATAAATTTGTTATTTGTTAAAAAAAAAAATTGTTAATAAGAGTCCTTTTTTACAACAAAGAAACAAATTTATTCTCACAATATACACGACGCAACACTTTTCCGTTATATCCAGATTACCGGGACCAGAAGTTCTATTGGAGCCAGGTAAATCCGACGGGCAGACGAAGCTTGTCCGGCGCGGTACTAACGTCAAGTGTTACTCTTGGAGTGCCGCCGAGAATACTTGGAATGAGATCGGTGACGTCATGGGTGCCAACCCAGCTGCTGAGGGGAAGACTATGTACCAGGGGAAGGTGAGTTTATTTTAGTAAATTTCTTGTAATACTATCTTTTTCCATTTCTTTTTTCACTACTCCACTGCATTCTTTGTCTTTCCAAAGCCAAAGCATTAGATTTTTAAGTCCGGTCTCTTACCTTACACCAACACTCCTTGGAAATGACCTTTATCTTTCGACAGCGGCCGGGACCACCAACTTAACGTGCTTTGGAAGCACGGAAGAAAATTGAGTTGAAAAATATTCGGTCACCCATCCGAGTACCGACTGCGTACTTGGTAGCTTAGGTTTCGAGTCTCTATGAAGAATGACCTAGGCGAGGAAACATCGACCTCCTTTTTCTTTCTGTCTCATTCCCTCTGTTTATCTCTCTCACTCTCTCTGTCTCTCTCCCCTCCCCTCTCATTCTTACACACACCGCTCTACATTATCGAAGGCCGTGTATATAGCCTGCAGACAGTCCCTCGGCGGCAGAGGCTCATTGCCAAGAAATCCTCTAAAAAAGTTTGCCTATGAGCGGAAAGAGTTAGGTACGGCGGATTAGCTATAATGCAAACTATGTTTTTGACAACCTTTTTTTAATGTATTTTAAGTGCAATAAAGAGTATTAACTGTAGCGGCCGTTTGGTATAAACTTCTATAAGTTAAATAAACTGCATTATTGTCGAGGTAGGGTGTAGCAAACTAGCCGCTCGGATTTGTAGCAGCCCAAACTGGGATAATAATAATAAGCCTTTTTATTCTTCTTGGTTCTTCTTGGTGGCAGCTTCTTGAATGCTGAAATGTTCTTGTTTGTTATAATATAACTCGAAGCTTAGTTTGCCCCTTGACATAAGCCTCCTCTAACAATTTCCATTGAGATCTGTCCGTACCTTTCTCCAATTACGTCCGGCCGTGAGTGTCATCTTGAGTGTCATCTTGTGTGTCATCATCCCATCTTGTCTGTTGGCGTCCTCTAATAGTAATAACCTGTTAGTGAGTAAAGTATGCAGAGCTCTACAGGTTCGGGAAGGGGATTATGGTTGACAGTGTTGCAAAGAAGCGTCTAGCTAGAGGCTATGATAGCTGCTTACCACCAGGCAGACCATATACTTGTCCTCCAACCATTTAACATAAAACAGTAAAAATACATCATTTTTCCCTCATGAATGTGGGTGAGCCATACCTGTGTATTATAAACATACATGCACATTGTCTGTAGTGTTATGTTTATCTCAGTAAGATTAGAGCCCCTTTTAGTATAGAGTAAGTTAAGCTTGTTACTTTCTAGGAATACGACTTCGTCTTCAGCGTGGATATAAAAGATGGCGCCCCGCCGATTAAATTGCCTTATAACAAAACCGAAGATCCCTGGGTCGCAGCTCAAGCCTTCATACATAAGTGAGTAATTAATTTAATGTAAATTCCTGACCGCTGAGATGTAAATAGTGAAAAATTTGCCCGTAAATAATGATTTATTTGGTTCAATGGTTCCACCAGTCTTAAGTCCGCCTGGTTATCTTATCAAAGCTATAACAACAGTGTTAACAGTATTATTATGTTCAGACAGTTAGCTATATGTTAGGCAGCTCCTGTGGTTCGGGGTTCGGGATGAAGTTCGCTTCCAGCAATGTACCTACTTAACATTAGCTTCTCAAACTTCACATTTAATACCATAATTTTATTACAGAAACAATCTACCTCAAGTATATTTGGACCAAGTTGCTAATTTTATTGTAACAAATGCCAAATTGGATCAACTACCAGCATCAAGTAATGGGTAAGTCTATATTGGAATTTCAAAATTTATGATTTTATCGGCCTTCGTTCTCAGGTTCAATTCCCAGGAGTGAGTTTGGTTAGCGGCAGGGTTTCTTTATAGCACGACTGGCTAGCCAGGGCCGGATTTAAAGGTCTGGAGGCCTCGGGGCAACAAAGGAGTGGAGGCCCCTTAGCCCCAAATTATTTTCCAAATAAAATGAACAATTTTTTTCAATCGAGTTTTCGGTTAAAAAATAGGCTTACTTCTTTACGACCTTTAATCAACGAACAAAATAGAAAGATATTATCATTATTATATTATTCATGTAATCATGTTTGTACTAAGTACCGTAGGTAAAGGTAAAACGCGAAATAAAATATGAAAGGAAAAGTTGTTTACTGGTGTTTACTAGTCTGAATTTGAAAATGTTTTTTCCGTAGTCTCTATTGTGGGGGCCCCTCTTTTGTGGAGGCCCTGGGCTGTTGCCCCGCTTGCCCTCCCCTAAATCCGGCACTGTGGCTAGCTACTATATTGTTATCAAAACGACAGTTAATTATGAGATAAACAGTCCCTCAGTAGTTAAGCTTTCTCGATAAACCTCGCTTCCACCTTTTCTCTTAGGGCCCTATCTCATTAGGATTTCACAAGCACCATCAAAATAGTTCGTTGGTTGCCCAATCACGACACACCAAAAGAAATAAATAAGGCGCTTCCGCAACATAGCTAAGCAGAAGCGCTGTTATTCTGGCTTAGGCAGGGTAGGGATAAAGTGAGATGGAGGCTATAGACTGTCTGTCAAAGATATTTTTTTTTTTTTTAAAAAAAAACAAGATCCTCTTAGAGCCGGTTTGGTTTCGCTCCCGTGGTGTCTTAATGAGATATGGCATGGCCCTTAGTACCGCGCAAACGAAGGTGGTCACCGGCACCTGTGTACAGTATACAAATGTAGAGTTCGTCTAATCTGAAACTGAACTTTAAACTTGATATTGGCGGTCCTTTTATGAATGATCGAAGCGTGCTGCTCCGTTTGTGTCTAGCCGGCGACTGAATCAGCTCAATGACCAATGACCAGTTAATTTGAGTGGGTTGCATCTGTACACTGTTTGTGCATGTAAGAGTAAAGCCGTGTCTCCTGCTTGTGTTTCTTCGAAACATTACACAGAAAACATGAAACAAAAACGTTGGTTTTCGTACACACGCTGTCTTCTGCTAGACAAATGTTTCTGGTTAAAAGGAAAACGTGTTCTCCGTTTTAACGATTGTAGATGGTATATCAAAAAGAACACACAGATTTCGAGTTAGACCATATTTACTGCCCCCCAAATAACGGTTCTCTCACGAATTATATTTAGAAAGTAGAGAATATTATCTTTACACAAATCCATCACAATTAATGTATAATTATATCAATATTGTACTCTGATTCGTTGATTTAATATAATATAACCTTAAAAGTGTGCGTCACCAACAAAGAGCGGAAAATCACAGATAAAAACACCGTTAAAGGATGTGTGCGATTCGGCAGTCGTAGAAAAATGAAACAAACCCTTCCCCTCTACCCGCGTTGTGAATGTTTTCCATCTGTATCGGAAAACAAAAGTATTGTGTACACAAATGTCTAAAGCCACACCCCTTTGTTTAGATGTTTTTGTGTAATGTTTCGAAAAAACACTAGCAGAAAACACGGCTTAAGACAATTAGATTAGACGATCTCTACGAAAAAACGTGTACATACTTGTGGCTGACCACCGGTGGCCCATCTAAGCGGAGCCTTATTTACATTTAGTTTTTTTCTCAAATACTGGGTGTAAAAGACATGAACAGTCAAACGAGAACCATGTATTCTATACATCAAAATAAGACATATTTCAAAAAAATTATTGCTGGGAAATGATTTTGGTGTTAAAAAAACCGCGCAATGTAAGGGGCTCAACTCGCACGCAACTCGCAAAACCACGATAATTTTACCAGATGGCGGCCCCGTTCGTTAGTGTTCGTGAGCATCGAGTGAGCTACATTGAACGCTAACGTTTTGAAGCCATTTTTTGTTATGAAATACTATAAAAAATGATAATGTTTCTATGGACAATAATTAAGAAATAACGTGTAGATTTATTTAACGTATAGACGTTTTCATAAAAAAATGAAAAAAAATATTATGATTTTGACCTTCAATAAAATCGTAACTATCAATTTCCCAGGTATAGTCTAAAGGAAAAAAAATGTTATGATGGTGAGCAGAATACATGGTTCTCGTTTGACTGTTCATGTCTTTTACACCCTGTATACCTAATGTACGTATGGTCCAGTTTCGCGGACCCGCTGACTGGCGAGAGTCGGTACGTGCCGGGTTCTGGTCCAGCCGCCCCCCTCCCGCCCCCCGCCGCCGCAGACCCCTTCACTGGGGCCGGGGCTTACACCACCAACACTGCATCGGGCACCGACAAACCGTTGATTCCTCACGATTCTTATATCAGGTGAGGCATATCACATTTTTTCATTATACAGGTTATTTTACTAGTTGGTAGACCCATATGTAGGGTCGTCTGGGTAGGTACCACCGCCTTTCTTATTTCTGGCGTGAAGCAGTTCGCTGTGTTTCGGATTGAAGGGAAAGGTAGCCAGTGTAATTACTGGGCATGGAGGGCATATTATCATCTTAGTCCCCAGGATGGCAAACGCACTTGCGGTCTTAAGTGATTTGCACTTAATATTGCAAGTGTCTATAGACGGCGGTGACCACTTAACACCAGGTGGGCCGCAAGCTTGTTTGCCATCTCGTAACATAAAAAAAACATACAGGATTTTTGATACAGTTGTTGATTTTTTATACTTGTAAGCGATAATCTCGTGGCACCATAAATTTATAATTTCTGACGTGATTGGCTAGGGTGAGACCAAAATAATGCGCCAATGTGTTAGTAATGCGCATGTGTGTGTGAAAAATAGTACTGCAGTCTGACAGTTGCTGCCTTTTCTACGTGACTGACAGGCCGATATGGGCCGCCTGCGTGTACGTGAAATGGTCTCGTCTATTTTTTTTTTAAATAATATATTTCTATGCTCACACCAATTATCTAGACCAAATTAAGTATCATTAAGAACTTGTGTTATGGATACTAGATAACGGACATTTTTTTTTATGCACATAATAATTTTTACATATTTTTATGAATAATCATAAATAAATATATAAACAACCATGACTCGTCAACAAATATTCGTATTCGTCACACAAACATTTGCCGCTACCAGGACTCGAACCCGGACCGCTTCATATGTAGGCAGGTATACTGACCACTCCACCAAGACGCCGTCAGAGTTATCTCTTTCTAATATACGTGTTAGTATGCTCTTTCATCCCATCTACAGTTTCCTATATCCATGCGTGGCACAGACGTGTCTGGTTGACAGCTATTGAAGGGGTGGGTCGTCTGGCAACCGGATTGAGCCAACAAGAGAAGACAATGTTGTCGGTAACGTTACAGCGACTGCGCGAAGGGGAGGCGACCTGCGCAAGAGTGAAGATATTGGCTACGACACAGAACAAATAAAAGAGGTTAGAAGTTGTAAGTAGGCGGGGCGCGCGCGCTGCTGGTTATGAGCAAACACTCATATTCGATCCTTTTCGAAGATGTAAAATATTTAAAAAATAAATTTAAAACACAGTCTTGTACTATTTTTACTGGCAGGAAGCAAAGTAAGACTCATAATCTTACTAATGGAGACATGTCTTTTCACCAGTTAGTACAAATATACTGTTAAATTGCAAAAACATATACATAACCTCTTTTATCTGTTCTGTGGGCAGCGCCATAGTATGTTAATATTCTATTGGCTGGTGTAAATAGTAGGCGAGGCTTGGTGAAAATCAGCCGTTTAAACTAAGGTAACTTTGTCGACTGTACTATCAGGGTCCTCCTAATCTTTACAGTTTAAAATGTTTTCGTTTGAAGCGAGCCCTTTTTGTTGACCCCGCCTTATATTACTGTTGACCAATAGAAGACCCTATTTTGTTCTGTAAGACTAAGGTTGCGTTGTTTTGACTATAAAATAATTCGTAAAATAAAGATACGTATATTATACGAAAATGAAGATAAAAATATCATGTATAAGTATAAAATAGATTTGAAAAAATGTTCTATGTTGAAAAGTTTGTAAATAAGATTAGCACAGCGTCTATGTGATATTTCGGTATAGACAGATTTAATAGACCTCAGTGACATGTTACCCTACACTACTCTTTAATACTATGTACATCCTTTTTATAAACATTTTGTATGTTTCAGATTCGACCAGGCCAATCTAAAAGCGATATACGATAAACTAAAAGAATTCAACAGCAAAGTTGGTGACGGACTGAATCCTTTAACAGAGGAACAATTAGAAAATGTCGTGAAACTAGGCGAAATGGTGAGTTCATTCGAATTTCGTTATCCGCTTTCCGACCTAAGACCTAATATCGATTTCCGATAGTATTTTCCAATTATAGCTGTTGATTAGATGATCACGATGTATGATAAATTTATATTAATTTCAGAATAGCACATACAATCCTGAGACTGTTACGTTTCTAAAGAAAATGTTAGAATGGCCAAAAGGTAAACATTTTAATATCATTTTCATGATTTGTAATTACATACCTATATTGAATGATATTGATTTATATTTTGTACAACTTCACAATATGAAGATATTCCGTTAAATTTTCCAGAAATCCTCTTCCCAGTGTTAGACGTGAGTAGGTTAGCTGTTAGGAAAAAGGATGTGAATGGACAAATCTTCGACGCAACATACGGCCCTAATTTCGTTCAATATCTCCTCACACTATTAGCACCTGGTGAGTATCAATTATTAGATACGGAAAACTTTATATTGTGATACTCAACAGATACCTATTACAAATGGACACTAACGGTCCGAATTGCGACAATACTACGAACGTTACCAACAGTGCAAATGCTTTGGACCGAATTGGACACGGCGCTTTATGCACTGTTTGCTTGCAATTAATTCGGTCCACGCTCTATTCGTATTTGTGTCTAATTATCAAATAACTTGGGAATGTTTAAAAGAGCTTATGTAAAAACTGTTTAAAAAATAAATAGCGGTCCATGATTTTTAAAAGGGGTAAAGAAAGTTTTTGTGGTAAATGAAGTAGCAAGACTCTTTAACAATTGAAAACTTAATTTTTTACTGTCATATTTCACAGACTAAAACTTTAAATTTGCATTTACGTTTGCATAGACACTGCAATACCTCTTTTTCGTATCCAGCGTTAGCACGGCTTAATGACGCCACTCATGACGTCACGTCACATACGAATACGTTCAATTTGTTTCACTAGTATGCGCGCTGTCGGTGCCTATAGCGCGAGATTGCGCATTTTGGAATAGGGTAAGACTATCTCACATGCACCACAGAAGACAATTTATGATTTTGTTATTCATTAGTAAATATATTGTTACGAGCTAGGGGTTCGTAAATTTGGATAGAAACACCTGGTGACGCTGATGAGACTTTATTCCGTACACCACTATAAAGATTACAATAACCAAGCAACAAAGTCCAATCACAATGCTAACTTAATCCGTAGTATTCGCCTTAGTCGGTATATCACACTAGATCACTTAGAGAGTATTGCTTTGATCCGCATTTGTTCGCTTCTAAACTTAGAATGTACATACGCTACAATCAACAGTCCTTTTATACTACGCAAAACGAAAATCGCGCAAACACTAGAATGTTCGACTATTATCTTGAACAAACCACTAAGTTCATGTGACGAATATAAGCCTTATGTTATAGGACTGTAGGTTCATTATTGCTCGAACGTTCCCATCGTTCTTAGAAGTTTCTCGTGTAATTCGTATAGGTCCTTCTGGAAGCTTCGATTGCTTTCTCGAACATTCTATTGTTTTCTCGTGATGTCTACGGCAATTTACGAATTCGTAACAATATATTTTTTTATAATAATGCAATAAAACAAGATTTCCCCTATACTACGTATACTTGAAAGTTAAAATAAATAAATTCCTTAGGAAGGTTGGTATCATGTTCCCTAAACTATGCTCAACCCCTTGTGAATATTATAATAATATTCCATATTTATCTCCAGGTAACTTGCCAGCCAACCAGATGCTGTCAATGAGGGTCCTAGTCAATGCGTTCAGTGATCTCCCCGGAGAGATGCTGGTGCTAGCAGCGAGGGAAACTGTCATACACTCCATCATATGCCTACAACAACTCAACAATAATGCTCAAGTAAGCAATAGCATAAATTAGAAAAACTGGTTTCAAGACCTCACTGTATAATTATAAAATGTTATATGAGTTAGATTTTATCTCTCCATATAAAAAAAAAGCTTCAATGTTTAATAATTTCAAGCTTAATACAAATTTAGAAATCTTTTATTTTCGCTAACTCTTTCATTATTACTACAAGCAAAAGTTTAAAAAACTGTATCGTGACTACGGAAAAAAGGAAACATTCTGGTGTACATTAGTGGAGGACAATGAGAATGTACCAAAAAAAAACGGGAGTGGTCTCCCCTTGGCTTTCTCATTTACCGGAAACGACTCAAAGGTTGATAGAAACCTTATATTTTGATGTCATACATGTGTGTTAAATTTTGGTTACCCATCCAAGTACCGACCCCGAACTTGGTTGCTTAACTTTCCTGATCAACGGCTCAAAATTTGATAGAAACCTTATATTTTGATGTCATACACGTAGTATGTTAAATTTGGTTGCAATAAGTTAAAGCATGCTCGAGTTATCGTGCGAACGCACAGTCACACACAGACACACACTCAAACATAATTCCAAAAAAAAATATTTTTGGACTCAGGGAGGTCCAAAACGTGTAAATCCGTCAAAATCTCGAGGTCGAATTTTTTGACGATTACAAGACTTCCTATAAACTACGTACGAGAAAGTAAAAAACGAATAGACGGCTAAAATCATAACCCTTACATTTGACTTTGCCGTAGTTGGGTAAAACAAATCTTGGTTGGTTTGGTTTTCAGATCGCGGCAGCGTCGCTTCTACTGAACTTGTCAGTGGCTCTCGCACAACAACTTGACAACGTAGAACTAGTGGACTGCATCGTTCAACTGCTGAACAAGATTACGGACAACGAGGCCTACTTTAGGTAAGAATTACAAATAACAATTGGCCAGCGAGCAAAGGCTAGTCCAGATATCTGAGGGTAGCTGGTGATCAGACTACCCCAAGCTTTTAAACATGTATACATTTACAACTTTGGAATCTTATTTTGCTAAAATGCTGTGAATGAAGCTGTTTGAGAAACTAGATGGCGCCACTTATACATGAGGTAGTAATAGAAGATAGGTAGGATAGATAATAATAATAATAATGTTAACAGTATTTTTAAATGTTATATTTTTTACTGTTTATACATTGTAAAAATTAAATATTTAGAAATATAATTAAAAATAAAGGAGATAATGTTAACAGACAATAATTAATGATAAGATATAAGCTTTTGGCTTTCATCTCATGTGATGGTGACTGGCATCACATAGGATGAAGGCCAAGAGCTTCACTGTCAAGAATTTTAAAAAAGGTCGTGCTTTCAAAAGTCGGCCGAAATTCCCACTCCACAAACGTCATGAAATTGACATACATATGAGGTTAATCGGAGTTTCTCCCGAGATCTTGTTGAAAAAACACGTGTTAAGAGACTCCATTTTTAACATAAACTACCGTACAATTGTTTGTTACTAAATACATTTTGACTCGACATTGGCAAAATGCGTAATCTTAATGTGTCGCGAACACCATTATTTTAAAAAGAAAAGGGGTTTAATCATAGATATAGCGAAACTGTAGATTGGCAATGTGACAGAGAAAGAGCATATTAACACGTATATTAGCGAGATGATAGACGAGACCGTTTCACGTACACTCAGGGGTCCTGAGGAGGCCTGTCAGTCACGTAGAAAAGACAGCAACTGTCAGCCTGCAGTACTATTTTTCACGCGCATATGTCACACATTGGAGCTGTGACTATGATTTGCCTCTCCCAAGTTCCATAATTGTCTACTGAAAAATAAAGTTGATATATTTTTTTATTCTCTTCCACAGGGGCTTGGTGGCTCTAGGCACAATACTCGCGGAATCTCCGAACAAGTTGACGATACAAACGAAAATAGTGTCAAATACGAAATTACACAACAGGCTAAAGAAAGACAGTGGAACCAACCCCACTGAGACTGGCCTCAAAAAGATAGCGTGTTGCTCCCAACAAATTATTAGGCTTTTATGAGCATTAGACTGTTTTATTGTTAGTCTGAATACTCTGTGGCTTTGCGGTTTTAGAGCGATCGTTCCCGTTGAAACTACCAGGTGATTTAGTAGGAATAAGTATTGCTGCTACTGTGGTGAAGCCGAGTGATATATGAGCAGATTATAGTGATGATAAACTTTGTTTGTTTATGTAATTATCTATTATAATATTTTTTTTTAATTTTTATACCATTCATTCGTTTTCTATATCCTAAAGGCCAGCGCAGACGAGGGACTTTTGTCTAATCTAAAATCCATCGGAACAATGTCCGCCAATGGCGGACTCAAAATCTTAGCCCCCCATCCACTAGCGTTTATTCCTCCCGGAATGTCCAATCTATAAGAAATGAATTCTAGTGGATGGGCAAAGCGCGATCCTTGACTTTGTTACATAGAAAGTCGCAGGAAAGCATGTAGAGATGACATTAGTTAGTGGCCTCAACGGTTTAATTTATATCTACGATGATTCTCTGCAGTTTATCCACGAGGACAAGTCATACGGAATAAACGCTAGTGGATGGGGGGCTAAGATTTTGACGCGGACTAAACGTGTTGAATCTACTGGACACACTCCATGTGCGGAAAATTGTAAGTTAGTTTAATAAAGAGAGTGCTATGAAAACAAATATTTTAAGATTGCGTTGTGCTATGATTTAGTTGAAGTTGTTCGATATACTCGATTGTTTGAGGGACTTGTTACGCGGTACTTTTAGTCTCTTGTGCGTTGTGCCATGCAGTTCTAAGAATGGTAACACACGTTTTCGCGTTTTCGGCGCCGTAGATGCTGATTTTTGCGTTTGTATTGATGATAAAAAAGCGCGCATGAAGCGCGTATAAAAGGGCGGAAGAGAACTTGCACAAGGTTGCGTTCAAATCACTTATGCGCGCGTCGTCTGCGCGTTTAAAATACGCCGCGTGCTATCGCTCTAAGCGATCGACTTTGACGAACTAAAAAATCCACGCCCAAAAGTCTCTTGTCTGCATAGGCCTTATGGATTTCTCATTATGTCCCATCGCAGATTAACGACAAGCGAATAGAGCTAGAAACTAGAAATGAGTTTGTTGTAGTCTTCTGGTAGTTTTGTTACATACTGAGGTGTGAGCGAACGCGCGAGTGCGACGGGGATATTTAGTATCTTTAGTAATTTTATCTAATGAAAAATTTGATTACAAATAAAATGATAAAATAAATAAACATATAAAAATTTATTTATCAACTTGTGTATTGAGAAATACATTATCATGAGATATTGTTTTACCAAGATACATCTGATGGAGTCAGGGGAATGAAAAATAAATATCTTAGTAGAAGACAACCAATAAAACATTGCAATAAAAGCAAACAATGTTAAAAATAGTATAGAGCGAGTAATCTGTAGGTGCAGTGCAGGGCTCACCCATTCAATCACTAACCACGCACTAATTTTCTTAACTTTTGTGATCTTTACATAAAACCCATCGAAACTACAAGCGTCCTTGAAAATTATGTGCACACATTGTAATCAAAGACTATATATTGTAATAAAACAGTAAGCATGCGGACATATTGAATTAGAATTCTTAACTCGCTTGAATGTCATAAATGGTATGGACATATTGGTTGTCATATATTAATAATATTGCTGATAGTATATATTATTGCTGTATACTATACTCTACTCTATGTGCTGCCAGAGAGGGGTGCAGGCAAATAGGGCCAAAGCATCATTAAAATTTTGAACTTCGGCTATAAATGTTGCCACAGATTGATACTTTTAGAGTGATAACTCTTGCATAAGACATTTTTGAAATGTTTTCGTACCTTTTATGCCACACTGGGCCGGAAAGTAGCATTTTCCCACTTAGGAAGTGGAGTGACATAAAATTTTGTACTTCCATCGGGCGGTAAAAAAGAAAGCCTCAGATCGCATTATCCGAGACATTTTTCTTTTACCGCCCTAGTTAATAAAAGTGCTATTGTTTTACTGAACGATCTTTCCTTTCAACCCAAGAGCGAATATTGGGTAAGGATGGTTCATATCCACCCTAGACGATTGAATTCGTAACAACATAAAAAGTAATTAGGTTACGAGCCTAACCTACCCTGGTGGTAATTTTAAGGTGGATAAACCTAGCAAGCGACGACAACAATCGAAACGTGTCTTTAATTGTGTTGTGTTGATGTTGTTGAAGACCTACATTCTAATGTTGACTTCGTAAATAATTTTCTATCCCAAAAACTGTTGTCCAGGACTGCCCAACTTTACCTTTATTAAATGCTTACACTTCTTTGTTCCTTATTTCTATTTATTTGTGAATAGTGAGTATTAATATTCGGAGCTAGTTTTTAGTTGTATTATTTTAAAGATAGCTCATAGAGGTACGCGAGAGTAGCGTACAAACGTAAAAGAATAAATTTGTGTCTTAACCAATTACCAGCTTTCCAAAAAATGCTGCCTTATATGTTGAATAGAATAGGTATTTCAGGTGCAAACATTGTTATGAGAAAGTGTATTTATTTATTTTTATAAACACCAAAATACGGAAGCAATATGAACGTAACGTGGAATTGAATTGTAATAGATTTTATGGATATGACAAGATAAAAGTAAATTTACATATTAAATAAGAGTGCAAGGAGTCCAAACGAGCGTAGGTTTGAGAGTTTCGTATTTACGGTCGCGCAATTATTCGCCTTAGACCTTGTCCAGAAGAGCGAATTCGCCGCGAATCTCTACGCGCGAACACAACGCGCGTTGGAGAAGTACTGGGGCTCAATACATTGCGTTCGCAAGCTTCGCGCGAGTTGCCAATCGCGCGTTGAGCTTCGTATGTGTTCACGCGTAGATTCTCGGCAAATTCGCTGTTCTGGACAAGGTCTTAGAATTAAAATAACCAACTATAATAGCGTCGTTGTATGGCACAAACTGCACTTTTGTGTGAAACCGAACGTAGCGAAATTGCGCGACCGAAATACTAACAAAATTACGCTCATTTGGCTTCACCCTAAAATGTTAATTGTATGTCACAATTTTTAAAATATTAAAAATATAAGCTTTGTGGAACAAATAAAACGCCCTTATTGTAATAAAAATAAATTATAATGTACATGTATTTTACTCAAGTTGTAGTTATACATTATCTACAATATCAGTAATAAAGAATGTTAACAATGTTTTATTTATAATTGGAACAAACATTAATTGCTATAATAAAACTTAAAAAAAAGTACATTTTTTATTTAAAAATCCTATCACATTTTCATTTTGCAAAAAGATCTACTTATTAGACCTTCAAGCAACTTGTATTTTTTTTTCTATATACAGTACAGTTGATGTAGATAAATTTAAATTTCAAAATCAACATTGAAACATTTATTTTATTGAAAATGTAACTGGTATAAACAAATATTTTATTTATTGTTTTTCAACCTTATGTGAGGATATGTTGGCAACATATCTGCCATTACTATTATAGACAAAGATTTCAATATACAAAAGATATGCCCTTAATATTACTGGAATTTAGAGTTACCCACATCAACCTTGTGAGGGAATAAAATTATGTATATTTATTTATATGGAAATACCGTATATTCAAAGGTACATATTTAAATCAGAATGTATAAAAAAAATATACTTATATTACATTTTGTGAACCGCTTGAGATTTCTAATTGTGTAACCGAATAGCAATCAGTTTCAACATTGTTCAATGACTGATTAATAAAGCTAAATTAGTTATATAAAGCTATGTCGTTGGTTACTTTTAGCCCCTCGCCAAGAGTAAATATGAGCTAGGAGAAATAAAAAAAACAAGTGTTTCCTTAGTTAATTTTGCAACTACTTTTGAAAATCCTAAATTTCTAGGCACGTATGGTTACTCTAGTGGTCAACGTGCCGTGTAAGCGGCGGCACTTTCTGATTGGTGCAAGGGATAAATTAGCGGTTCGACGCATGCGCGGTGATAACTAGGTAGCCGCGCGCTGGACGGCGTGCGTGTTATCAAATGAGTGACAATATTTTTGTGTACGAAAAAATAAAAAGGAAAATATATTTTTTTATATCATAAATTGATTGGACTACTACTATAGGATTGATGAGAAAAATTTTAGCGAGGGTCCAAAAGCAACCCTATATAATTAACATTTTACAGTCACACATGCATGACTGATAAAGAAGATAAACAGAAGTAACAATTACTTTTTCTTCTTCAACTCTTCAAACCTTCGGTTCAGATCGTCAAAGTCAATTTCATCATTAGTGCCCCCGGGATTGTTTCCCGTGGCATTATTTGTGTTAGAATCGTGGCTATGAGGTACGGATGGCAACACCAAGTCTGAGGGAACGGAAGGCAGCTCTGGTAACTCGGGGAAGGGGTCCTGCGTTGGTGGTTTGGTGCGTGGCTGAGGTGTTGGCGTCGGAATATGAGCAGGCTGAAATAAAGAAAAACCCGATTTAATCTGACTTTTTCAGAAACAGTTCGAAATTAATTTCCTAACCTGTTCCTGTTAATAACTAATAATTTACATACTTTTTATACAATTCTTTTTAAAAAATCAATAGGATGAGAAAATAAATTAAAAATCAAAATACAGGATGTCAAAATATCAATATAGTCAAAATACAAAAAGACAGCCAAATTCTACGCATTCTGTACATGAAAACAAGAAACATATTGGGAAACTATTTTTATTTTTTGGTATTAAGACTACCGCGCATTTTATACAGCGCGCAAGTCGCACGGCGCCTAGCAACATGGAAACGTGCGCGATGTTCGGGTGGCTGAGTACATTGAGCGCTGACGTTTTAAAGCCATTTTTGTTATGAAATACTTAAAATTTTGATATTGTTTGGACAAAAATTAAGAAATAAGGTTTTCATAAAAATCTTGAAAAACATAATTTCTAAATTTGACCTTCAATAACTTTCATAACTATTAATTTACCAGGTATAGTCTAAACTAGAAGAAAAAATGGTCCTAATGATCAGCGGAATACGTAGTTTTCGGCTTTGTGATAAGTATTTTTACACCCGTTACATCGCAACACTATGTGTCTCTCGCGCGAATTAAAAGTGGGCAACTATTTTTATTCTAATACACTTACGTGCAAAAGGTCGACCCATATCGCTCGTAAGTTTTGATTCGGTATATATCTATATAAATATACATATAAATAAAATTGGAGTGTCTGTTTGTAATATTGAAATAACCGTTTTTTACTACATGCATATGAATATATATAAGGTACATACACCAAAATAACATTTTTTACAATTTTTGTCTGTCTGTCTGTTTGTTCCGGTTAATCTCTGAAACGGCTGGACCGATTTTGACGGGACTTTTTTTGGTAGGTAGCTTGTGTAATAAGGAGTAGCTTGTGTAATAAGGAGTAACTTAGGCTACTTTTTTTTCTTTATTTTGGTAAATTCTACGCGGTCGAAGTCGCGGGCACAGCTAGTTGGTGTATAAAAAGAACATTATTCATAGGCTTTGTTTTCACATACTTACAACATCGATCAACAAAATGTTGCTGACAATACTCATTTCTACGGAAACCCCCGTTTCTCATTTTACGTTATATGTAATCTCTGTGAATATGCTATGACTAGGCTATGAGTGTTAAATTTTAATTTAATCATTGTTTATTCAAAAATGTATTATCCACTCAACTATATACTCTAACTTTAGTTTGATTCTGCGAAAAAAAAAATTAGCTTATTCCAACTGTTGTCGATTTTCAGTTTGTAAGAGAATAAACTAAAATCTGTCCCAGTAAAAATGGTCTTTTATAAGCTTAGGTTCGTGTTACAAACAGGGTTTAAAGTTATTATTTATTAATTGTAGATTATGATTTATCGAGCCTGAACCAAAGCGTACAGGTGGGTCAATTTTATTGCACACAAGTGTAGTATATTTGTATTATATATTGATACAGTACATCTCATTAATTCAAAACTTTGACATATAAACTAACTTAGAATACACTATTAGCTCTACTGAATAGAGTGATACTACTGTGGACTTCGCTGTATTACACAAATTACTAAGAAAATATACAACTGCACTATCGATAAGCATGTGTATAGAATTAGATAGACAATGCATTTAATTACTAAAGCATGCACTAGCCTTATCACAGTGCAAAATAATAATTCATTCACAACATGCAATCTTATTATTCATAAACGATTTTATTGTTATGGATTATTCAATCACAATTTAAAAAATAACATTACCATATCATGATGGATGCTGTCATAAGCAGGTGGTAGATTATGCATTTCTTCCTGTGAAATTTAAATAAGGAACTGAACACAACATTCTCGGAGGAAACTGTAATACATTTTAGTACTGAAATCAATTAGAGAAATAAGAAGCAAAGCAACTTAGACATTATAAAAACATAAAATTGAAACGTACAGTGGCGTGGTTCCGTACTTAAGGAATTCAAAACAGTTTCCTTTGACGCGTAAAATCTGATTTACTATTTTTTACTCTGTGATTTTACTCAAGCAATTTTGACCTTATGCCTGCTCAAGCAAGGCTTGGCACCGAGTTCAAAGAGTATAGTACGTACCTAGCATAGCACACATTATAATAATATTTTATTTTTATACTTTCTGAAGACGGTTCGACTTTTTTTTATATTTAAAATCATATTCAGTCCAACTCAATTGGGTAAATGGCATACTGGCAAGAATAAAATCAACTAAGACATTTGCGTATTCAATAAGTACATTTTTTTTTTCTTTTTAAAAAATATATACATTTACACTACCAGATATATGTATCTACTAAAGATATTAAAGCTAACAAGTGTGCTACGACCTTAAAAAAGTGCTTTATTTTATAAATATTTCAATAACAGTCAATGAGTACATTATAGCAACATAAAAAAAATATCTACACTATCATAATGATTCATGCTTCAATTTCTAATCTTTCTAAAAGCGACTAAAAGTGTATCATATAATTTTACTGTCATTGGATTCTATTACCTGAAGGAAGCTGTTGCTCAAATTCTTTGAGTCAGACCCGGGAGGCTGATTATATACCATTGGTGGTTGACTCGGTCCACCAAAGTTGGAAGGAGCTACGAAACCACCAACTTTGCCATGGGAAGGTTGCTGTAATATAACATTTATTATAACACTGTATTATAACATTTATAAACACCGTAAATTTTCTATGAGCTATAAACATACAATGGATTCTCAACTGATGATGCTTTTGATTCTTAATACACATACAAAGACACCCCTGACTCACTAACCATTAGTCCAAAATCGCAAAAAAAAATCTAGCGCAAGCGCCGCCAGCGGGGTGCGGTCTAGAATTTAATTACAAGCATAGTAAGTGATGCATTAATAGACTACTGCTCTCAGTAGTGAATGATTGAAAGGCACGAGAGAAAAAAATTTGCTCTTGGAACATACAACTTTTCACGTCTCCAGCAAAAAAATTGTTTTACGAAAAAAAAACAACACAATACTTTGATATGTTTATTATCTTAAAAATAATAAAAATTAAAAGTAGGATTACTACAATCCTAAGATTGAATGTTAGTAAAGTCTAACTTACTGAGGGTGGATAATTGAATGAAGAAGCATTGGGCGGAGGCAGATTGGGCATGGCTGGTGGATATGGGTATCCAATGAAACCAGGTGGCATTGGTGGCCCATTAATGTCTATCAAGAGAGCGTCGCGACCTGAAAGGTACATGAAAAAATAATTTGTGTTATTCATTTGCTACATTGATTTTCAAAGTAAATTGCAAATAACAAAAAACTTTTTCTTTTTATTTTCAAATATAATACATACATACAGTTAAAACTAATTCAATGAATTAGGTCGATGGCGCCGCGGTCGTGCGTTCTTAGTAACGATCACGAAAGTTAAGGAACCAAGTGCGCGGTTGGTACTCGGATGGGTGACCAATAATTTTCAAATCAATTTTCCTCTGTGCTTCGGAAGGCATGTTAAACTGGTGGTCCCGGTTGTTGTCAAAAGATAGCAGTTGTCCCCAAGAAGGGTCGGTGTCAAGCAGGCAACCGGCCTTTAATATCTAATGCCGAATCGTTAGTCAGTATTATTGATATCAAGGCATACTTGGGGCAGGGTAGGAAAATGAATAATAGCATACAGTTTAAAACTTAATTCTGCCAAACGGTAACACAGTTTGTGAGGAGTTAAAATAATAGAGATGCACATATTGATAGCACCAGATTGAAAATTTGGCCGAATAATTTGATTGGCTAGTCAGCGTTTCACATTTAAGCATACAGGTTGAGAAAGCTCTCTATTTGAAGAAAAAGTTGAAATATTTCTGTTAAAATTCTTTTTAAACTTTATGAATACATAGTTACAAGAGCACACAATTCCTTTATAAAAACTAAATAAGTTCTCCAAATAAAGCCAATTTGAATATTGGGAGATTAGCAAACTAACAGAATATTCTGTAGAATATCAATACATTATTAGAAATCACAATTTTGTTACCAAATTCAAATATTTGGAGCATCTCCACTAAATAATGTTGTGGTAAAAATACTTGCATAGAGACCATAAAGACACGTTCTTACTACATGCATAACTTTTCAAACATTTCTAAAACATTGAGAATAGCTTGTAATAGTCTGATCTCACCTTCCTCCTCCCTCATGACTTGCTCGTCAGGTGTATACTCCACATTATAATTCTTTGCTATTTCAATTAAATACTTCTCAACAAGTATCTTTGGAGGACTTTGTACTGACAGCTTATGTTTTAGTTTCTCGCTTATTGAATTTACATTTTCATTTCTACATTGCTCTGCAAATATTTTTCCATACTTTGCAGTGAGTAGGTCGGAAATAACTTTCAGTTCCTGAAAATAAATGTTCATTAGACTTTTTCTAGTTTTTTTATTTTAATACTAACAAATTATCTGACATGGCACTTTGCATATAATTATTATTCTTCTTTTTGAAAACACTTGTATGGAAAATACAAATACAATATCAAACATGGTTTGATATAAATAAAATACATGAATAAAATTATTGTCTTGTGTCAAACCCTCATCATTAGGTATTGCAATTCATATAAGTTGTTGCTATGTTGATACCATTTTAAAAGTTTGAACATGTCCATTTGCTAAACAGTATTGTCAGGGCAATAAGGTTATAATTGATAATTGAGTGGAGTTTCTCCCGAGTTCTTGTTGTAAAAATATGTGTTGAGAGACTCCATTTTTATCCTCAATCAACCGTAAAATTTTTGTTACTATTTGTTACATTTTCACTTGACATTGGCAAAATGCGTACGCTCAATGCAACGCGACGCCATTAATTAAGAATAGATTAGAATAGATAATTGAGTGATGATCAAACAAATGATAATCAACGAGATTTGAAAATTTGTAACCAGTGCAATTGTAAGTCAAGGTATTTCTGTTATTTTACCTGTACATCTGTATGCATCCTCGGCGCTACCCAAATTAAGCTAGATATAGCTTCACTCAAACCCTCATCAAGTTCCTTCATCTGAGTCACAAGGCCAAACCTTGCCAGCACTAGATCACAATACATCTCAACTATTTCCATAGCCTCCACCATGTAATCCTCTCTGAAATTATACCAAATGCTTAAGCAATGCAAAGAGATACAACACAAAGAATTAGTCACTAGAAATGGGTATACTGGTACTGGGTAAACACTGCACTATAATTTTCTTATGAACACAGGTAGCGTGTCTGTGTGCAGTGACCCAATTAACAGTTACCAGAAATCATAATGTTTCTGATCATACTACGTTCTCATGATGGTTAGCAGATAAATGGTAAGCATAATGGATAATGAATATTATGTTTCTCTATAATTTTCAGAGATCAGATCAGAATACCAATGAACTTAGCAGTTATTGAATAGATTGTACAAGTCAATGAGCAAGGCGTCACTTTACTACATATGAACGTCAAAAAGTCTAATGTGATTCATCATCAAGGCTTCAATTACAATTTATTATAGGATAACAAAACAATTAAGATATGGAATTATTATTAAGATTTCGACATACCGAATGATGTGTTCTACTCGAATTTTAGCACGTTCACTTTTCCCAGCAGCTATGTATTCAGCAATCTCTTTTCTGGATTTCTGGGCAAGTTCAGTTTTCTTCTTTTCCAATAGTTTGAGGCGGTTTATTGACAACCTTAAATGCGTTTTCAGCTTTGTATAATTTGGACTACTGGAAAACATTTCGTATAGTTGTTTTTTTTATATTTCTTCTAAATATTAATTACAGTAGGAAATATACAAAAACACAAAAAGCAAATAAAACCAAGTGAATCATAGAATCGAAAGAAACTGACGTCACAGACTGCTTCTCGGACGTAGACAGAGAAGTGTATAGACAAATGCATATTTTCCTTCTCATTCACACAAAAAAGAGAATTACTTATGCACACCTACTGTGAAAAACAGGGATAAAACATATGAATTTTTTGTTTCACTAGCGTGGCCGACATTTTCAAGGCCAGCACAACATTGTGCTAAACAAAGTTGACAGTTTGTTCCTGATTATTCTAAGTGATTGTGAAAAATATTATTAAAAAGTGTTAAATCTGCTTACAAGCATAATTTAAAGTAAAAATATATTAGACACCATAGTTTTTCTTTAAAATTACATCGGAAAAATGGTTTGATGTTGTGTTATTACATGCAAAACTGATAGCGAACGTAAACTTGATGGCATAACTTTCTACTCGTAAGTATAGTATACTTTTGTATAGTTTGTGTTCTTGAAATTTATTTTATGGCATACATGAATAGAAATGCGCATTATGTAGATTAAACAATAATGATTAATAGTCATAATAGTAAAATTAAATTATTCATAACCTAAAAATTATTTCGTATCGTGTTACCAACATTACCCATAGAAGTTCCCTAAAAACCTTGCACTATTATTTCGAATTGCAGTTAACTTCTATTGCATTATTTTAGTTCATATTTTTACAGAATGGTATTTTTATATACTTATCTGATTTTTTATAAATAAATAGTCTGGCCTGTGACAGAGTATTGGTCTTCTTTTAAATATGCCTGTAATTTAGTAATTAAGTTAGATAGAAGATTATAGTTACCTACTATTCTGATTCTTAATAAATGAAATTGTACTGTTATCTTGTAGCTATTTTCAGCTACACCAGATTATAAATAGATCTTAGTTAGTAATAATGTGGACATAATATATATTTAAAAAAAAAATACAATTATACTGACTTATTTTAAACAGAATTTACAAAACCTTGTAATATTAATTGTGCTTCTATAAAATGATCTCTGAATATTTTGTCATTTTGTTATAGTTTTCCATCAAACAATGATATAAGGAAGCAATGGATTGAAGCCACCGGTCGAATAAATTGGCAACCAAAACTAACATCATCATTTCTCATGGCTAACGCCGTTCCTCAGCTGGTAACAACACAGCATTTTTGAAATATCCATAGTAAACTTGTGTTGTTTAAGGGACAATAAAGAAATTTAATTATGATTGAAACTTGCCAAACAAAAATAAAAATAATATTTCAATAAAAAAATTTGTTTAATTTTGTTGTTTTTTATTTTATAATATTTTTCTTTGTATTATTGTATAGGTATCTTCAATTTTTAGTTAGTTCTTCTTTATTCTGTGGCACTTCTTAGGGTGCGTTCCAAAACAATTTCAATTTACTCAGGGTAGAGTGAATTTTACTCTAAGCCGTTCCAAAACAAACCCGAGTGAAACCGAAGGTAAACAAACATTTACTCTGACAGTTGCTCTAGTATTTTGGAACGACTTGGGGGAGAATAAAATTTTTTCCCCGCGGGGGCGATTTTTATCGGTGTCTGAAGACCGGCAAAATTTACCTGATACTTAGCTGTCAATCTGTTGAGCATCATTAATGTTTTCATATTCATGACCAAATTTTTGAATTATTATTTTTATAACTACACAAAAACGATGGTTACTGTCAAATAGTATTTTATTTACATAAAGTTCAAAGTTAATTTATTAAATTCGTGCGCAGTGTTGTCCAATATATGATAATAAACAAATTAAAATGGCGACATGTCACGTTTTCATATTTTTACTCGAGATTTCCTCGTTAGCGTTCTAAAACAATGTTTTTTTCTCTTTCGAGCGTCAACCTCTGAGGCCTTAGTACGAGTTTGATAGTTTTCGAGCTCGATCAAACGTATCGTCTCTTTTCATACATTGCCCACTAGCGCCCCTAGCGTAAACTATCAGAAACAGTGGCCAATGTATGAAGAAAGACGATACGTTTGATCGAGCTCGAAAACTATCAAAACTCATACTAAGGCCTCTGACTATTCACGAAGTAAATTTTACCCTGGCGTCACTGGTTTTGGAACGCACCCTTAATAGATTCTGTAGTGCGATTTTCTTAAGTGATTCGAGACTCTGTAATCGACAACAAGCAGGAATTTTTCATAGAAAATATCGTTTCAACTTACGCCAAGCTCGACATAGTGCGCTAGTTTTTATGAAAAATTACCGGCTCGCTATTTAAGAGATTCGCAGTACGGTAGGTACTTCTTCGGCATTTTAGTCAAAAAGTAATAAAACCCCATACGAAGTCCGTTCAATAAGTCAGTTTACTATGGTAAGTATTATATAAAATTATTGAAAATTACTACAGAACCATATATTGAATGACATTATAATAGAAAGCATTTCAAAACTAGTAATAATGTACACAAAATGTTATTCAAATATTTTAAATAGTATACTGACATACCTAACGAAACTATTATCTTTGGCATTTCGTATTAAACTCAAAAAATGGGAAAATATTTTATTATGGTAACACTTCATCTCTATCAGTCTATCTCACAAGCGGCACGCTATCTAATCGTCTATACACTTCTCTGTCTACGTTCTCGGACTAACTGACGTCAAAATTGACGTTTGAAACGTCAAATTGACAGCTCATAGTTTTTTTTTTTTTTTTTTTTCCCCTAACGGGACGGGCAAAGGATATTAAGTCCATACAGCCCTGTCTGTATTTATGTCTTCTTTCTTGATATTTGCTTTAAAATATGGGCGTCGCACATTTTAATGCATCTAGGGAGTGCTTGGAAAGAAATGCATGGCAACAGACCTCAGGATTGTGACTGATGAGAATTGTATAGTGGGATTTCCAACCACTATACAATTCTCAACGCCACATACACAAAACCTTTATTTCAATGATTCCTCATAATTGTTCGTCAACACGGATGCATATGCAACGAAACGACACCACTTTCACTGCACAAAATCCACTCCGAAGCAATTTTGAATTATCGAAATAAAGATCGACATCCGGACGCCATGGTTTCCCGCCAAACACTCGCTTATAGTTTTTTTGTTTTTTTTTTCGTTTCTTTTGTCGCTAACGGGACGGGCAAAGGATATCAAGTCCATACAGCCCTGTCTGTATTTATGTTTTCTTTCTTGATGTTTGCATTAAAATATGGACGTCGCACATCTTAATGCATCTAGGGAGTGCTTGGAAAGAAATGCATGGCAACAGACCGCATGATTGTGACTGATGAGAATTGTATAGTGGGATTTCCAACCACTATACAATTCTCAACGCCACATAAACAAAACCTTTATTTCAATGATTCCTCATGAATATTCATCAACACGGATGCTTATACAACGAAACGACATCACTTTCACTGCACAAAATCCACTCCGAAGCAATTTTGAACTATCGGAATAAAGATCGACATCCAGACTCCATGATTTCCCGCCAAACACTCTTTTTTCTTTGTTTGTTTTGTCCCTAACGGGACGGGCAAAGGAAATTAAGTCCATACAGCCGTCTGTATTTATGTCTTCTTTCTTGATGTTTGCATTAAAATATGGGCGTCGCACATTTTAATGCATCTAGGGAGTGCTTGGAAAGAAATGCATGGCAACAGACCTCATGATTGTGACTGATGAGAATTGTATAGTGGGATTTCCAACCACTATACAATTCTCAACGCCACACACACAAAACCTTTATTTCAATGATTCCTCATAACTGTTCGTCAACACGGATGCTTATGCAACGAAACGTGTCGTTTCGTCACTTTCACTGCACAAAATCCACTCCGAAGCAATTTTGAATTATCGAAATAAAGATCGACATCCAGACGCCATGGTTTCCCGCCAAACACTCCGTTTTTTGTTAGTTCAATTCTCCCTAATAGAGAAGGCAAAGGGTTCAAGCCCATACAGCCATACTTTGTTTTTTTATTTCTTCTCCCTATGACGGGAAAGCAAAAGGATCTAGGCCATACAGCTACGTCCGTCTTCACTAATTTCCTTTTTTTCTTCAAATTAGAGAGTGCTTGACTTCACGAGAAATGTGTAAATCATGGCAACAAACCATTTAATGACCACTGATGAGGTGTAAATTCCATTTTGAAATTCTCAACGTCACACCCATTTAGAAATCTTTAACATATAATATTTTTCATAAATAAATATTTTTAAGATGAGCGTGCGTCGCCGCGTCGGGGGACCGCTAATAAATGAATTGAAACCAAAATGCAAATAAAAATACATTAATGGACTAAGTATAAATCTTGTGCGGACGCGAGCGGGCAGCAAGCGCTGTTGATTCCACTGACGTCACACGGCCATTAGCCTAGCGCCAGTGACTAGAAACGGTGTTATACTTTTATACCAAACTTAAATGTATTAAAACTGTTGAGTAATGAGATCTATAATTTTTCTTTTTTCCCAAGAAGTTTGAAGCTAACGATAGGTGGTGCTATTAAACGCGACGAGACGTTTCTGCCGGCACAGTGGTTGGGTTTTCTCACTGGCATCACTGTTGACGCAGAAGGCCTTTACAGCGTAGAAGTGCGTTATGGTGAAAAGAAAATGGTTATTATTATTTTTACAATTACTTATGGACCCCACGTTGGGCGCCATATTAACCGACGGGCTGGTAAGGTTCGGTGAATAGTGAGGTTTGTTTTATAAAAAAACAGTTTTATTGTCGTTCACACGCACAAATATTTATAAGTAAGTCTAAATTGTTACCGTTATAAGTACAACAATTTAGACTGAAAAACGCAGATCTACACTTGGATCACAGTAATTCTCTTGTTCTAACCTTACACACGGTAACACAATTATATGTCTGAGTAGTGTCACAGTCTAGTAGTGTTCTGTTCTGCAGACAGGCCGCGGAAGGAGTGAGACGGGCTTCACGGGCTACACCTACTATCTAATCTGTGGAGACGGGCAATCGTAGACGAAGAGACTTATGCACGTTTACGGAAAAATGTAAGCCGGGCGACGACGAGCTGTAAGCGCGGGAATTGCAAGTTGACTAGTATCGAGGCGAGGCGATATCGTTACATTGCTGATTAGTGTGCGTTGGGTATAGTACGGAGTTTCATACAAAGAATACTAAACGGCTGGAGTTGAGACGATGCCGATCCGCTTCAGAGCTGATAATATGTTTGATATGACCTTTAACCCGCATAATTATTAAAAAAAAACAACGATGTTTATACAAAAATTAACATTTTATTTCATTTCTTTGAAGAAGTAAGTACAATAGTTTGAGTAACATCTATTATAGGTGGACGCACATTTAGCCGAGACGAACGCGCCAAACGAATGAAATCAAGGATGCCTCGCACCCGTGCCGAAAGAATAGAACGCGCCGAAAGATCCGACCGCACCGAAGGAATCGTTTCGTGTTGCTTTGTCGTACGCAAACTGTGAGTGAATAAATGCGAGTGCGAGCGCATCGCCCAAATCGTCCCGCGGCGAATCTAGTGACGTCATCCCAATTCTTTTATGATTTCTGTGGTTGTTCCAGATTCGGATAATTCGACTCTGGCCGATGTGGTGGCAGGTATCGTAGGATTTCATTTAAAGAATTCTAAAATTCGATTCGTCGGCTCGGCTAAATGTGCGTCCACTTTAAATGTGGCTAACAAGAAATGAGTCCGATAGTTATTATAATTGTCCTACGCGAGGCGCGACGCGACGTAGATACCTAGGCATGACGGATCCGTTGGTGGACTATTTCTTAGTATCCACTAGAAATACATCAAAGATTCAGATCTTATATTATAAAAGACTTACTTAACAATACTCGACTAATTCATGAGCGCATAAACATTGTATTTAATTTAACAAAATAATGATTATCTTATCACTTTGTACAATTTTGTGCAGTTTTGATAATAATTGTCCAGATTTTCCTTATAGGTAGTACTAATATAAATTGGGTATTTCATCAGACCCGCGAATTTGCATCACTTCTTTGATAAAAATAAGTACATATTTCGATTAGTCGCATCAGGACTACTTTTTTCTATATGTATAGACCTAATCAAGTCACATTTAATATTTACAGAAGTAACATTTTTACTTCTTGAAAATTTTAAAACATTTAATTACCTAGAATAATAAACCTACTAGCTTTCGCAGTTCAAGAGTTTAATGACATTTTAAATTAAAACATTCATAGCAAATTATTACGCTTTCTAAAAACACGTAATTGATAAATATAAGTACAATCGTATTAATTTCGAAACATTTGTAGGCAGCAGAACTCCAACATTATTTACATTCGAAAATGCTACTGGATCCAGGCCCGATTCGCCCCTATGTGCGAAGTGTGCGGCGCATACGGCGCCAATGGAATAGGGGCGCCAGATGATATGCCATTGCCAATTTGGTAGGTTTAATAAGAGGCGCTGCATAGATTTCGCACACAGGCGCTGCCGAGTTTCGTCGCGGCACTGACTGGACCATAAAAATCTCGAGCACTGGTCGAGTACCCTATTTTATAAAAACATTTTTAAAAACAAGCTTTTATTAAATGCTAAATGTTATAAAAGCTTGTCGCGAGATTTACTTTGATCATCGTTTATTTACTATCTATCTCTTTGCTCAGAAATTGATTGCAAATTTTGACGGACAACTTACATATTTACATACACCTACATACGAACAGTGCAAGCTAAATAAAAGCTAGTAAAAAGTAATTGTATAAAGTTGTAGTAGTTGTAAAAGGTCAGGAGTGATCAGTAGGGTTATTTTTTATGACCAAGCGGGGTAACTGTTTTACTCGGCCAGTGGTCGAGATTTTTATGGTCCAGTAGCGTTTCACGATATGCCGGCATATCATAATCTGTCCAACTATACGATCGGCCGACGACATACAATGTACAGGATGAATTTTTCAAGTGGACCTTCAGGGTCAAATCCTAAAGGAATACAGAAAAATGCTCAAAGGAGTCGCGAGCCGGATATTGATGTAAACAAAAACTGTATTATTGGATTTTTGAAAAATCTATAATACTAGCCAGGTATCTAACCCAATGATTTTAAAAAATAAGGATCGATTTCTGAGATGTAATGATATACGGGAAACTAATGAAAAATGTTAAATTTTAATAAAATATTTCTTGTTCCGTCTTGATTGAAGCGATAATCAAAGCGATGATCATTAATTTTTTCAAAAATCATGCAGCAAATGATGCAGTTTTGTTTTCGTGACTTGAAAGATTCATTCTGTATGCGAACTGGACATATATTATTTCAAAGTCAAATATTTTTTATGGATTTCTTTCACGGAGCAAAACATACGTAAGTGTTACTTATTTACACGTAGTACTTATTTCTTGAAACCATTGGATACGATGCCAGATTACGTGAGAGTTATATTACAAAAAGTATTGCTTGGACTACGAAAACGGTCTCAACGCAAATTAATCACATTGTCTTGAGAGATCTATATTTAAAGATCTTATGGCATTATCACATTTTCTAAACAATATTTCATAACCGCAGCCACGGCATCTAGGTACTTAATGGCACAAATTCATGACTTTACGTGGTCAAAAGTGGGGTTGATTTCTTGTATATCTATTTAGATATTTCTTATCATACTACCAACATACTACGCCATAACTTTAACTTTACGACGAATTAATAATGTATAGTCAGTCTGCCATATTACGCTCAACTGAATTACGGATCATTCGACAGATATACGACGATAGATTGATGATGCTGCTTCCACCGACCTTAGCAGTTATGAAAATACGACAACAGTCACCTTTACAAACTCTTGTATGAGATGTTAAAAGAGTTGCTGAGCTGTAAATATAACGGAATAGATACCTTATCCGCAACTTTACGCATCATCTGCACTGCGAATTGTGGTATAAGTTTATTTTCGAAAAATTTTGAATAACCAAGATAAAAACACGGTGTTATTCACGGAATACTGCGGGCTGTGCAGTGCAAGCAGTTTGAAATATAAAAGTGGAAAGCCACAGGATTGTCCCTGAGAACGTGTACGTATTGATGTTTTGCAGTCATTACGAAATTGTAAGCTGTGGAGTTTCTTTCACCATTTCTTCTCCATCTCAGCATAATAATAATTATTACGTCCCGAAATGGTAGTAGGGCTTTTGACGATTTAAAATTAATTAGCCAAGTCCATTTAAATAAAGAGTTTTAATTTCATTTCATTGCAAAACAAGTGATAAGAGTGACCGTTAGAAGCGGGATTATCAATCTATAATCGTCTAATTAGACTGCCAATGTAGAAGCCATTAAATACCAGTTTTAATGGACATTTAATTAGCTACTCTCTAATTATCAAGCAAATTCTAAAAATTAACGTAGATAAGAATAGTCAAAGACTTATTCTAAGTTACACTTGAACAAAAACTTTTGTTTTTGGCACAAATTGACAATTGTTTACCTTATTAGTGCATAGCATTAAATAATACTGAATGGAGAACTAGCGAGATTCAGGCAAGTAACATGTAACATTTAAGTACTTCGTGTACTAAGCTGACCTATTTCTAAATACATAGGTATATAACATCAATTCGGATTGATTTAAAACTAATAGAAAACATAACACAGTGACAATGTTCAAGCTAAGCTCGTTTTTAATTTCATATTCTCCAATACGAATTATTTATGTGATAGTTATTGTCACAATAATCTTTCTGCTTAATTCACAATATTTACAAAAAAATCCTCTAAATCATGCTACAATAAATAAAACAAAGCATGTAATTGTGACGACAGAACTATTCAGTATATGCAAAGAGAACAGCGTGATTACGTAAACAACAATAGGTCATCTATTATAATATATGTATATTCAATAATACTGTTAAGTTACTATAAATACTCCAAAACTTACCTTACATAATTAGACCTAAACATTCAGTCCATGTCACAAGCTATATTACTATTGATACTAGGTTTTTTATCGACCTTATTATGAGATTGCGAATTTTCAAAGTCATCATGTAGAACGACTGTCGTAGCGCTAACACTGGAAGGACTTTGCGAATGAGTTATATTCGTACGATTACTATCAGCCAGATGTTCCAATTCATGACTTTCTAAATTTGGCACACCAGAACAAATAGAACTAACTCGCGAAACTGATTTTCTATCATCCGTAGGAGATTCTTTAGACGAATTTGCTCCAAATAAGTAGAGCAACGAGCATAAAAAGAATGTAGCAAATATCCAACTAACTGACATTATTAACGAAAGAAACGTCCCAATTTGGGAATATGGAAGGAGGTTTGAACGAAGAAGAAATATGCCTGCCAATCCCGTCGTAATAGCGGCGGCTGCCGTGGGGCCTGCTGAGGATGATAGTGCATATTTAACTCTTGCAGATTTAGAACCACTGGCGTTAGTGTAACTTAACGCATAATGAAGACTGAAATCCACTGCTAAGCCCGCTGAAGTCGATATGGCTACACTTTCTAACACATTCAACTTCCAATCACTTAAAACTAAAATTCCTATTGTAACTGTAGATGAAAAAATCATAGCTGTCAAAGCACATACACTTACTATAAAATTCAGAGTAGCTGGAATTAAAACAATGAATCCTAAACCGGCGGATAACAAAAGAGATATAACAGTACCACTTGCTAATGTTTTCTGGAGATCATAGAACTGTAGGTCGGATAAAAACCATCCATGGGACATTCCTGGTGGTGCAGATTTCAATTCTTCCTGAGTCCATTTTTCAAGATTTTCAAAAAAATTATCCATTGTAATATACGACATAGAGTAAGGGACAACACTTTCAAATTCTACCACTAAAGCTGCTACTGTAGGAGTTGCACTTCTTAGAAATTTGGGGCCTGCGACCCCAGGCATAAATAATGTACGAGGAGTCATGTATAGCGACTCAATAGCTTTTATAATGCAGAAATCAAACACTTCCTTCTTATATGGAAACCGGGATGTCTCGCAACAAGGCGACCTATTGATTTTGTCAATGTTATCGATACAACGCCTGCTCATGTACATTTTAAAACTTTCTATAAAACAATTTGGAAGTAAAGGTCCTAATGTTTGTTGGTAAAATGGTTGAGCCTTTAATCGCATACAGAAACCAAGCAGCCATGCCTGGGAGTCTGGATCAGAAATAGAAAAAGTTTCTTCAAATACTAAATGCCCTGTTGAATATGGGTTCATATGGTTTCCATTATCTATAGCTGTCACACCCCATATCCATCTAAGAGGCATTTTGCTGCCAGTGCCAATATCTTTTCCAAATCTTTCAAATAAAAATTTATCTCTATATTCTATATCATACTGTTCCATTGGATGATTTGTCTGGAATAGCTGAAATTGTTTGGACTCTGGCAATTGGAGGCCCGGTGAGTAAAATACCACGACAATGCTTCCAATCCCTATAGCACCCAATATTATAACAAACACTATGTGCAGTTTAATTACACATGTAATAATAAATCTATTCAAAACAACTATGATATCTTCCCACACTTCATTAATAGCTTTATGAAATACATCAAATATCTTAGTTTTACTAGTACACATCTTCACATCTATTATGTAAACTGATACTGGCAACCAACTTATCATTAATAAAAAGTTGACTAGAACTGCAGTGCCAGCAAAAACACTAAAACAGTTTATCGCTGGAATGTAACTTACATAGGAGGCGAAAAATGCAACTGATGTAGTCAAAGTAGTAATGAACATAGTTACTACTGAATGTTTCAGTGTCTCATCAAGAATTTGAATAAGAATAGTTTCTCCTGCACTTGAAACATTTTTTATATCAGTCAAACAGTTCTCTTGTGTAACTATATTATCTCTTATTAGCTGCTTACTGACTGTATTCCAAATTTTTACATATAGAAACGCATCATCAGCCCCTATGCCTATCACAACAACTATTACTAATAAATTCATAAAGGGAAAAAACTCCAAATTGAACACATAAACATACAAAAAGTATGCTATTCCAAGTGAATATGCTATAGCTATAAACAGTAGCAAAGTGAGAAATAGAGATTTAGTATAAAACCATACACCAATAAATACAAATAGACCTCCTAACCCTATTAACCAAGTATCTTGTATTAACCATTCATCAAATAAAGCATTTTTAAGACCGAAATCTAGAGCTGGTATAAGAAGAGTATCGTAAGATAAATTAGATGTTTGTAGTTTCATATAATAAGGTAATGTAGTGGAACTGTATGGCAAGGGTAAGAAAATCATTGCATTATTGACAAATGTTTGAGAATTGTCATCTGGAGAAAAAGCATCTGAATCAATTAAGTAAAATAATAAGTTGTATACTGCATCATATTGAGAACAATATTTAGGAACTTTGCAGAGATCAAGGTCACAGGATGCCATCAATGTAAAATTGTGGAAATAGCCAGCGCAGTTTCTCAATATGCTTACAGTCTTATTAACATCTTCTCTAGTCAAATTTTCACAAGTACTCTTGCCTGATATTAAAGCTATATAATTTGGCACACTCCAAACAGGACAACACAGTTCTTCAGGCTGAGTGGAACGTTCACAAAGTTTGTAATACTCTGAACCACCTAAGTCCACAAGAAATGCTTGCATTCTACACATTTTATAGACATTTTCATATGTTAACAATGATGAGTTATCAGTACTAGTTACAACTAAATGGGCATAGTCGGCAACAGGAGGACCACATGTTCCTGAAGCATAGTTGAGATGGATTGACTTGTCAGGTCTCCTCTGCATCTCCTTCAGAGACACCCATTGTTTTCGAACATGATCCTTTATGAAAACAGCATTTTCGTCTTCAAATGACACATTTTTCCCATAGCCCCAGTGAGTGTGGTTGTCCGATATGTTTGGTTCAGGAATATTATACCAGATTTTTTCTATGCCAGAGTTGTTATTATTATTCTTTTTTTTCTTTTTTCGATTCTTGTTTTTGTTATGACCATGTCCAGATCTTGATTTACCTTGCCTTGTTCTGTTGTGATAGGTTTGATTCATGCGAATTTGATCTTCTATTTCCTTAGGATTTACAGCTAGACTTCTGGAAGGTCTCGTCTCGTCGATTAGGTTTTCCCAGGCGATAAACCTATGCGCCAGAGTAGTTCCGCGGGTCTCGAAGCCAACCAGAGGGTCGGAAAAGGATGGTAAGGTATGACAAACCAATGGAATAACAGTAAGTACGGTCGATATCAAACTTACAATAAAAAGAATCAGGTACGAATGGCGAACAATAAAACTGGCGTAGGCAGACAACATCATTTTGTGACGATCCCAGGCTCTTCATAGTTATTCTCCTATTCCATTTCCCTTCAATAACACTCATGCTTTCTTTGGAAGCTAAATAGAAATAATATCCTTTGGTTCACATTTTGCAAATCATTATATAGTTTGGGAAGATGGGAGAAACAAAAAATATCACACAAATCACTACACTACCACAACTCTTGAACAAACATTTGACAAGTTTTTTGACAATGACATGACCACAGAGTAGTTAGAGATGACATCACATACACCGCGGTCCGAATTGCGCATATGTGCGCTATCGGCACCGATAGCACGCACACGCAGTGAATCAAATTGAACGTATTCGCACCAACGAAAGTATGTGACGTCATAAGTGACGTCATTAGGCAGTGCTAACGGTGCTCACGAAAAAGAGGTAGTGCAGTGTGTGCGCAAATGTCAAACTCGAATTTGACGTTTAAGTGTATGAATTAGTAGAGTAAACATTTGAGTTTTGAATTAATAAAGACTCGTTATAGCTACTTTATTTGCTACAATAATTTTATTTTACTCTATTAATAATCCTAGAGTGCTATTTTAGTGTTTAAATGGTTTTTACATAACCTCTTCTTAGACGTTTGACATTTACACACAAAGCGTGGTTCAAATTGATTGCACGCAAATAGTGCACATAGCACCGTATTCAATTCGGTCCACGCCGTTTGCACTGTTGGTAACGTTCGTAATGTTTGCATATATCGGACCGCAGGGAATCTATCCTATTCTTCTAAAATGTACCTAAAGCAAACTAAGGGTGCGTTCCAAGTAACAAAAAATGTACGGTGAGTTAAGTTAAAAATGAAGTCTCTCAACTTGCTCTGAACACTTGTTTTTACAACAAGAACTCGGTCGAACTCTCAAAAACAACTTTAAATAAATTTTATTTTGAAGTGTGTGCTTTGCGGGAAACAAGACATTTATAGGCAAAGCCAAGCCACACTAGCAGTAAAAAAAAGTTAAGACAACTTTTTTGACTCCAAGTATCCTTTGACTGTTTACTTTTCCTGTCTCTTGTGTCCTGTGTGCGCAAGAAATTTAAAACTGGTATCCGCAAAACAATAAGGTCAGGCAAAAAAATTGTCCTTGAAGCTTCTTATTTCCTATTTGTCTCTTTTTAATTACTAGAACACACGTATTAGACGGTCACGTGACGTCATACATTATCAAATTATTTCTGCTGCGGAGAGTTAGAAAGAAATAGATAGAAAACGGAAACATTCAAAGTTACTTGGGTTAAAAAAAAAAGTTCTCTTCACTTTTCAACCGACTTCAAAAAGGAGGAGTTTTTTTTTTTTAATGTTTGTTACCTCATAACTCCTTACTGGGTGTACCGATTTTGAAGATTCTTTCGACCTTTGGAAGCAGGTGCTTGTCATTTGGTCCCATACAAATTTAATCGACATCTGACGAGTAGTTTTAAAACTATCCCTAATAATGCCTATTTAATTGACATCGATGATATCGTAATCTTATCATTTGTGTGTCTAAAAGATTTCGAGATCGTTTCCTGAAAATTTACATACTTAAAACACTAAAAAGCAAAAAATAAAATTATTTTTAAATAAAAAAAAACCGCCTTCAAAACTAAAAACGAAGAAATAAAAATTCTGTTTATAAAAATCTAAATGTTTTTTTGAGGTCGGTGCCAACCTCAATATTTGGATTAAACGTTACTTGTATTTGGGACCGACCTCAAAAAAACATTTAGATTTTTATAAACAGAATTTTTATTTCTTCGTTTTTAGTTTTGAAGGCGGTTTTTTTTATAGTTAGTGTGGCATACAGTTTTACCTATAAATTTCTTGCTAGCCACCTACCGTAAAATGGAGGTAATCGGGACACTTTCGGACTTCAACACTAATTTTAGGTTACAAATAATTATGATGTTAAAATGTTTCCGGTACTTAGTTATTTATTTCTTTTAGATGCATTATATACATAAATCACTTAAAATATCTACAAAACCTAAAAATGTAGCTTGTCCCAATTCACTTCGTCTTTGGGGTGAATTGGGTCACGTGTGGGGACAATAGAGTTTTTCCATAGGGTTGGCACTTTATTATACAAGGTGAAATTTTAATAAGTGCAAAAATGTTTTAAAATGTTTCCGGTACTTCGTTACTTAGTAGGTACCTAGGCAATCGTTTTTTCCTTCGTTTAGTCGATATGTGCACTTCCGAAGGTCAAGTTCACGACGACTAAAGAAATAAATTAAAATATTGGCATAGACAACCCTAGTAACCAAAACCTAATTCACCCAACTAAACCCAGCTTAGTCCCTATTAAACCCACTCCTCGACCCAATTCGCCTCCTTTACGACCGAACACACCCCCTTGTTCGACCCTTGTCACCCCATTCACTGGTGAAATTCTAAACAACACAAGTTTTGCTCAAATAAAGAAAAAATTTAAGATTAGATTACTTACAGTGTAGATTTTTCTGTTCCTAAGACACGGAAAATAATACTGAACACTTCACTTGTAACAATTTGCAAATAACAATTGAAGAAATCTAATTGTTTCGAGAAGCAAATTTCGCGGGTCGCGGAACGCATCAGAACGCATACACAAATGACGGTTTATTTTTTAATCCTCAATGACAAGAGTACTTTTAAGCGCCCTGTAAACGATCAAATTGTTTGTCAAATTTTACGTGTTTGTCAAATTATTTGATAGTATGCAGCTTTGTTTGATGCGCTTGTCAAACATTTTACGTGTTTGTCGTGTTTGAAGTAAATCTTGATTGACGTCGTGTTTGTCAAACAAGTTTGAACGTGTACGGTTGTGTTTGTCAATGAAGATCTCAGTCGTTGTCTTGGCATCATGGAGGACGTTACTGAAAATACGCTGAGTGATAAAGAATTTACGTTACATTTTATATCTCTTTACCGTGATAAGCCGATGTTATGGAAAATAAAATCGAAAGATTATATGGATAAGAATAAAAGAAGCGCAGCAACAACAAAAATTACGAATTTACTGAAGATGTGTCGCCGAAACATTACGGAAGGAGAAGTGAAAAAAAAAACATTTTACGTACAAGTTTCAAGCGCGAAAATAACAAAGTGAAAAAGTCTATGCTGTCTGGTTCCGGTACCGATGATCTGTATGTACCGTCATTATGGTACTACAAAGAATTTGAATTTCTGCAAGATCAAATCGAGGAAGAATCAGTTTAATACACAGTGCTAAAGTCAACGCCAAAAATGCGTCATCTTTATAACTCATAACGTTCAGCACAACGTCTTGAGAGAAGCCGAAGCTACGGTCAATCGGTCAAACCATCAAATTGTTTGATCGTCTACGCCGTTGTTTGACGAAAACGTGAAGTTTGACAAACAAATTTGTCAAACAAATTTGATCGTTAACAGGGCGCTTTAGATGCCAAATTATAAAAATAAAATTGCAAGCTTCAAAATAAAAATCTGCCATACAAATTTTAACAAAAAAATAATGCATGGTAAGAAAGCAAAGTAAATCTCTGAAAAGTCCCTATTCGCCCCTTAGACCCTATGCCCCCCATTACGGTATTTATTATTTTGACAAGACAAGGGCAAGGGCCAAGAAATGTATAGTTTCGACTTACGAGCCTGTAAGTCGAAACCGTAAATTTCTTGGCTCTCAGAGAGGATTCTATTGGATTCCGTGAGCATCTCCCTCGGGGGAGTCTCCGATTTGGGTCTCTAAGGCATTATAGTCAGACCAGGGCTTTTATAACAACATAAAATAGTCGTTATACTGTCTTCCGCCTTCATTTTACATTATAATTTAGGCAAACATAGTAAAAAAACAACGTATAGAATAAAAATCAATTTCAAATTTCAAAATTTGTTTTAAGTTATGGCAATAATTCTATTGTCTCTGACATCTTGTGATCACAAGACCTCTTCGTTTTGAGTTTTCTGTCAAGGCAAAAATTGGGCAAATAAAGGCCGTCCCTTTTGGGATTTACGGGTAAAAAGCTCCAATTTGCTCAACAAATATCTCAAGATGAGATACTTTCTCACTTACCTATTCGTGCTCCTTGCGGGTATCGCCATTACAGTGTTCTCGTTGTACTACCTCTTGAATGGAAAAGGTGAGCAAATTAGTCTGGGATGGTTTCTGGAAAACACATCCCCCTATATGTGGGGAACGCTGGGTATTGCGTTCGCCGTCGCCTTCTCAGTGGTGGGTGCCGCCATGGGAATCCACACCACCGGAGTGAGTATAGTTGGTGGAGGTGTCAAAGCGCCTAGAATCAAAACGAAGAACTTGATCTCCGTCATCTTCTGCGAGGCCGTGGCTATTTATGGATTGATTACCGCCATTGTCCTGTCGGGTATGCTGGAGCGATATACCGAACCTATTATTGACATCACTATCAAACAGCAGAACTGGATGGCTGGCTATGTGATGTTTGGCGCTGGCCTTGCAGTGGGCCTAGTAAACCTATTCTGTGGTATCGCCGTCGGCATTGTGGGCTCTGGAGCAGCTTTAGCAGATGCAGCCAATGCCGCCCTGTTCGTAAAAATCTTGATTGTGGAGATCTTTGGCTCAGCTATTGGTCTTTTTGGACTAATTGTTGGAATTTACATGACTTCGAAAGTCAAAATGGGCAACCAGTAACTTAAGAAGATATAGTATTTTGAAATTTAAGTGTAAGTATACTTTTCTTTTATTAAATAACTTCTTTCTTAAAATAATCTTGAATTAGTTCTTTTTTTACAACTAGATGACAAACAAGCTGACTGTAGTGTATAGACTGTATAGTAGTGCTATTCATTCTACAAATGCTATAAGGAAAATAATTTGTAATATAAACAATCATTAATTTATTAATCTTACTATAAAGTGTGAATAGTATTGCTCAAATGATTTGATGTTCCTTGAATTTTTGGTTTTTATAATCTAATTAAAAAATTATTAATACTTACTAAATTGTTATTATGAGTTGAAATTAATTATTTGACCCTATAAATATAGCTTTGACATTTTTCTGAGTACTGAATATGCCAGCATTTTCAATGCCAATCATGGTTGTACAATGAGTCATTAGACAGCCCAAGTACCTGTAATAATAATTGCACTAATTATATAAAGTGCAGTAACAATCATCTGTACATTAGAAGTGGTAATTTTTCACTAATATGAAATGTAGCATTCTCCTCATATCAATTAAATTTGTACAACACACACACTACAGAAATCCCTCTAATAGCTAGGGTATTTTTGTGTTTGATTTTTATCTTTAAAGATCATCAACATGCATGAGCTATTCTATCATGAACTTGTTCTTGAACAACTGAGTTTTGATGCCAACATAAAGCTATGTGTAAAGAGTTGTTAGTTAAATATCTATGATTAAGCAGTTAACACAGATAATTATATATCACAATTCATTACTAGTTTTCAATAATTTATTTGACAGGTTGTTTTACTTATAAAGTATTTTATCAGTGGTGATTCCGCTAAGTTGGTGAGTTTGCCGCCACCAAATGTGAACAAATAAAGATTCTGAGTTTATAAACATTTATCTATGGCACCAACAAATTTCATTCAAGATTACACACTAGGAAATGCCAATGCCACACTTCATTATTAAAACTGTCCATTGCTAATTATTGGGAACACTATATAAGTGCTTTTAATATCATTGATTGTCATGTTTTATGTTTATTAAGAAGACTGTATTTATATTTCAGTGGACTACAGCACTGGATAGTTCCTGCCTTGACTTCATAGTAAAATCCATAAGCCCAAGTATTCAGTGCTCACCAAAAACACAATATAATCACAGGAGTTATATAAAAGCTTGAAATTATTAATATTACAGTGTTGAAGATGTGTATGTTTGGATTACCAACATTCTATTTTCCTGATGTGTGCTATGTACATTATTATAATTGTTATTGAACTCTTGTAAACATTATCTGATCTTAGCACTACCATAATAGTAATTTGTTATTAAAGTGTAACTTTTATCATAAAATACTAATTGTAAATTGACATCTAGACGTAATTTATTGTTCAGTTACTGCATTTTGTGCTAAGGTTCAGACATTTGTAATGGATTTGTATTGTATTGGAGTGTTTTGACAACTTTTAACTGTTTACTGTGTTGTATAACCATTTTAACACAGTGTCCTATTATTAAACTGACTAGGTACTTACATTTTTTTTTATGACAACTCATCTTATATCTTGTTTTGCTATAGTCATAACAACCAACTACAATGGTGTACCTAGTCATAAGTTTGAAGGCTTAAACATTCCATAAAACCTAATTACAGTTTTGTGAAATCGTTCATTGGTTTTTATAAGTCAATAGTCAAAATATACATTTATTTGTGTATTTTATTAAGGATATTTTCCATTTTGAGACATGTAAGATATTTTGTGGTTGAATCATAAGTTTATAAATAGCACTCTGCTCTTGTCTCTACTTGGAAAATTTTCTGATGTGAAATGATATTGTAGGATTGATTCATTATACAGACACCCCATTATACAAAATTTTTATTGATCAAAATTGTCACTTCCAATTGTAAATATTAGTTTGCTTATCTAATTTGCTAATTTATTGTACCTACTTGTAAATTCATATATCCATATTTAAACTAACTTTAGGTATTGATGTGAATGCCATAGACTATTGGAACATCTTTTATGTCTAATGTAGAGCCACTGATAACGAAAGATCGTTGGCACAAAGTTATGTGTACACAAGGTAACAAAACGATTGAGAAAGTATTATATCAGAGTAAGCACCTTTACTGATGTAATATCTAAGTTAAATATACTTTATTTGTGCAAATGTAGATATAATGTATGTTGATGAATAAATAGATAAAAGTTATTGTTGTTATTTAGTGATTTATGTAATCACTTGGGGGGCCATGATTTATTGCGTAAAATGGTTTAGGGGTGGAGGGGGTTAATAGACAGTCACAGTCATGGATCATGGAAAAAATTGAATTTCGTAATAGCTGCATATTTATTAAATAGCAGAAAACGTCGTCATATGAGTTATAATGTACACCCAATCGTTGAGAAAAGGCTTCTTAAAGGAGAATTTGTTTCTTTATTTTCGGATTTGTAGGAAGATGAAATTAAATTCTTCAAAATATTAACAACTGTACATAATGTCCGCCCCGCGCGACCGTCCGTCGAGCACTGAACAACTACGAACCAATGGTCGTCCGTGCGCGGAGATCCGCAACGCGGAGGGATGTCTATCCGCCGCGGATAGCTCCGCATCGCATTGAACAGACTGTATAGGATACATACATATTACCGTCCGTCGCGTACATCCGCGTCGCACTGAATAACCCCTTAGGACAGCATGGCACAACGCATACTAGAGACTAAAAGTACCGCATAGACAAGGTTCCCTAAACAACCGAGGACATCGACGTACTTCGGCCTAATAACAACACAACTTAGGTAATTGTAGAATAGTGTTTTCACAGCACTCTCCTTACTACACTTCCGATGAACAAACGTTCGCACATGGATTTTTAGTTTCAACACCTTTATTCCGAGGCAAGTTCTTGGCGGACAATTTTCTGATGGTTCGGAGATTTTAGTTCTCAGTGGACACAAATCCCTCGTCGGTGCAGGCCTTAAGTTAAGCGTCCACTATGCCGAGTGGAGTCGAATCATAAAGGAAACTAGATCAGTAATGTGAAAGAGAAAGAGCATACTAACGCGTATATTAGAGCGAGATAGATAGACGAGACCATTTCACGTACACGCAGGTGGCCTAGGGAGGCCTGTCAGTCACAGAGAAGATAGCAACTGTCAGACTGCAGTACTATTTTCACGCACACATGCGCATAACTCACACATTTGTGCATAACTCACACATTTGTACATTTTTTTGGTCCCGCCCTAGACGATTTATTGCCAATCCATACACGTTAGTAGGTTATAAATCTATGGGTCGAATCGAATCACAGAAAGTCTCTTCCTATACTATGAAATAGCAATGCTACGCGTTTCTGTTGTAGTCGACGCCACCGCCAGGCCTTAAGTTAAGACACCTTTGACAGGTCGCAAGAAACGGGCTGTCGCTCGACTGTCGCGCTGCTCAGAAGCGGCAGACTTTGATACTAAATAGAGCAGCGCGACACGTGATTGTTGTCATAATAGCGGACGCAAGCCGCGTGCGATACGCCAGGTTCGAACCAGGGTTAGTGTTGCAAGTGCACTGTGCACGCAACATGCAACATTTATTATTTACATGATTGTCCATGGTGCTAATCAATAATTAAATTAATTCTAATTTAGTTCAATGCCTGCCAGAATCGAACCGATTGCCTTTCTAGGCAGTCGGTAGTCTATCTGCGGAAATGCTGTTGCGAAATCGAGTATTACTACCGTAGTACTACCTACGTTCGAGATTTTTTTATAAGATATTAAAAATTTTCATCGCTGCGTATACTGATAGGTACAGGTAAATAATCTAAGCTGATACTGATACATAATATATAATATAGATTTATAATTCTACTGACGTTTATACATATCACTAGGTAAATGCGGTCGCCGAGAAGAGATAAGTAAATGTCGGGCATTGAAACCACGCTACGCATTGTTGTCGCTCCTGCGCATGCGCAATTACGTTGCTGTCACGCTAACACAGGTATCGTGACCGCCCCTTTTAGATAATCTAAACGTTTTGAACATAGTACAAATGCCTACCTCAGACAGAATTCAATTTCATTTAGAGAATTTGAAATTAATCACCAAGTACCTACCTAGGTATTTTGTCTTCATTATCAGCAAATAGGTACCTACACCAAATGCCTCTGCATTGTTAGTAGCTATGACTAGGTGATCACGAGCCCCAGTTCCGCATAACATTGTGAATAATGTTAATAATACAGAATGTAATGAATAACATTAAAATCTCTGCGACCGTTCTCTTTGTATTCACATGCCGCTTTCGAAACAAAAGATCATGTCAACTATCATACGTAGTATACCTAGGCTTGCCATAATATTTTAAAGTGAAGTCATAAGGAAGACACGAAAAATTTATGATTAGGCGAAATTTCTAGCAGAGCTTCCGCATTGGGCAAGCGTGGTGGACTACTGCCTAAACCTCCTTCGATGGCAAGGAGTGGCCTTGTGTCCCAGCAGTGGGTGGAATTATAAAGGCTGTTAAGCCCTGTCCACACAGCGAAAAAATATTTGAGCGGAAATAATATGGCGTTCAATTTGCATCAAACCACAGATTTTTTCGCGCGATTTTTTTACCGCATGTGCGGATAGTCCTATAAGATCCTATGTGTCACAGAATTATGCGAGAAAAAAACGCGCGGTGAAATATCGCTGTGCGGATAGGGCCTTAAGAAGACGAGATGAATTTAAACAGTGTGTACATCTTAGAGGTGAAGTTGGTTGTACCAGTACGTCAGCGCTGGTGAAATGATAATACAAAATGATTTTAGCAATAAAATATTTTATTTACTTACATTTCAATATAAAAACAATTCACAATATTACATTTGTACCACTATTTTATTACATTTCCGCACAAAATGGTACTTTATACAGAATGAGCATTAAAGATCACAAAACGGAATGTAAATTATACAAAAAATGAGCCAAAAGACGTAGGTATTCAAGAACAGTCCAACATCATCTATATACTAACATATAAAGCGTATAAGTAAATCTTAAGCAAGTTTGTGAAATATTAAAATGGCTTGCTTATTCGGTACCGAACAGTTGGAAAGAATGTACAAAATTTTAAAGTGGTCATAGATTGTTTACTTTAATCTATTAACGATTCATAGTATTCATGAGATGGAGGCACCTACTAATTGTTTGCTATACAAAACAATTGTGTTCTTATTACATGCCTAATTTTTTTATTTGTATTTTCTCCGGTTGAATTATATCTTCATGAGCTGATTATTACTAAGTAACAAACAATCGTTAACACTTTTAGTAAAATACTTCACTTCACTTGTTATTTACGTTAAATTGATTGTCAAATGGTCAAGTAGGTACCTTTATAGTATTTCAATTACTACAAATAGCAACCGTCGAAAGACACTATAACATAATTAATCTCATTATACACAACTTATATGGCATGTGACACTACAGAGTACCTAAATAAAGCTTCGTTCTTACTACCTAACTACTTACAAGCTAATAAGTGTAAAAAAACTATTTATTTACAAAATAGGTGGAATCTTCGTTAAAACGCTCAAAACGCACACAACACTCCTATATATACATAAAGTTGCCATTACGGTTGTTTTGAATCTATCAAATCCTGTAGTTACATTTCAAACTTCATAACGTAGATAGGTACAGGCAACAGCACGTTGGGTTACCACAAACTGTCAATTTTTCCCAATCGATTATGCACTTTAGGTTGAAAATCGTTTGGAGAAATTTGACAGTTTTGTATAGCCCGACGTGCTGTTGACTGTACATTATCAAGTCTAACACCCGTATTCACAAAAAATACTATGGGATTTCTCAGTGCGCGTGCGCATAGGGTTGTAAAAACCTATATGTCTATGACATACTTGACTCGGCACTATGCATACTTTAAAATGAACGCATAGCTTTGGTAGCTAGATAAGCTAGGTATATTACACAACGCACAGATCGAGATATCAAAAACTTTGAAGTAATAAAATGACTGTCAGTTCTAATAAGTGAACTACGCAACAGAAACGAACCAATCACAGAGCTCGCAATGCGTTTTCTAATCCAAGAGTCGTTTGAGTATTGCTAACTTCTAATTCGCTCTGAACACTAGTCGATTACCTGAGCAGTACGAAATTGAACCTTGTTGGTAGGTTATACGGCTGTGCGAACGAAGCTGAAACAACTTCAGAGCTAAATAGAAGTTTGGAGCGAGCTCTACCTATTGTTTATGTTATGAATTAAAAGGCTTGCTTTAGGGCACGCACGGAAAAATGCCTTATTTCGCATAGCATTGTTTTTTTTTTATATAAACAAGTATTTTTGTGAATACGGGCGTAAGGATCGAGTCATACTAGCGCAGTGACAGTGTCCAAGCACAGCGAAGCGTTAATCTAAAAAATTTCATAATAGAAATTCATCTCTACAGCATCAAAAAACAGCGCCGGGGGCGTGGGGTAGCATTATTTATATTTATCATAGATTTATAATTACTGACGGTTACTGGCATTTAATCGACTAGGGCGAGACAAAAAAATGCAGGAATGTGTGAGTAATGCGAATGAGTGCGTGAACAATAAGTACATACGGCATTGTGACAGTTGCTGTCTTTTCTACGTGACTGACAGGTCTACTTAGGCCGCCTGCGTGTACGTGAATGGTCTCGTCTATCTATCTCTTTCTAATATACGCGTTAGTAAGCTCTTGGTCGATTGATTGCCAATCTATAAACGTCAGTAATTATAAATCCATGCGCGATACCTAAACAGCACAATAGACCTCCGACCTCTAATTGACTAAGTTCTCACGCACCTTGTCACCATTAAAATATGTGAATTACACTGTGGATGTATGAGTGAATATCATATTACGTAGAATGACGGTTCGCAGCACTTAGATCAAGCTGTGTGCCAGTATGAATCAACCTTGGGGGGGGGAGCATTTCTGAGGAAAGATGCAATATTATGTTATAATACTCGACGCACTTATGCATTTAATTATGTGTGGAGGTTGAATATTTTATTACCCAGTTGTGTTTTCTAGTGTTACGCGATACGCTGCGCATCTTCCCGACAGATTTGAATCTACCCTATTTTTTTTTACTTCAAGTTGTCAATTATTAATTACAGTTTGATTTCAGGTAATTTATTGACTATTTTACAGAACACTTCTAAATTAGAATTAGTCTAATTACAGACATTGAATGCAAGACTTTCTCGCTTTACTTATTATAGATATTTTGGTTTCTTATATAAAAATATTATTCTTAAATGTTCTATGAATTACTCGAGTTCCAATTTTATAGCAATTAATCTGCAGCCCAATGACAACTTAAACGTTTAATATTCATAGATTGTTATATTACTTACGTCTGGATATTAACAGTCAGTTAACAATAAGTACAGTCTAATTCATAAACATTTAAATCCAATTTTTGACAGCTAATAACCCTTATCCACTTTGTAATAAGAACTCTAAACTGTCGTCCTTGTCATATTTTGAACATGATTGTACTTAATACGAAGAAAACGTACTAAATGTCGATCAACATTTTTCTTGGTACCTTTACGTACGTAAAAAACAATTAATTCGGTGATAAAAATATTCCTTCGTCGTAACATTGAGTCAATAGGTATGTACCTACTCATTTTACACACACTTTATTAGTTTACATATTTTGAAACATCAGAAATTCTTTAATTTCCTAGTCGAATTAACTAATATTAAATGTAGTTTCTAAAAAAATGTGATAAAATTGGAACATCAAGCACTGTCTATTAAGTTGAATATATACATGATTTACTTTGGATGCTATGTCATTCTCGCCTATCCTACAGTGAATACCAAGTATTCAGAATACCTACTAGCTACACAAAAAAATAGTTAAATTTTGCACTAGTCCCGGTAGACGCATGTCGTGTTTTAACTTTTCATTAGACGTGAAATTATTAAATCATTAGATTTGCATCTAATATATTTGATTAATTTAAAATAAATACCTACCTACACAGCTCTATTATGAGTATCTCGTCTGTAATCTCATAGTTTTAAGTTTTATATCAAGCAGTATTCAATTCATTTCATATTTAACATAACTAAGCGAAGAAAAGGACTGTAAAGTTAAAATTCTCAATCGATTACAGCTTTAAAAAGCTCAGATTATCCACATGGGTTTTTTAATTTAGGTGTCTGATAATGCATATTGACTTTTTTTGTTATGAGACTCAATAATATGGATAATAACATATTCTTTAATAATATAAAAAGAATCGCAGCCCTAATCTCTTCTTAGCACAATAATTCAAATATAAGATATCAAATCAGCAAATATAATTACGGCAGATCAGAATATACGTCAATGATGATGAGAAAAATGCACTGCTCCTTGTTGGACCATTTTTATAAAAGGTGTAGTGAACTAAAAAAATGGCGTTAGGTTCCATTTTCATTCTTGTCGGTTTATAATTGACTGAGACGTTTTTATCTTTATTAAGTAGGTAAATTTTAATTTTATTAAAAAAGTTCAGTATAGTTTTGATTCAGCGTATTACAATTACCGAGCCACGGCAGGTCAGCAACACGTGCTCTGTCTGTACGCTTAGTGTAAGTTTTTAGTATTAAAAAACTATTTTAGTTGCGGTAAGACCTCAATTTGTATCGAAAACTTGAATAGCGCCCCTAGCATTTCACTTTTCCCATACAGATTAAGCTCAAACGCAACTAAAATACGTTTTTCAAACCAAAAACTTACAATGAGGGTACTAGGTTTCATATAAAATACTTGTTCTATAACCTTAAAAATATTCATATCCCTGCACACGAATTGAGTACGTAAAACGACTTACAACTAAAAATGTGATACAATCGGCAACTTACAATTTTTCTACTTAAAGCAAAATACCGTGCGATCAAATAAAGAACTGAATCGCCAAATAGTTAACTTTAAAATAGTGTGCAATATAGTTTACTTTGTAATGTACAAACTACTGCAAAGTCAAAGTCAAAATTTCTTTATTCATTTAGGTACAATTTGTACACTTATGAAAGTCAATTTTGATGTCATCGGTTCAAGAGTCTACCAGGAGGCCTTGTTCTGAGAAGAACCGGCAAGAAACTCAACAAGTTTTATCCTCCCTTTACAGTTTTCATAGTATTGATTTGCACATCGAACTACTATTATGTTTTTAAAAATAATTGTCAAGTATCACGATGTTTCGCCATAAAGGCATACAAATTTCAATATCATAATATTATTTATCAATAAAATAATTAATTATGTTTGTCAAAAAAACACTAAGTCCAAATTTTCTATTCTCTAATAACATGCTGTCAATATATGAAACAAATTCAAATAAAATAAATTAGTTAACATTTGTATCAAAACTCCATTAAAAACTACTGTTTTTCTTCAACAGACTTTGAGCTTTATATTCATTCACAATAAGATTGAAAATGGATTTAACAAATTTGAAGCAGACTGTAGACACCATAGATACTACAAACTTTATTTTGCAAATTCATAGACATTTTTCGTTTTTTATTCGAAAGCACAGTACGACCATTGAAATAAATATAGCCATTAAATCTAAACTATGGCAGTGGTTACTGATTGTTTAGACAGTCTTGCACGAAATTAACGCTAGACGCTTAACTTTAACTTATAAATATTATATAAAAATGATTAAACTAATTGAGATTCATTGGAAATCTTGTACTAACAATTCAAACTCTCGTCTCAGCGTCGTCTTCAGTAGTAGATTTCCTGTAAAAACAAAAATGATTTGGTTTAGAGCGAACCGCACAACTTTAATAGGTTTTACATTATCATTGTAGGATAATACCGATCTTCATCTCAATTGTCTTGGTTGCACTAAATAGATATACCTTTAGTGTATATTAGATAACTAACAGATAAGAGATGTAAGTATAAAATATAATATAGATGTATTTATATTAAATGAAGATACCTACATAAACAAACCTAAATATTCCAATTTACTGGTGTACAATTGCAAAAACAGAATGATTATAATAAAATGCGCGAGATTAGAAATTAACGAAAAATTGTCAACCGCTGTGTTACAAACATTATTTATAATTCATAAAAATATCATCAACTTGCGAACATCTTAGTACAAAGGACAGCATAATCAGGCTAACCCAAAAATGTCTCATCAATAAGTTTTCAACCTTATTCCATAATCATAGAGATTAAAGTTTGTTGATGAAGTTTGTGGTAACCTGATCTGCCGTCATCTGTCCATAGTACAGTCAACATCACGTCGGGCTATACAAAGCTGTCAAATTTCTCCAAACGATTTTCAACCTAAGGCTTTTCAATATAGAGTGCATAATCGATTGGGAAAATTTGACAGTTTGTGGTAACCCAACGTGCTGTTGACTGTACACACAACAAGCAACTCCCACCAAACAACGTCAATGTCACAATTTCACTGTCCATTTTTTCATTTTTTGATACAATTTGTAAAAACTAGTAGCGATTGGTCGAAGTCTGCTCATCAGTGTAACTCGCGAGAATAAATCTCGTGATAACATAGCCATTTCAAAACCTAATTTAATTAAAAACTTCAAAATAATACCTAAAAGACTATCTTCCCTTTTTATGCAATTCAATTTTAAATATGGGTTTTGAATGGTGTTGGCCTTTCGTAAATACAAGTTATCACCTGTGAAATAAAATATGCATCTAATTCAATGTCAAGGTTCCGATATAATGTAAGCTCACGTGACTAGCAGATAAGTAGTGCAAATAAAATAAACAAACCGACAGTACATTTACCTACTCGCCTGTTGATTTAGACTAACATATCGATTCTTATTGTGTTGTCACGTGTTGTGACACTACATTTTTAACTTAATCTCCCGTACAATTTATTGTTACTACACATTTCCACTTGACAATTGACATTGTTAAATGTGCATTAACATCAAAATTAACTGTCGCAAAGCAAATGGACACTATTTTTAAGCCACTACCTACTTACGTTAGAGAAAAAGTCAGAATTTCTGATTTCGAAAAACAAGTGGGTTCGAACAATGGACACATAGACGCTGCATACTTGTCGTTTTGGTATCTATGGTCTTTAATTTGAGGTAGTCGGTCTTGCAAATATCTCAGATTGGACACAAAATTTATCTCCCTAGAGATGAACAGTGCGGGTGGAGCACAAGCAATACTTCGATTGTTTATGGTTGAGGGAGACACACAAGACCTAGCCTGCGCCTACTTTATCTTACGCTAATATATTAAAGCATCGGTACAAGATATATTTACATGCAAAATGAAACTTTACCTCGTCTCTAAGATGGTTGAAGATGACACAGCGCACCACACCACCAGTTAGCAAAGCAAAAGATGATTACAATGAGTGTTTCTCATACAACCGCCACCATCTACCGACAAGTTATCATCATGGATGTACGGAACAAATGGGATTTAGACCACTGTTATAACTTTGGTATCACAACAAAGACATAACATCTTAATGTAATATGATTTATTTACAGAAGGCTGCAAGTCAGCTGCCCAAAACTGTCAAACTGCAATGAATTTCCAACCTTATTTCCTTTGTATAGTGTTCTATTGACGAATTTTGGCAGTTTGAGGTTATATTAACGTGATCTGCATGCAGCCCTCTATAACAGGGCCCAGCCCTCCATAAAAATACTAGAAAATATTGTAGGAAACCAGCTTTCATCCGAATTAGTAACGATTACTGAAACTTATCGGTGCCTCTAGGTCATAGGTTCTCAACATGGGCGTTTTGAGACTTTCAGGGAGCAGTAAAATTGTTACCAGTTTAAATATAATCGTGTCAATTGATGTCTTAAATTTGCGACAAATAGTAATTAATATTAAGATGGGAGGAGTAAAAAAAGGTCGAGAAACTATGCTCTAAGTTGATAATCAATCAGCGCATTTGAAATTTGCCGTTTTGCAGGTAAAACCATGTAAATGGTGTTTTATTTTATTATTATATTAATATACTTTAAATGGTTTTTTAACTCATGATGACTTTTGTTTTCGTTTCTTCGCGAACAAGATTTACTAGGTATTTTCTACCCAGTATCCATCCTATAGTACAGCTTGAAAATACATGACAATTCATGTAGTAAAATTGGTTTTACCTGTATAACGGTCATGTAAAAGATTACTGTCGATGCTATTGTCCCAAAGTTAATGACATATGCCTTAGTTAAAATGTTATAAGTTCTAAAAAAGGCTTGGGTTAGTCATGTGATGGTGGGCCCTGGCTGCATTGTATCTGTGTGGTAAGGCGTGCTGAGCGCTCACTGACGCACATAGACACAATGTGAGTGTAAGTATATCTACATACAGCCACGGCGCACCTGCTTTGTGACAAAAATACTGCAAAAATGTATTAGTCATAGTGATATACAGGTTATGTTTTGATTAATTTTCAATACAACCAACCCAAACCAATTGTTTGTGAATAGTAGCCCAACATTTCATTGCATAGAATTCCTCTCCGTCCGTTATTTTATATTATTGATGTAAGGATGTATTTATTAGTAGGTATTATATTTTAGTCTGCAACAGCAGAACATTTACTTCGATGGAAGTATGAAATAATTACATGCAGTAGGTAGACAAGTTCACTATAGTTTACGATGGGATTCTATTCAAATGTGGTGTGGGCCTTAAATTTAAATAGTTCAATTTTAAAACATAATTAAACATATTACTTAGAATATTAATTTAAGTATATAAAAATTAAAACAGTTTCCAAAAGTTTATAATTAATTACTCAAAATTTAATGGAAATTAGACTCTTTGTAGGTAATGTAGTACCTATTAGGTTGGGGAAAGTCTTTTCGCATTATAGTATGTATAAACTTGTAATAAAATCTCTTTGGCTATACTATTTGTATCTGGCTGGTTTTGGTATCATTGAAAGTTTAAATTTTAAAGAACATAATTCCAAATTCAAATTAGGAAAATGTGTGATTTTCATTTGTTTTTCGTACCGCTAAGATGAGTGAATCTAATGAAGAAATTCGATACATTTTAAAATTTTACTACAAAAAAGGTAAAAATGCAACGCAAGCCGCGAAAAAAATTTGCGATGTTTATGGACCTAGTGCAGTGTCTGTGAGAGTAGCACAAATTTGGTTTAAGCGTTTTCAATCCGGAAATTTTGATGTCAAAGATGCACGTCGCTCTGGTCGCCCTATTACAGATAAAATGGATGCCATTTTTGAAAAAGTGGAGCAAGATCGGCATGTCAGTAGTTACGACGTAGCTGAAGAACTGGGAATTGACCACAAAACAGTTTTGGCGCATTTGAAAAAAACTGGGTACACAAAAAAGCTCGACATTTGGGTACCTCACGAGCTCACTGAAAGAAACCTAATGAACCGTGTACTCATTTGTGATTCTTTATTACGACGTAATGAAACCGAACCATTTTTGAAGAAGCTGATAACTGGTAATGAAAAGTGGATCACGTACGCGTGATCGTACGACTCGTATCGTACGACGTTCTTGTCGTAACAAGAACGTGCGAAAAAGGTCGTGGTCAAAGGCCGGTCAGGCTTCACAGACTGTGGCGAAACCCGGGTTAACTCGCAACAAGGTGATGCTGTGTGTGTGGTGGGATTGGAAGGGCATTATTCATTATGAGCTGTTACCACCAGGCAGGACCATCGATTCTGAACTCTACTGCGAACAACTGATGAGATTAAAGCAAGAAGTTGAGAGAAAGCGGCCGGAATTAATCAACAGAAGGGGTGTGGTTTTTCATCATGATAACGCTAGACCTCACACATCTTTAGCCACTCAGCAAAAATTAAGAGAGTTTGGCTGGGAGGTGTTAATGCATCCGCCGTATAGTCCTGACCTTGCACCTTCAGATTTCCACCTGTTTCGGTCTCTTCAGAATTCTTTAGGCAGTGTCAGGTTAACATCACGAGAGGACTGCCAAAACCACTTGTCGCGGTATTTTGACCAGAAGTCCCAAAATTTCTATAGCAATGAGATCATGTCCCTACCTACAAGATGGCAAAAAGTTATCGAACAAAATGGTACCTACATACTTTAGTTAAATGTAAATAAACTATATTAAAAAATGTTTTGAATTTTCTTAAAAAATGCGAAGAAACTTTTTCCCCAACCTATTATATTAAAATATTTTTTGAATTTTGAGAAATAATGATCCAACTCACAGCATGACCATAATTTGTATACCAAAAACGTAACAAAACCTTCATCCAGTCAGTAATTTTTGTCGATTAGAACATTTATGCACAAGAAAACCTGTAAGTACTTACTCGCTAGTTTCTCCCATACTCGCTAGAGGCGCTCCCATTTGTTGTGAGTCACCTAAACAATATAAAGAAATAAAATATATAAAATATTATTAAAACCGCATCACATTAATTATGTTAAACAAAACTGTCCAATAGGGAAATAAATTTAGAGAAGATATAAAATATTCTTTAATTTAGCATGCAAGCAAATATTTGTGATCTATTTAAAATTGAAAATGCTATAGGAAATAACACCCACATTTGAATCCACCAAGTTCATATATGAGTTTAAATAATATCAACCAAACTATTTTACTCATGTCTTGTTCTTTTTTTGTATTTATCATACGAAAATCAGCGAAAGACATTTACGTTAACTACTATTCCCTTCATGTTTGGTTACTAATATTCCATAACTTGATTAAATAAAGAGGCGAACATACAATTAGTTATTTCAATTTACAAATAATATTTCTAATTCTTATAATTTTGATACTTCTAAGGGAAAAAATTCTCAGTATTTTTTTTTTCAAGTTATATGTTGTTTTACCATAAAAATAAAATCTTAAATAGGGCACATATTTACAGCAAACGGGATATAAATAAAAACCAGGCACTAAAGAGGTTGTCAATAGATTTACCTGCGTGCGCTACGTCACTATGCACTTGCGGGGACTGCGTAACGGCGCGCAAACTGGTGTGGTCCTCTTCCGCTAGACCAGAGCAAAGAAATAGGTCACAAGCTGAGTACAGTGGAAGCACGATCGGACAATTTTAAACATACTGTCTACAAAATTTATTTTCAAATATGAAACGCAGAGAGGAAGCATAGGAATAGTCTTTGTATGTATTATGATCGCGAAAGTTTGTGTGGATGTAGAGATGTATGTATGGATGTCTGGATGTGTTTGTTACTCTTTCACGCAAAAACTACTGATTGGATTTTAATGAAACTTTACAATAATAACCCACCTCAATAACATAATTTATACTGATACAGTGCAGACGCGGGCAGAAGCTAGTAAAAAATAAGTTCATTAATATCTCGAACTAGTCCGTGTTCATGAGAGTAATTGCGTTCAGTCAGTTTTATATTAATTATGAAAAAGTTTTCCGGTGGATTTTGTCCAGTGAAAAGGGTGTTATTTTGATGCACACGCATTCGTGTTTACATTCAATTGGAAGGAACTAGCTTCTGCCTTCCCTAGATAGGGACAATTTGAGATTTAAAAAAAATTGTGATTCTAATAATGGAATCTACTAAGTACAAAAATTGAAATTACTTAAAAGAAATATTTCATTATCCTGCCACTTCAGATTTCGTCAATGGCAATCAATTTAATAAGTCAACACCAAAATACAATTTCTACTCACTCAAAATTGTTGTAAAATTGACCGATCGATTGCGTTGTATATTTGGCAAAGCTACAGTGGAGCAACAAAAGGGATCAGATAAAATAAATTACAAAAAGAAAATCCAAGATGAGAAAAAAAAAGATCAAAGTGATCACTCTTCGTGCGTGACACACAATAAATTTTTACAAATTTTTCCTTACATACCTGTGTACGGGAATAAATATTTGTCATGGGGATGGTGCTTCTCCGAGCCATCCGACATTCTCTCAGTGTAGTCTTGGCCGTAATGGCTTTCCATGTTTCTCTGGTAATCATTCTTCAACATAGTTGCGATACCGGAGTCCCGGAAGTCTCTCGGGGGGTATCCGTCGTGTTCTCTCGTCGACACTCCCGAGTCCCTAAAGTCCCTCGATCCGTATACATTTGTGTCTGTGTTGAGGTATTTGGTGGGACTGTATCCGTAATCCGAGGTTCTCGAGGAGAGATAAGTTTTGGAGCCGTAAGGGTTTCCGGGTAGACGATACATAGTCGGCGAGATTGGGTAATTGGGGTCGTACGGCATTTGCTTTTCGGTGTCAGTCGGTAAGACCCCGTACATTAGTTCGTCTTCCATGACTCCATATCTGTGGGATGAGAGCATTATGGAGATACAAAGAACAGGGTTTATGTCCTAGTTATTGAAAAAGCTAATACAGTAGGAAACCCTGAAATAACGTCAATGTAACAGTGAACGCATTAAAACATGGAAGTATTTCTGACGCTTTGCCAAGAAAAAGTCCGCCAAAGTGGACGACTGTTTAGTTTGGTTGTTGCCACGTAACCACCGCGAAATTCCGTGTCACTGTAGTAGAACATAATTTTATTTCTAAAATGGCGTAACTGGCGAAGACCTTATAATATAGATCTGAAAATTTCATGCTTAAAGTAGTTTTTTACGTGGAGATTATATCGTGTATTGATATTTATCTGCTGTGTGTCTTTCATATTTGTGTGACATTTTGCGTCGATTTTCAATCGAAGCTAATATGAAAGGGCTGCTTCCATGTTTTATATAAGGTGTATGGTACATGGGGTATGAAGCCGGCACCTACCCATGCTAACATATTCATATAAATACTATGGTGATATTAAAAATTCAAAATTGTAATTTTTTTTTATATTTCCAAACATTTTGTTTTTTTGATCGATTATATGACTACTATGTTAGCATGTGTAGGTGCCGGCTTCATACCCCATGTACTAAACACCTTGTATGCATTCACTGGTCTGAGTAGTACGATATGCGACGAATAAAAAATATCTATAGTATGTTTAAACAAACGAGTACTGAGTATGTCTCTTGCATATCTCCGATATTGACAGAGTGTTAGGGGCGGGGCCAACGCCTTTGTTCTTGTTTTGTAATTGTAAAGGTCCGTTCATCCTTACTAATATTATAAATGCGAAAGTAACTCTGTCTGTCTGTCTGTCTGTCTGTTAAGCTTTCACGTCTAAACCACTGAACCGATTTGGATGAAAATTGGTACAACTATAGATTAGATCTCGGGGATGGACATAGGCTACTTTTTATCGCGAAAAAAGGTTGTATGGGTTGAAATAGGGGATGAAAGTTTGTATGGAAGTTCGTCATTTTTGAAGATAGAACCATGAAACTTTGAATTTAGGCACTTAATAAGACAGAATGAAACATTTGTACTAAGATTTTTGAAATTTTGACCTGAATGGGGGTGAAATAGTGGATGAAAGTTTGTATGGGACTTCGTCATTGTTAAAGATAAAACCATGATACTTTGAAATTAGGCACTTAATAAGAAAGAAAGAAATATTAGTTCTAGGATTTTTGAAATTTAGACCCGTGTGGGGATGAAATTGGGGATGAAAATTTGTATGAATGTTCGTCATGGATAAAGATAAAACCATGAAACTTTGAATTTAGACACTTGATAAGAAATAAAAATCCAATCCAAGATGGCGGTTGTGACTTTTTAATATAATATCGATATGGGTATCATTTTCGTGGTTTTCGGAGGTCCCGATTCCTAATACACCATCCATTTTGAGATCCAAGATGGCGGACGCGACTTTTTAACATATTGTCAATATGAGTATCGTTTTCGTGGTTTTTAGGGATCCGGATTACGAATAAAACATCTATTTCGAGATCCAAGATGGCGGACGCGACTTTTTGACAAAATGACAATATGGGTATCATTTTCGTGGTTTTTGAGGGTCCCGATTCCGAATACGACATCTATTTCGAGATCCAAGATGGCGGTCGCGACTTTTTAATATAAAATCGATATGGGTGTCATTTTTGTGGTTTTCTGAGGTTCCGATTGCTAATACACTATCCATTTTGAGATCCAAGATGGCGGACGCGACTTTTTGACAAAATGACAATATGGGTATCATTTTTGTGGTTTTTGAGGGTCCCGATTCCGAATACGACATCTATTTCGAGATCCAAGATGGCGGTCGCGACTTTTTAATATAAAATCGATATGGGTGTCATTTTTGTGGTTTTCTGAGGTTCCGATTGCTAATACACTATCCATTTTGAGATCCAAGATGGCGGACGCGAATTTTTAACATAATGTCAATATGGGTATCGTTTTCGTGGTTTTTGGGGGTCCGGATTACGAATAAAATATATATTTCGAGATCCAAGATGGCGGACGCGACTTTTTGACAAAATGTCAATATGGGTGTCAATTTCATAGTTTTCGGGGGTCCCGATTTCGAATAAAACATCTATTTCGAGATCCAAGATGGCGGACGCGACTTTTTGACAAAATGTCAATATAGGTATCATTTTCGTGGTTTTTGAGGGTCCCGATTCCGAATACGACATCTATTTCAAGATCCAAGATGGCGGTTGCGACTTTATAATATAAAATCGATGTGGGTGTCATTTTTGTGGTTTTCTGAGGTCCCGATTCCTAATACACCATCTATTTTGAGATCCAAGATGGCGGACGCGAATTTTTGACATAATGTCAATATGGGTATCGTTTTCGTGGTTTTTGGGGGTCCGGATTACGAATAAAACATCTATTTCGAGATCCAAGATGGCGGACGCAACTTTTTGACAAAATGTCAATATGGGTGTCATTTTCGTGGTTTTCGGGGGTCCCGATTCCGAATACGACATCTGTTTCGAGATCCAAGATGGCGGTTGCGACCATTTAATGTAAAATCGATATGGGTATCATTTTCGAGGTTTTTGAGGGTTCTGACTCCGAATAAAACATCGATTTTGAGATCCAAGATGGCGGACGTGATTTTTTAACTTAATAGGAATATGGGTATCATTTTCGAGGTTTTCGGGGGTCCTGATTCCAAATACGTCGGAATCCAAGATGGCAGATGGGACTTTTTATCATCTACGTCGAGATCCAAGATGGCAGATGGAATTTTTAACATAAAAGCGGATAAAAAAGGAATAAAAGCTACCTTTTTTGTGAAAAAGGGAATGAAGGGGTTGAAATATGAGATGAAATTTTTTATGCGATTTCTCACTACCGAAGATAAAACCATGAAACGCAAATATATGTTCTAGAGTTTTTGAAACATTGACCCATGTGGTGATGAAAGGTTGCGTGTAAGTAGCAAAGGATCTAAAAACATAAAATTGTAGATTGTAAAAATGCCATTTACTGTAGTTCACGGCAGTTTGTATGTGTGTTTTTTGCATAATAAGTACCTACACAAAAAAAAATGCTGCCTAAAGTAACTATTCCACGCGTACGAAGTCGCGGGCAAAAGCTAGTATTAAATACTTCTCAAGTTATTGTATTCGCTAACAAAATTTTCTGTTCGAGTGATATTGATATTTTCAAAAATAAATAACAATAAAACAATATTGGATAGAGTATAAATTTTTTATGAACTAGCACTTATAAATCAAATAATTATTATATAATTCTTGTAATCTTAAAAACTATTGTCGTCTCTTCCTTCTGTGAACTTTAATAATAAACTGCTTTAACTTATTTTCTACATTATTTTCGACTTCGTACATTTTTATTTCGATATTGGTTATCACATGATTGACACATGTCATGTTGGCTACTTTTGACTATCCACTTTAGTTAAGTTCGAACTTCATCAATTTTATAACTTTTGTTATTTGATGCTTGGTAAAAGAGCACGCGGCGTCACAATATTTTGTTCATGGACCATTTATTATACAAGTCGGTATTTTGTGGCGTTTGTGTGAAACGGACTTTATGTTGATTGTGAAACGGACTTTATGTTGATTACGTAGACCAATAGCAACGCAGCCGACATTACGGTACTCGTTTCTTTTAAAAAATAGACTATAGGTATTACATGAGCTTCCAAATGCAAGGATTTTTATAGACCAAAATAATGGATGCCAACTGTAATTAACATATTAAACAGGGCTAATGAAATTATTCGTGGAGTACTATAGATAATGACATGGTGAGTATAATATTAACAGTGGGATAACAAACATTGTATTATATTAGGGGTTTAAGTATGAAATTGCCGTTTTGTATGGAGAATTTAACGAAAATTAATTTTTCATACAAATATATTTGCGATTTTTTAAGGAACTACAAGTTTAAATTTTGTGGATATATTTAGACAACATTAAGCTATAGGATACTTAGAGAAAAAATTTGAGAATTGATACCTGTAAAAAAATATTTATATTTTTATAACGGAGACGGACACTTCTTAGGACGAGCTGTTTTTGAAGATGTAATTCTAGTGAAAAAAATATAAATAAGAATATAATTTTATACATAAATATAAGTCCTTGCAATGAAGTTTAAAATAAAAAAAGAATAATGGACATAGCTATTGTATTAAAGGAATTATACACTAATGAATAATGAGGAAAAAATCGTCAATTTCATACTTTAACCCCTATTATTATGATGATGATGAAGTTAGGTGAATGTTTTGGTTTTGTTAAATGATTACAGATTATGTAGTAACACGTTGTATAGTAAGTATACCTGTTATCGGTGGGCAGGCGGGAAGCATCGACGTTGGCGACGTAGGTGTCGTGAACGTTCTCCAGCAGCGAGGGCTGCAGCCGGCGCCGAGAGAACACCTCCGCCGTCAGGTCGGGGCTGGGCAGCGGCCGCGGGGACCCCGCTTCGGCTGTGTCGCAAATAACACAGCCTTTACTGTTACTGTTATTTGCGAACGCTATCATACAATATGCGGCCTACGCTCATATCAATTACCCAGTCCCAATTGACAACACTCCAAAAATAACAAGTTATGATAATTACGAAACCATTTGGAGCTTTGGTCGTCTAGGATTTTTTTTTCAGAATTTATTACTTGCTAAATTACAAGATTATTTGCAAAGATAATCTCGTAATGCAGATATTCCAACAACTCTTTGCAGATATTCCAACAACTTTACAACTAATTCTACAACAATTACTAATGAAAGCGGAAAGGTTGGATTATCTATCAATACATCTAAAACAAAAGTGATGACAAATTGGATCAAGGAAAATATTGTGGTGCAAAATCAAGTAATAGACTATGTTGAGGAATATATCTACCTTGGTCAATTAATTTCACCTAATCAGCAAATGGAAAAGGAAATACAAAGAAGAGTTTCTAATAGTTGGTCACGATACTTTACGATCTTTTTTTAAAAAAAGAAATATGGCCTACTTAGCCAAACTCAAACTAAAATATTTGATAATTGTGTCATCGTTTTTTTTTAATTCTGTAGAGCACATAACCTTAACCCAGAAAAATCCTACAGTAACACTTACGTCAGAAAGTTTCTAAATTTTAAATTAAAATACTTTGAATTAAAATATACGTGTTGAATCTTTTAATGTCTATTTTCCATGCATTTAATGTAAAAATGCTAATAAAAATGTAATATTATCAACTAACGCGGCCGCACATGATAAGAAATTTCTAATAGAAAAATTTTGTCGCTCGCCGGAATGCACTCTGTGCATACATATTGTATTAAGGCGGGACCAGATACAGATTTGTCACCCCCTGACCATTTAGCGTGCTGAAATTACCACTTTCTGGTCAGGTGCGGCATAAAATTGTAAGTAATTTTATTATTTGATAAACAGTTTTAAATTGCAGCGAGAAAAAGTAGAGTTATATTATTCAACAACTATGGTGAAAAGTACCTAATTATTATAAATACCTTCTCTCATATGCGAGGGCCAATGTGGTGACATTCCCAAAGGAGCACCTTCAGTGATGTTGGGTAAATAACCTCTTCCAACGCCACTCTGTCCTCGGTCACCTACGAGATAAATACATATTAAATTAAAAGCTTCACTTAGTAATGGGCAGTAATCACATATTAACAAAATGACAAAGGATGCTGAAGGGTGGAGACTCTGAAGAGAGCTGAAGAACCAAATCCGACGAGTGATGTATTCATACACTGATTTATTGTTTCCGCCAAATTGCAGAGTAATAATGTAAAACCAAGGCTAGTTAAGAGCCTGTTTTCACAAGTTCTGGATGTTTTGTGTGATCAGCCTTACATACAAATGATCAAAGATGAGTCAAGAGGAGTTTTCACTACGTTCATTTTTAACGAGCATGGGAAAGAGTAGAACATGGGAAACTTTCGAATTCATTGGATTACGGTTGGCCAGGAATCAGGATTCTTGTGTAGTAGACTGCTCGCGAAATTTGATATCACATCATTATGCGCTTTAGTACGTAGAAAAATAAAAAAAAACAGCCGTGATGACCACAGACTTAAAGTCTCCAATACTACAGTCATCGGATAAAGCTTTTCTCTAAATGTGGCATTTCGACCACAGCGTACTAGCACCTCAGATTATAGGCAAATATTCTGGAAATCATGTATCTTCTCTTTTTCGTAGTGTTCTGTTAGTAAACAAAAATATCCCAACCTACACAGGGAAGAGATAGTATAAGGGATGCATACTCTGGTGTTTTGGAGACCACAAGCTAAGACCACTTTTCACACAGTAAAAGAACCACGGATGAACGGTACTAGACGAACGTAGATTTCAATTCTTGGCTGCAAGGAAATATGAGGGTTTATATATTTAACAATAATAAAACTTAAATTAATCTTTTAGTTTCCGGTAAACAAATTACTTCTATACACAACGGCATAATATTGCGCCGTCTGGATGTTGCTTTAAGAAAACCACGGTTTGTCACAAAAAGCTATACAACATCGAGCAGAATCATATTATAATTTAAAAAGATATCAATACAAATTAAAAAAAAAAAACTAAAGAAGTATAAACTTTACTAACTGTTGATTGAAATTGACTGTTTAAAAGTAAGGAAGTAAGTACGTACGAGACAAAAGATTATCGTAAATTTGAAATTGAAGAATTGAATTGAAGTTGGAATTTTATGGTGTAAGCTACTTACTACTGCCCTCAGGCGGGTGACTGGACCGCCTCGTGCTAGTCTCGTCGTCGTCGGAGGAGTGACTGGAGGCGAGGTCGAGACTGCGGTCGCTGCCGTCGCTCTCACTGTCCGTTGCCTCGGTGGCTTCCTCGCCTGTCTCCGCTGTTTGCCCCGCTTTCGATGCTTTACGACGCCGTCTACCTTCGTCTGTAGAAACAAGCATACCTTAATAACTCTGTACTTGATCTAGCTCTAAGGCTTACTGGGTACAATAATTTTTGCGTTTACAAACGCGTAAATATTTTTAAAACTAGAAGAAATAGATATAATGCCCTGGTGGCGTAGTGGTTAACGCAGCCGCCCGGATTGCGCAGGATGCTTCGGTTTGTTTCAGTGTATTTTTTCTAGTTCTAAACCCAGATTGAGCAACTAATAATCTTTAATGAAAGACTAACCGCCAATTAGTCGCCCATTTAGTATTTTTAGTCGCTCATACTGGATATTTAGTTGCTCAGTTTATTATTTCCCATTCTCCCGTTCTTACTTCCCCTTCTGTCCCTTTTTACCTATACGGACTCTCCGCTTGTAAAAAGGTTTGCATGTTATAAAGTTAAGTACTCACCATCTTTCCTAGTATGTAGAGAAGAGTCGAACCCTCTGAGGTAGGCTGGCATGTCACTAGCACTGGTATTGTAGTTGGAGGTAGAGGTACTCGTGTGGCGAAGTTGACCGTCACTACGGCTGAAAATATTCTATTTGAGTATGCGGATGTCAAGATAAAACATAATACTATTAATTTTATTTTGGCATTAATCATAAGTCGAATTGGGTGAGGCCTTAGCATCACTGGAAGGGTTTGGGTGAGCCCTTTTCCCAGCAGTGAGATGTATAGGATAATTAAAATCAAGAAATGATAAATATTTTGGAAGAAGTTTAGTTTGATTATTTTCGATTTATCCTAATGATTTGTGATAGAAAACCCCAAGGGGAATGGGTACTAGCTGGTCAAGCAACCATGTGGAAGTCTCTCAACCGATTGCCATCCCTCGAACCGGAAGGGGAGAGTTCACTCAAGTGCTGAGTGCTTAACTTAACTCAGCACTTGAGTGAACGCAGTCGCTAGAAGAATTACGTCAAGATTTATATAATGTTACCTATAAGGGCTGGAACTAGTTTTCGTGGTAGACCTCGAGGTGGTCGATGATGCAGATATACCAATATTCCTTAACTGACGGCCGGGCTCCGTACTACTATGATACGCCAATGCTGATCTGATACAGAAAGGAAGTACATAGTTTAAAACATAGAATTGAAAACATACAATGTTTTAAAAATATTGAAATCTGATGTTTTTACCTGTTGACTTGAGATAAATTTTGTGCACTGCTGCTAACTATGATTGAAGTATCGGCTAAGGGAACTTTCTTCCCAAGGCATCGTAACATTGTCCTGTAATATGGGCACAGTGATAAAAATATTGATTGAAGAAATTGGGGTGCTGATAGAGGAGTCATAATAAAGGTGCTTGAGAAACTAGATGCCGCCGCTTAAACAATAGGACTTGGTGTCAAAATATATATGAAATTCCCACTCCACAAACGTCATAAGATTGACAAATGAGGGTTTCATCGTGATAGTAACTGATAAATCGTGATAGGGACTGGCTAGTGTTGCCACCGGGCGAGTACTATTTTAGAAAACCCTCATAAACAGACATAAAAAACCATTTTAGTATGTAAAAAGGTAACACGAAAAACAAATATTAATTATGTAAAAAGATCAAAACACAAAAATCTCTTTACAACAAGACTGTAGAACTTTGACAATTAAAAGCCGCGTACTCACGCTCAAATATTGTTTAGAAGTCTGTTTATTTAAAACTATCTGTATCAACGTGATTCTGAGTCACTACTAATTTTACCATGAATATGTTGCTTTACAAAGGCTATACTACACATTGTCTATACACAAAGAAAAACAATGCAGAGTGAATAAATCCGTACCTCCTAAGGTTATCCCTGGCTCGAACATTGAAGGCTATCAGCCCTAAGGCGGCTGCCGCAGCATGCAGAGTCACGGCTCCAGCTAGAACAGAGCTGAGCAGGCCTCTCCTAGGGCCCGCTTCGCTGCCCAGAACTAGGGCACTTGCCCACGCAGCCACGAGTAGTGGTAGACATATCACGCTCACTGCTAGCAGCATTCTGTTGTGGGAATAATTTGAAGTTGAAAGAAGTGTTGCTGGCTCTGATTTCAATTTATAAACTAAACGCCCTGGTAGTTTGAATGGCAGTAACCAAAAATGTATAGTCATGTGTTGCTACTTAATGGAAGTCATATGTTACTTTTGTCTCGGTGAATAAGGTATCTTGTTTCTTGTCTCTCGGAAATATTCATGACAACATTGATATAGTACTAGGTATGCGCGTTTCACGAATGTTTTCGTGTTGCACGACTTAATAGTTTAGGGTGACCGTATACCATCAGGCTGTACATATTATTTAAACATTAAGCTATACATGTGCTTAATACCATTAATATTGTACTTTTTTAATAGGAAAATTATTACATAAACCTAGGAAACCTGAGAACCACTAAGTATTTAAAAAATCTGCTCATCTGAATTACATTACATATAATTTATCATTATTATTCATTACAAACATTGAATATGAGTTTACAATAATTATATTTCAACACCTAATAAAATAACATTATCTAATATTGTAATTTCAGTTTTTATCATAATTGTTATTTATTAACAACCTACGCCTTTGTGTTTTTCTGATGCTTATACATATTTGAATTAGCTTTTGCCCGCGACTTCGTCCGCGTAAAATAGTTATTTCGGGCAGCATTTAAATTTTCTTATTATTTTATATTATTTTCATGGTTTTTACAAACTTCCATCCCTTATTATACCCCCTTAGGGATTGAATTTTCAAAAATCCTGCAATAACGCGGTCGGTACTCGGATGGGTGACCAAAATTTAACATGCATGCATGACATCTAAATATAAGGTTTCTATGAACTTTTGAGTCGTTTTCGGTATAGGTACGAGAAAGTCAAGGGGAGATAACTCCCGATTTTTTGTAGAAAATTTGCATTAATAATTTGCTTTTTCGGATGAAATCGATTACTTAGGAAACAGGTGACGCCAATTTCCCTAATATGTGTGAAACGGACAACTCGGAAATATGTGTACATGCCTAAAAGGATTCTGTTTGCTAAATGGAATACCGGTAACTTTGTTGAGTGCACAATAAAAGAGGTTTGTGTAAGTAATTGTTGAGGAGACTAATATAAGTGTAGTGTGACCTGAGGTTGCCGAAGCCGACGACGTGGTCGCGCACGGTGAAGGCGGCGGAGGTGGCGGCGGCGAGGCAGCCGAGCGCGGCCAGCGCGTAGCACCCCGCCGGCACCACCACCCACCACACCACGCCCTCGTGGCAGCTCACCCAGCAGCTAACCGACACACTTCCTTATACAGGCTGTTTGGTGCATGGGCTATGAAGCCGGCACTTACCCATGCTAACATCTTATACAGGGTGTAAAAGACATGAACAGTCAAACGAGAACCATGCATTCTGCTCACCATCGTAACATTTTTCTTCCTTTAGACTATACCTGGGAAATTGATAGTTACGATTTTATTGAAGGTCAAAGTCATAATTTTTTTTTTCACTTTTTTATGAAAACGTATTCTATACGTTATTTCTTAATTATTGTCCAAAGAAACATTATCATTTTTTTAGTATTTCATAACAAAAAATGGCTTCAAAACGTTAGCGTTCAATGTAGCTCACTCGATGCGCACGGACACTAACGAACGGGGCCGCCGTCTGGCAAAATTATCGCGGTTTTGCGAGTTGCGTGCGAGTTGAGCCCTTTACATTGCGCAGTACAATTTGCAATTTTTTTTAACACCAAAAAATAAAAATCATTTCCCAGCAATTTTTTTTTAAATATGTCTTATTTTGATGTATAGAATACGTGGTTTTCGTTTCACTGTTCATGTCTTTTACACCCAGTATATAAAATTTCCATGTCACAATGTTAGTTACCGTACTCCTCCGAAACGGCTTGACCGATTTTCATGAAACGCATGAATGTATGCGTATTCAGTAGGCCTGCGAATCGGCTACTATCTATTTTCCATACCCTTTAGTGATAAGGGTTGTTCACCCTTAATTTCTTAATTTTTGGACGAAATTTTTCTTTTTTATTATGTGGCATTAAAAAATACATACAACCCTAAATTTTTACTTTTTTTATCACCAATCCCTATTTTTTTTATATCCATTTTAGTAATTTAATCATTTTTGTAAGGCAAAATAACGTTTAATATATCAAAAACTTTATATTGTAAAAAAAAATTGAATTCCCCATACAAATAGTTCGATCAAAAAAACAAAATGTATGGAAAATAAATAAAAAAACATTTTTACAGTTTTGAATTTTTAATATCACCATAGTATTTATATGACCATGTTAGCATGGGTAGGTGCCGGCTTCATACCCCATGTACCAAACACCTTGTATATCACGGTAGCAAATTTAAGCGCGGCACCAAATTATAAGAAATTTCTAATAGCAAAATTCTGACTCTCACTGGAAAGCACTTAGTGCATACATTTTGTATTAAATCCCGCACACTGTTAGAAAAATGCACACTGTTAGAAACGCACCGAGCGCCTTCCAGCGAGCGTCAGATTTTGTTTGTTAGAAATTTCTTATACAACAACATCGTTCCGCTGCCGTAAACTCTCGCACATTTAAGCGTTTTATCGCAATTAATTTTGCTTGCGTGGCCAGCCACACTTCACGGTCTTCACTTGGCCTACAGATATCACGCGCAGCGTACGTGTTGGTGTAAATAAGGTTTTGTGTTCCACTGACATGCGGCCATGGAATTTCACGACAAGTACTTAATACTAGGATTATTCATTTTTCTAAAATCCAATGACGCCGTTTTTGTTTTCACCAAAATCGGGCTAGCGACTCTATTGAGCATTTTTCGATATTCCTTATAGTTTTAGATTTGGCCTTGAAGGCCCACTTGAAAAATTCATCCTGCATATCTTTAAAACCGGCGACCATTTGGACGGCCGGATACTGATCACGGGGTACACACAAGAGCTCGCTGTCGTCCTGGTAGTGGGTGTGTACTCACAAAAGCGCGCTGCCGTCCTGGTACTGGTAGAGTACTCACAAGAGCGCGCTGCCGTCCTGGTACTGGTAGAGTACTCACAAGAGCGCGCTGCCGTCCTGGTAGTGGTAGAGTACTCACAAGAGCGTGCTGCCGTCCTGGTAGTGTACTCTCAAAAGCGTGCTGCCGTTTTGATACTGGTAGAGTACTCACAAGAGCGTGCTGCCGTCTTGGTACTGATAGAGTATTCACAAGAGCGTGCTGCCGTCCTGGTACTGATAGAGTACTCACAAGATAGTGCTGCCGTCCTGGTAGTGGTAGAGTACTCACAAGAGCGCGCTGCCGTCCTGGTAGTGCACGTGTACTCACAAGAGCGCGCTGCCGTCCTGGTAGTGTACGTGTACTCACAAGAGCGCGCTGCCGTCCTGGTAGTGTACGTGTACTCACAGGAGCGCGCTGCCGTCCTGGTAGTGTAGGTGTACTCACAAGAGCGCGCTGCCGTCCTGGTAGTGTAGGTGTACTCACAAGAGCGCGCTGCCGTCCTGGTAGTGTAGGTGTACTCACAAGAGCGCGCTGCCGTACTGGTAGTGTAGGTGTACTCACAAGAGCGCGCTGCCGTCCTGGTAGTGTAGGTGTACTTACAAGAGCGCGCTGCCGTACTGGTAGTGTAGGTGTACTCACAAGAGCGCGCTGCCGTCCTGGTAGTGTAGGTGTACTCACAAGAGCGCGCTGCCGTCCTGGTAGTGTAGGTGTACTCACAAGAGCGCGCTGCCGTCCTGGTAGTGTAGGTGTACTCACAAGAGCGCGCTGCCGTCCTGGTAGTGTACGTGTACTCACAAGAGCGCGCTGCCGTCCTGGTAGTGTAGGTGTACTCACAAGAGCGCGCTGCCGTCCTGGTAGTGTACGTGTACTCACAAGAGCGCGCTGCCGTCCTGGTAGTGTAGGTGTACTCACAAGAGCGCGCTGCCGTCCTGGTAGTGTACGTGTACTCACAAGAGCGCGCTGCCGTACTGGTGCGGCCTGTGCGCGGCGGCGAGCGCCAGCAGCACGGCGGGCGCGGCGTATGCGGCGGCGAGGTGCGCGGCGAGGCCGGCGTGGTTCACGTCCCGCAGCTCGCGCAGCAGCCGCCGCAGCTGCCACGCGTCGCTGGCCGCCCACGCCAGCGCCGCCACCCACCAGTAGTGCAGCGACATCGCGATCAGCTTGCACGCGAACTGCACGTACACAATACTAAGGTTGACGACATTCGAGACGACGGAAAATCTCCTTAAGCTACGGCCACACTACTTGAAGACGAAGATTCGTGTTCGCGTTGTCGCGATAAAACTTCGTGTTCGCTCTACGACGAAGTGCTTGGCCACATCAAAAAACACTTTGTTACTTCGCGATAATCTAAAACGTCGCGATAAGCTAGAACGTCGCGCTAAATTCATTTCGCGAATAAAAATGGATGAGGCGGTTGCGCTATATTATATAGCTTGAGGACCCTCCAAGGTTTTCGCCTTCTTAAAAAATCCGGTGGAGCAGTAAATGCCATCAGCGGCAAACTGCAGAAGTCTTACAAAAAAAAAAAAGCTATATTATATGTCGGCAAATAATTATTTACTGCATCTTTATTATTTGAACAAAAATAAACTAAGCCAACTAAGCGCGCGAAATGTAGCCAACCGCACGAACTTTGTCGCGATAAAACCCTTTGATGTGCGGCAGTTTACCGACACCCACACGAAAGGCAATCGCATTCGCGAACATGATTCGCGATAGGACGAACTTGTGGGCCAGACGTGTCGCGACAACGCAAATCTTCGCGTTATCGCGATAGTGTGGCCGTAGCATTAGTAACAAATAATCTCAACTCAAATAATGATTTTTACGAGTAGGTATAACGGGTGTAAAAAGACCTATGACAAAGCCGAGAACTTCGTATTCCGCTCATCATTAGGACCATTTTTTTCATGTAGACTATAAATGGGAAATTAATAGTTATGAAGTTATTGAAGGTCAAAGTTTTGCTTTAAAAAGTCAGCGCTCAATGTAACTACTCGATATCGGGGCCATTCAACTCATCCGACCAAACGTCGCGCACGTCTCCAAGTAGCTAAGCGCCGCGCCACTTGCGCGTTGTATACATTCCGCGTTATTGTTTCGAAGTTTTTTTTAACACCAAAAAATAAAAATCATTTTAAAGCAATAATTTTTTATGCTTCTTGTTTTGATGTATAGAATGCGTAGACTTCGGCTTTGTCTTAGGTCTTTTTACACCATGTATATCAAAATCTGTTAATAGTCAGTTCATCAGTTCAATGAACTTCAAATCTTAATATTAGATATGTGAAAAATGTATGATTTCTTTACAAACATAAATATTTCAATGCTACTTACAGCGAATCATGTCGATCTGTTACAATTAATGTCATATATGTAAACTATGGTTGTTGCAAATAAAAACTATTCTATTCTAATCAGTCATTCGTTACCGAGAACTACACCAGCTCTATCGGAAGCTCATATAGTTTAATTAAAATTAAACTGAGAAATTGAACTTAATTGTGCCATAACGTTTTTCAACCCGTAATGTCAAGTATTAGTTACAATCGTAATACTTCTAAAATATGTATATAAAAAAATCTCACCTCATTCTGAACTAGAGAATTCCTCGCCTTCAAAGCAATGAGATACAAAAGTTCTGCCATAAATACGCAGAATATGAGATGTTTATGTATCGAGTTCGACACCGTGGCCGCGCCGCCTCGCATCAAGCAAAGAGCTGCCCAAGTTGCTAACAGGAGTGGCAGGGATATGCTAAATGCTGTGTACGATGTTACTGACTCCAGAAGTGATGGCTCTGGGATAAACTAAAAAAATACAAAACATGATTAGATATCAGGCTTGTTTCACAAGTCTCTATTTGACAAGTCCAGTTAATGCTCTTTAATGTCAGATTTTCTGAATATAATCAGTTTTATATCTACGGCATAAGGTTTAAATTTGTCAAAATAGTTGTCAGTTTAATGTAGTCTGTTCCAGCAGTTCGTACTTCTGATAAAATTATGAAATATTCCCAGTTATATTCGAGTTAAGAGGATTGACAATATTTACAAATAGCTTCGCATATATATTTTTTGATATACCTCATAATTTCTCTAATAATAAATATTTAGAGAGATCCTTAGGGGAGGCCTATGTCTAACAGTGAGCGTCTCTCGACTGACTTGATAATGACGATGATGAAATATTTTGGAGTGACATTCCATGGCTGCAAGGTCTGTACTCACCTCAATATCGACTTCATCAACCAGAACAGCGAAGGTAGAAAGATGATTACAAGTGCAGTTGATGAGTAAAGGCTCATCGGAGTACGGAGACCAGTCGTAGTCGATTTCCGTATGACAACCAACACGTGACCATTCGCCAAATCTTCATAGCAAAAGACAAAATGGATTAAAGTAAAAATATGGATTTTATTGTATAATCAATTAGGCAGTCGATGAAGGGGGCGGAGCGGAAAGCAGATGAGTTTGAAACATCTAATAATACATAATGATTAATAATGAAACAATGTGCAAATAAATACTGAAATCTCATTGCTTTCCTCTCCGTCTATTTTGACTATGATGAAATGCAAGTCATATTTTATAACTTACCCTCGTAAAGTCGACCAGTGTACACATTGTGGGTTAGTTCTAGTCCCAAACGTTTCTCTATTGATATCCAACCACATCTGCAACCTTATCGGCTTCTTCAGTCTTATGCCTCCCATGCTTTTATAAATCAACTTCTTCCCGAACTCTCTGCTCGAATTAAACCCATTACTTTTCGATTCTTCTGCGACTAGTGACAGAGCTAAAAGTTTTGGAATATCTTGATCAAGTTTGTCAGCCATGTAAGACGAGTCGTTTTCTTGGTAATTTTCGCTATCAGGTTTTTCCTGCTTTTTGAAAGCTGGTTGAATGAGAATAGGACCGTGGTTTTCGTGACCTAAGTTTTCTTCGTCGTTATTGTGAGTCCAAACAGTTTTGACGGTCAAGTGATTATTGTAATAATTTTGATGATGGTTGCCTCTATTTGCGTATATAACACCTAGAAATGATTAGCATTTATTAAAAACCAGATCTAAAACTTTACTACACAACAAGCTAAGGTGGTGGCAAACTTTATTACACAACAAGCTAAGTGGCGGCTTACAGTAAAACTTATTCTTTCATGTTAAATAGACATACTTTTACTGTCTTTGACTTACCTTCAGTGTCATCCATATTGTTTTCAAGTGAGTTATCTTCTCTGCCCTGATGCGTCTCTCTGATCCAGACGTATTCTGGCACAAACAGTGCTACTTGTAGTATGGGTGAGCCCACGGTGATGTTGACACCCCATCGCTGACTCACTGACTCATCCATCCGCAAAGGCATCAGTTGAGAAATATTTCTCGAGTACTGCATGTACGAGAATACCGCGCGGGATTCGTAGTTGGATTCGATGTTATCTACGAATACAAAAGCTAGAGTTTTTATTCTTTCTTGGTTTGTACACAAAATAGTTAAGTAATAAAAAAAATATAATCTATATCATTTTTTTTTTAATGATTTACCAAAAATTATGCAAAAAAAATCTTAAATGTAATTTCACAGTGGACGCGTCGTTTTTCTTCGGTTTTTATTCGGTAATATGGTCATGATTCGGCTAAAAATTTAATAATGCTAACATTATAATTACCTTGAATATTATTATTGCTGATACCAAGCAGGTCCAAAGGCAACAGAACTCTGGTATACTTATCAAACTTATTCTTGTTCTTTATATAGTTGTTATACTTGGGGAAAGAAACTGTCGGGCTTGATGGTTTCTTCTTTGCCTTCCCGTTGCCATACGCAGCTTGTATAGGCGCGTGAATGAACGATGATGTGTCTGGTAATACAACTCGTTCGGTTGTGTATGACTCGATATTGTATCGGTTGAGTTGTGTGGGTTCAAATCCGTATATCGACTCCGCTGTCACGATGTCTACGCCTATTACTGTTTTGGAAAAATAAAAAAATGTGACTAATATACTTAGCACAGAATCTCTATTATGAGAGAGAGAGAGAGAGAGAGAGTATGAGTCAAATCGTACAGCGTATGTCCCGTAAGCATTTTACGCCATGCATATTGCACATTATTATAGAAATTTATTCGCCGCCCGGATTGCGGAAGATGCTGGGTTCGATTCCCGGCTGGGTTAAATTTTTCAGTGCATTTTTTCTAGTTTTAAAACTATTTACGCGTTTGTAAACGCAAAAATTATTCCATAATTAATTGCAGATCGTTTTCGGCCATCGATAACACCGCGAGTACTCATTATATCATTGTAGACGTAAGAGTACTTTCTCAATATAGTTATCAGTTTATCATATCAAAACTTTCAGTACTCTCTCTATCAATCAACTATCATAAAAGGGATGAAAACCGTATAGACAGACAAAGATACAGAGATAGATAGAAAAAGAGGTGAGCAGTAAGTATACTTGTTTTCCACCCAAATTGTACATTAAAACATGTCTCATCTTGAAAATAAATTTAATTTTAAATGTGATTAGAACAACTTCTACTAAAAACTTAAGACTGCAAGCGATTGAAAGATATTATCTGTTGTTAAGTATCAAATTAGGTTACCTATATCACTGGTGACAATCTCGAAGGGGCTGGTATAAGTGTCGTGTTGACTCTCTGCAAGTATTGCTATGTATTTGTCGCACTTCTGTAGCAGTTCTTCAATACCATGACCGGTTAATTGTCGGATGCGAGTCCACTGAGGCTCATACTTCGAGTCCAAAATCACGTTCGACGATTTTATTATATTCTGAAATAGAAGGCAGTTTAGTTGTGACTTCAAAAGTTCTAGCTTTAATTACAACTGATCTTGAAATCTGAGTTTATTTTGATGATCGTTTTCCCCAAAACCCGCCATCTCCCTTCTTTTTAAGGACTACGCGTGCTGGATTACGGTGCCACTGACAAACTGTGGTTACCATTACAACGCGAACTAAGAAATTTGGCAACCCATTTTTATGTCGCACAGTCAAGAAATGGAATTCACGCCAGCACACGACGTGTTCCGTCTTTCTTACAATCCTGCGTCATTCAAAAGAGGCGTGAAGAAGCAACTTGCAAGTCAGTGCGGCGGTTTATCTCCCGCACTCTCGCACACAGGTGGAGTTGAGTCAAGTGCTTGACCTTTTTATAAAAAAAATCCTAGATTTTTTTTGTAATAATTAGTTTTTGACCTCAGATGGCTTTTACAGCGTTTTTAAATAAGACGAACCTGTAAGTATCTTTTCCGAATAGAGTATCAAGGACATTCGTACGGAGAATCTTTTTTTGAATTTTTGGAACCGTGTACTGTATGAAAAGTACTCACCCGAACATAGTCCTTATCCTGACTGTGTGTAAGGTTCAAACCCGCTTGCTTAAGTTCATATTGAAGTAGCTCTATCAAGATCCCTTCTGCTACTAAAACATCTGATCCGTAAAGGTCAGGTGTGTTGATGCAAGCTGAAGCCAAGTCTTCGGCAAGACGAACGCCAACGAAAGTGTTCACAGACAACTCGCCAGTCTCAATCTTGTGTAGCTGATAAAGTATTAGCAACAATTAAAATTTAACTTACTATTTATACTCGTTTAATAATTACAGACGTGTATAGATTGGCAATGAAACGACTAGGGCGAGACCAAAAACCAAAATGCACCAATGTGTGAGTAATGCGCATGTGTGCGTGAAAAATAGTACTGCATCTTTTCTACGTGACTGACCGGCCGCTTGCGTATACGTGAAATAGTTTCGTCTATCTATCGCGTTCTAATATACACGTTAGTATACTCTTTCTCTTTCACATTGAAGATCTACAGTTCCTATATCTAAGGTTAATTGATAAAAAACATACTGAATTTGTAGCCTAAAATATGTTTTGTTCTTGTCCCCCGTATGCAATATGAAGGAGATAGAAACAGTGTGTGTGGTCACTAAAATAGAAATAGCGAGTTGTTATTCCATAACTTTCTCTGATATATGATAAAATTAAACTACTATGACTATAACAATTTGACCATGATATGACCGTGTAGCATAGCGGTTTTTTTTTATCAAGATCATACTATGCTATGTGAGATTCGGGAAGTTGTAGTAATTAAATTATATTAAATAACAAACCTGATTCCTCAACTGATAGAAAGTTGAAGTGGTACAATTGAACATATCCGGTTCTTGCCACGGTACCACTTGTTTTTCGTCGCATATTCTCGTAGCTTTACCACTTGTACCTAAAGAAGAATAATGTTTTAAGATACCATAAATATCAACTTATGTTAAGTTAGTTTGGGTATTTAGCATGAAAGATGACTTAGAATCACTTTATGTGAATTTTAGATTCATACCTGCTGGACAATCTGCTATAGCTTCCACACCAAACTTGGTTCTCGGCCACCATATCGCGCGAGAGAACGACCGTGGGCAACCGTCATACACAACTGTAAAGAATTTTTCTTCCTATTTTATTCAAATATAGGCAATATTTTCTTCGATTCTGCAAGCTTTGAAGGAATTAGTAAATCACGAACCAGCGAAGTAGTCTAATTCATAAATAGACTACTGAGCGCAGTGAGTGTTTTAAAGTCACGAGACTAATTAAAATGCTTAAAATCAAAATTAAAGAAAATAAAAAAATACATTTTGAGTCTTTTCAAAGTCTATTTTGCATCCTTATAATAAAATAAAAAACTATTTAAATAACTAATGTTGTCAGTTAGGCTCACCTTCGCATCCAGTGTTAGGCGCGACCTCAGCGTACACATTGGCGCAGGAGTCGCAAGCCCTCCCTATGACCCCGGTGCGGCAGTAGCACTGGCCGGTAGTACGCTCGCACGAGCTATTCACCGAGCCCGCCGCGTAGCACTGGCACGGCAGGCAGTCTTCAGACCCTTCCGGCTTATAATGATTTTCCTACGACACAAACATGTTTGCATTATAATTGGATGTAGCACTGGACGGATCGGGTTGAAATTTGGCATGCAGGTAGATGTTATGACGTAGGCATCCGCTGAGAAAGGATTTTTGGAAATTCCACCCCTAAAGGAGTAAAATGTCCACGCGGACTAAGTCGCGGGCGGAAGCTAGTATTCCAATAAAATTGTAAAAATATAAATTGTCAACGTCCAGGTTGTCGACACATAATGTTTGATATGAAATACCTGTACTATTCTTAAATAATGGCGTCGCAACACAAAGATTACGCATTTTGCCACTGTACGATAGATGGAGTTAAGAATGGAGTATCTTAGCACGTGTTATTACAACAAGAACTCGGGTGAAACAGCGAGAAATTCAAGTGTAAGTTTAAAATATCCGATGTCGTGTGTAAAGAGTTCAGTAACAAGAACGTACAAACTGTAATATTTGACATTTTGCATGTACTATCATCCACCTTAAGAGTAGTTTTGTATTACACTGTCGACGACTACCCTTAGCCTGTTTTCCAATAGAATTCTGAGTGAAGATCCCAGAGTGATGCAATAAAATTGCCTTAGCAAATATTGCCGTAAAGACATCCGGTTGCAATTTATTAAATCAATTACCTATTATTTTAATAAATAGTAAACAAATTTATTACAGCACAAAATACGGTCTACTATTGGTCAACAGTAATAGAAGGAGGAGTCAACAAAATAGGCTCGCTTCAAACGAAAAAATAGCTGTAAATATTAGGAAAACCCTGGTAGTACTCAAATATACACATAGTAGTGACCGGCCTCAAGTATACAATGCAGTGTCGTATAGTATCCGGTCACAAATGTAAGCGCAAGTTCAGTGATATGTGAAAAGTGTACATTGGTGGTGTGAGTGTGAGTGTGAGGCGGGACTGACCTTGCAGTGGCAGTGTCCGGTGGTGCGATGGCAGTGCGGATGGTACCCCCTTGCGGGGTCGCAGTCACACGGCCCGCACGCTTCGGCGCCCCACCAGCCCCCGGGACACTCTTCAGCCCCCGCTTCCACACACCCTTCCTCTACAAAAACGCAAACAAGCAAACAGTGTAACACACTGTAACTCGACTACGGAAAAAACGAAAGAAATGAAAAAAATCGGGGATTGCAAAGTAAAATCGGCGTCTGCTATTGTTAAAGTCGGTTAAAATGTGTGGCATATGTTACCCGGACGATAATAGGGAATCGATTGACATCTTTTTAAAAAATAATAATTTACATAACCTCTTCTTGGACGTTTGACATTTACACACAAAGCGCGGGCCAAATTGATGGCACGCAAACAGTGCACATATCACCTCATTCAATTCAGTCCAAGGCGTTCGAACTGTTGGTAACGTTCGTACTTTTTTCGCAATTCGGACCGCAGATACCGAGCCCGCGCGGGACACGGGTGCAGCTCGCACGCGGGGCCCACGAGAACCGCTTAGACAGCTACTTGCCCGTGGTCCCCCAGCCTAGTCCCCCGTGGGGTACCACGAGCAATTTTTTTCCCTTGGATCCCCCAAGGGGACACTGGTATCACAGTATACCAAGAACAGTAGTTTATCTGCGGGCTGTCGGCGAGTAATTAGTCTACTCTGCGTTGACGCTAGGGCTATCGTAAATGTGCCGGGCGGGAACGAGCGGCGAGCGAATGTGCAATGACATAAAAACGCGCGATCACACCGAGACGGCGAGACCACCTTATGCCCCATATTTTTATGTCATGTGTGCGTCACAGTGCGTGCGTACACGGCGCTGAGTACGCACGCACACATTCTAATGTATAGCGGCCAGTTTGTATGAAGACGTATTACTGTTCTTGGTATACTGTGCTGCTATACCATGGGCAAATTATTTGTCCCGTGGTACCCCACGAGGGACCAGGCTGGGGGACCACGGGCAAGTAGCGGCTTAGAGAGTAACTGACCTGTGAGTACGTGTCCATGATCGCAGCGACACGAGTACCCCGCTGCAGTAGAAGCGGAGACACACTCGGCCCGCGCGGGACACGGGTGCAGCTCGCAAGCGGCCACGCACGAGGGGCCAACGCGACCCACCTCGCACACACATTCCGTATTGTCCCACTGGGACACGCAGTCGCTCTATGGACAAAACACCAACTAATGGGTAAGATTGTAGACAATAGTTTAAAATTGTAGTTAAGTGGATTGTGTGCGATTAAAGTCGCCACTTTTCAAAATTTCAATATTGTGCGTCAAAAAAAAGAAGTTATTTTCGAAACGGCACGTCCTCGCTTCGCACGGGTGGATAATTTAACGGACGAATAAACTCAAAAGCTACTAGACCTGTTATGATAAAATTTGGTACACATATTGATTAGACGTTGGGAAAGGTTATAGGCTACTTTTTTCCCGAAAAAAAAGGCTTGAAGTGATTGAAATTAGGCAGGAAAGTTTGTATGGAGGATCGTCATTTGTGAAGATAAAAAAAACCATGACAGAATTTAGGCACTTGATGACAAATAAATAAATATTTGTTCTAGCGTTTTTAAAATTTTGAATTATGTGGGGATGAAGTAGGATATGAAAGGTAGCCTATGCGGTTTCCTAACATTTAATCTATATTTATATCAAATTTCATCAAAATCGGTGTAGTAGTTTTTTAGTTTATTCGTTACAAACATACAAATCTTTCCTCTTTATAATATTAGTATAGATTACATTATTATTAGAGCCGATTGACACGGCATTTTTTAAGAAGCAGACGACGCACCTACATGCTAACATGCTTAATTAATTTTCTTGCATTTGTTTATAGGTGCGATAACAATAGAAGGACTTAACAGAGCCTAACAAATTAAAGTGTTGTAATTAACTGTCGAAGATAAAAACATTTACACGCTAAAGAATGTTTGTATTGACACGTTTAGGATTTCATAACGATTTAAAAACAAATAAAGTTTTAATGCAGCACTAGGCAACACTACCCTGTAACAAAATAACTAGGTAAATAATATTGAATGAGACTTACATAAGGCGGGCAGACAGACAGCATACAGTCGGCGCGGGATTGGCAACCATCTCTAACGTTTTCTCTGACAGTCGGCCGGTTAAGCAGAGACTGGTACGTTCCAACTCTTACATCCTACACAACAAATGGAATATAATGAATTTTTACGCTTACCTGGTAACAAACATGTGAGAAATATACGTGAGGGTAAGTTTACAATTTTTCATTGGGTAGAAACCTGACCACGACGCAAAACCTTTTTTTTCCGAAATGGTAACTACAGAACACACCACACTATCGTGCTATTGACATTACAAAATACAACATCATCCGAGTACCGACCGCGCACTTGGTTGCGCACTTTCGTGATCGACGGCTCGAAATTTGATAGAAACCTTTGATGTCATACACGTATGTTAAATTTGTTTGCAATAAGTTAAAGCATGCTCGAGTTATCGTGCTAACGCACAGACATAATTCCAAAAAAAAATATTTTTAGACTCAGGGAGGTCCAAAACGTGTAAATCCGTCAAAATCTCGAGGTCGAATTTTTTGACGATTACAAGACTTCCTCTATATTACGTATGCGAGAAAGAAAAAATATTAATAGTGATAAGTACCTGAATACACCCTTCGAAGTATCCAACCTCCGACGCGAGCAAGCCAGCTGTACTATCAGGTCCACCAATCAGGATCTTTCCAATATACTGCCCCTGCACCTTATTAGCCAGCATAGGAAGCAGGGCAACACGCATGCCGTAGTCTATACTGACAGATATGTCGGTGCCAAGCCATTTGATCTCGACGCGATGCCACACGCCATCAGCCAGATTCATGGACGGCAGAAACATGGTTTCGCCGTTGTATGAGTAGTGGAGTAAGCCGGATTTCAACTGGGTAAAGACAGGTCATATTAAAGAAATTATGCAGCAAAGACAATGAATTTCTAATTGTCTTTAAAATATGAATTTTATAAAAAAAGTATTAAATCCAGAAACTCGTGACGTTTATTTATATTTATTCCAACAGAATTTAAATGACTCCAAGTAATGTCTTCTACTCTTTCGTTTTACTACAATGTCGAAGATACATCGTCATCATCCGATAACATAATTTATGTGCTTTAGGGCCCTTTCACATGAGCGATTTTAATCGGCGATTCCTCTGCGGAGCGAGATCGCAGCTGGCACGCGGCGTGCACGCAACCACGAGTTATTTACCGCCGCAATAACGCCGCGTGCTTGCTGCGAGTACGCCTCGAACTCGCGCTTGGTATTCGGTACCGTCGGTAACGGCTTTCGTCATTTACAAAGTGCACTTCGACTAAAAGCTACTTCTAGCTATCTTACTGAAAAGACGATTGAATAGAAGAAAAAAGAATTGTCCTAAAATTTGTGAGGATCCCACGTGAAGTAACCGCTCAGCTAAAAGAGACTATTTAGTGTTTTATCGCAGACGTGTTAAAAATAATAAAAAAAAAAATTACAATTATGTATGAGGTAGATTGCTACTAACAAATAATTGTGCGAAGTCTGCAGGTACTCGCCGCCAGCACACGGCGTTATCGCGGCGGTTAATAACTCGCGGCGATATCGTTGCGTGCAAGCCGCGAGCCGCCGCGTGCTCGCAGCGATCTCGCTCCGCCGATTAAAATCGCCCGCGTGAAAGGGCTCTTAGAGTGCCACTATCCGCTTAATTTTTCAAAAACCCTACACAGGTTAAGTTAGACGTTTCCAACGATTATGTATGCGATTTGAAATGTTATAATATAAAATTAATTACCAAGAGACTAAAAACGTTGAAACTTTTTGTGCGAGGAATTAATCGTTATATTAATATTTTCAACTTACGCTGATGAAAATGGTGCTGTTCTGTCCCACTTGTATTGACACGAGGAAGGCTTCTATCTGCCTGGTGCGTATCGAGAAGGCGTTCAACCACGGCAATTGTATAGGTCGGAGAAGTGGATTAAATGACAGCATCCCATCGCCGCTGAACCGCCATGGTGGTGATGTTGCTATGCGAAAATGGAATAAGCAATTGATTTTTTTTACACGTGTAACAGAAATAACGCACACCCTGAAAGTAGTATGCGGCGTGGGTGAGCGTGATGCTAATACTAGAATACTGTTTACCTCATCCTTATCCTTACTAATATTATAAATGCGAAAGTAACTCTGTCTGTCTGTCTTTCTGTCTGTCTGTCTGTCTGTCTGTCTGTCTGTCTGTTAAGCTTTCACGTCTAAACCACTGAACCGATTTTGATGGAAATTGGTACAAATATAGATTAGATCTCGGGGAAGGACATAGGCTACTTTTTATCGCGAAAAAAAGGTTGTATGGGTTGAAAAAGGGGATGAAAGTTTGTATGGAAGTTCGTCATTTTTGTAGATAGAACCATGAAACTTTGAATTTAGGCACTTAATAAGACAAAAAGAAATATATGTTCTAAGATTTTTTAAATTTTAACCTGTATGGGGGTGAAATAGTGGATGAAAGTTTGTATGGGACTTCGTCATTGTTAAAGATAAAACCATGATACTTTGAAATTAGGGACTTGATAAGAAATAAAAATCCAATCCAAGATGACGGTTGTGACTTTTTAATATAATATCGATATGTGTATCACTTTTGTGGTTTTCGGAGGTCCCGATTAGATCCAAGATGGCGGACGCGACTTTTTGACAATATGTCAATATGGGTATCGTTTTCGTGGTTTTTGGGGGTCCGGATTACGAATAAAGCATCTATAACGAGATCCAATATGGCGGACGTGACTTTTTGACATGATGTCAATACGGGTCTCATTTTCGTGGTTTTCGGAGGTCCCGATTCCTAATACACCATCTATTTTGAGATCCAAGATGGCGGACACGAATTTTTAACATAATGTCAATATGGGTATTGTTTTCGTGGTTTTTGGGGGTCCGGATTACGAATAAAACATCTATTTCGAGATCCAAGATGGCGGACGCGACTTTTTGACAAAATGTCAATATGGGTGTCATTTTCGTGGTTTTCGGGGTCCCGATTCCGAATACAACATCTATTTCGAGATCCAAGATGGCGGTTGCGACTATTTAATGTAAAATCGATATGGGTATCATTTTCGAGATTTTTTGGGGTTCTGACTCCGAATAAAACATCGATTTTGAGATCCAAGATGGCGGACGTGACTTTTTAACTTAATAGGAATATGGGTATCATTTTCGAGATTTTCGGGGGTTCTGACTCCGAATAAAACATCGATTTTCAGATCCAAGATGGCGGACGCGAATTTTAACATAATGTCAATATGGGTATCGTTTTCGTGGTTTTTGGGGGTCCGGATTACGAATAAAACATCTATTTCGAGATCCAAGATGGCGGACGCAACTTTTTGACAAAATGTCAATATGGGTGTCATTTTCGTGGTTTTCGGGGGTCCCGATTCCGAATACGACATCTATTTTGAGATCCAAGATGGTGGTTGCGACTATTTAATGTAAAATCGATATAGGTATCATTTTCGAGATTTTTGGGGGTTCTGACTCCGGATAAAACATCGATTTTGAGATCCAAGATGGCGGACGTGACTTTTTAACTTAATAGGAATATGGGTATCATTTTCGAGGTTTTCGGGGGTCCTGATTCCAAATACATCATCTACGTCGAGATCCAAGATGGCAGATGGGATTTTTTATCATCTACGTCGAGGTCCAAGATGGCAGATGGGACTTTTTAACATAAAAGCGATTTGGGTATCAATTTCGTAGTTTTCGGGGGTCGCGATTCCAAATACGTCATCAATTTCTAGATCCAAGATGGTGGACGCTACTTAACTTATTATTAATATGGATATCATTTTCGTGGTTTACAGGGTTCCATTTTGATATCCAAGATGGCGGACGCGTATTTTAAACTTGATATGGGTATCAGTTTTGTAGTTTTCGGAGGTCTCAAAATGGATGCTGTATTCGGAGTCAGGATTCAGAATACAGCATCCATTTTGAGATCCAAGATGGTGGACGTGACTTTTTAGCTTAATCGCTTTCACGCCTAACACCTGAACCGAATTTATTGAAATTTGGTGCAAAAATAGACGAAAACTAGAAATGGAATAAAAGCTACTTACCTTTTTTGTGAAAAAGGGAATGAAGGGGTTGAAATATTAGATGAAAATTGTTATGCGATTCCTCATTACCGAAGATAATAACATGAAACGCAAATATTGTTCTAGCGTTTTTGAAATATTGACCCATGTGGGGATGAAAGGTTGCGAGTAAGTAGCAAAGGATGGAGAAACATAAAATGGTAGATTGTAAAAATGTCATTTACTGTAGTGCACTGCAGTTTGTATGTGTGCTTTTTGCATAATAAGTACCTACACAAAAAAATGCTGCCTAAAGTAATTATTCCACGTGGACGAAGTCGCGGGCAAAAGCTAGTAGATTTATAAAATACAGACGTTTATAGATTGGCATTGAATCAAGTAGAGCAAGACCAAAAACTAAATGCACTAATATGCGTGAAAAATAGTACTGCACTATTCACAGCCTGACAGTTCAACTTGACTGACAGGTCGACATAGGCCGTATGCGCGTATGTGCAATGGTCTCATCTATCTATCGCATTCCTACAGTTTCTATATGTATAGTTAACTTACATTCACTACAATCTTTTCCTGTGTATCCTTCTGTACAGTCGCAGATGAAAGTATCCCAAAGATCTCTACATTCGGCCCCGTTGAAACATGGCGCGGAGCCGCATCGAGATCGCTTTTCAGGACAGCCGGCTAATGTTCCGTTGTCAGCAACATAGCTATACCGAAAAGTGTAAAACGGAGCTTATAAAAGTGAAACCATATTTTTGATGTAGGCCAATCGTTGAACTTGGCCTATAGAGAGATGCTTGTACCTATTATTATTATTATGGAAGGCATGTCATCTTAATTACTGGGCATGGAAGGCTTAAGGAAGTCTGACAGTATAGTTTGTGTACAAGTTTACAGAGCAAGGCTACAACATAACACTAGTGGCTTTAAGCTCATTCTCGTTATAAAAAGTATTTGAAGATTGCTAACGTACAGTTTATATACGAAGTTAGAGTGAGAGAAATATAACCATAATGGAAAACTTGCCTGTTGAGATCCACGAATTTATGATCAATGTACAAGTCAGATATACAGCCAACAAAATCCTTATTCTTTACTTGGAAACTACTCGGTATGTTCGGCAGGCCACCTATTTGGAGGGGTCCTGTTAGATCCAGGAATCTGTAAAAAAATAAGTCCGTAATTTTTCATCTTGACTAGGTAAGAAAAAAAAATAGGAATGAAATACAACTTTCGTAATATACATATATTTTACCTGTGGCAAGTCTCAGTAGGAATATCACAACGTGGTGGTAAGATTTTTCTGGTGAAATTCGCGCAGGCGTACTTAATACCAAAGTCAGCGGCGCCAGCTAATGACAGCCCTTTATCGCAGTCGTCCAGTATCATTGTTGCAGTCTAAATTAAAGAACGAAATCGTAAATGATAGACACATAAATACTTATTTATTGACCTACATACATAAATATAATCACGCTCGGAGGTCATCCCAAAAGAGGTTGAGCAGAGCTTTTGGTAACATTTAGTTACACATAAAGCCACATTAGGCAGTATGGGCTATGCAGTGTCTACAATAGTGGTAAGCTGTCACTGTCACCTATACCAATAGGACACCTTATCCAAACAGTACCAATTCTTCAGTAGTCCAACAAACGAATACCAACAACTCGGACAGGTATTCTATTCTAAAGCATCTATGCATTCCGGGTATATTATACAGGGTATTTGGTACATGTGGTAGAAAGCGGGCATCTACTCACGCTAACAGTCATATAATTACGCAGTACATATCTAAAAATTGATATTAAAAAAACCGCTTTCTCCATACAAACAGATAGGTCAGAAAACCAAATCTATGAAAGTTTCAAAATTATTTTTACAGATTTGAATTTTTTACTAGAAAAATGCACTTGAATTTTTTATTTCACCATAGTATTTATATGTCTGTAGGCACTCGGTTTGATACCATACTTTTTTCATCCCACCACCTCGGAAAGTGTAATTTTGCGCTTCGAAATCTGGCTGGAAAATTCTATTTTATTCGCTTGAGCGGCAAAGTAGATTTGAATTTAGAACATCACATATAATGAGTACTCAATATAATTGTAAATTCAAAACGTCATTAAACCTATTTAATGTAACCTCTATGGTGCCAAATTTATGATTAGAATGAAGATTATTTTGTCATTTCCTCGCTGAGGTGGGATGAAAAGTTACGTATTGCACTCGAGTGGAAAGATTTTTCACCTTGTGCTCGTTTGTTTCCCTCGCTGACGCTCAGGATTCTAATTTAGAATCACTCGCTGCGCTCGTGATTCAACTTTAGAATCCTTCGCTTGCTCGGTCATCCAAATCGAGCACGCGGTTAAAAAGGAACTTTCCACTCTTGTATAATAAATAACTATTATTCCTCTATGGCCGGTCGCAAGAATACATCATGCGTGATTGACAAACGTCACTTGATTTTGCTCTTGACTTTTTCCTCTTGTACTTTGTATTGAGAAATAAATATTATTGTGAATTTTTATTGCGTGTTAATATTCTCCGCTGATCTCTGTATTTCTGTATTTCTCCTTCTCAACTATCTACGTGCTACGAGACACTAAATTGGTGACCCCGACGTGATGAAATGACAAAACCTTTAAATTAATCGTAAAGGGAAAGGAAGTCACAGTTTCCGTGGACCGCTTAAAGCCTGCATATTTACTGGCAGAACCCACTAGCCTCCAACACCCACTTCCTGAACCCTCAATTCCACCACAACCTACACCCATAGTTGCACCACATCTGATTCCCACATCTAAGGTTCCAGTTCCTTTAGAACCTAAAAGAGCACGTTCGGGTCGTACAGTTCGATTTTCCGATTTTTATCGCCCGTAGTTACGGTCTTGTGGGGGAGTGATGTAGGCACTCGGTTTGATACCATACTTTTTATTCCTCTATGGCCGGTCGCAAGAATACATCATGCGTGATTGACAAACGTCACTTGATACATAATACCATTATAAACACCATTGTATTAACCCTATTTATGGCAAATAAATTTGATTTGATTTGATTTGATTTTGCTCGTGACTTTTTCCTCTTGTACTTTGTATTGAGAAATAAATAGTATTGTGAATTTTTATTGCGTGTTAATATTCTCTGCTAATCTCTGTCGCTGTATTTCTCCTTCTCAACTATTTACGTGCTACGAGACACTAAATGTCTGTGTTGGCTAGCGTAGGTAGGTGCCCGCTTGATACCCCGTGTACCAAACAACCTGTATATATTTATTGACTTCTTTATATAAAATTGTCTTAAGAGAGGAGAGAAGTTTGTCTAGATCAGATAAGTAAAAACCCTCTGTTTGTTTCTTTTTTTGTGTCATATTTTTCGGTTTTGGGTAGGTCTTTTATATCTAATCCCTTCAAATGTATGTTCAATAGCTGGTACAGAACTTTGCAACTAAATTGTTATCGATTTTTGGTCTAGTATCGATCAAATACCACTTCGGGTATCTCTTATTGACAAATACAAAGTTATTATTTAGAATTTCAATAATAATAATAGAACAAACAGAGAGCATATAAGCGAATGCTAATAAGGTTTAAGATTTTGTAAAGTAGATAATTTTTTTATTAGCTACCATTCATAAAGTCTAAGATTTTCACTCACTTTGTTGAAATATTGCACTTCAACTGTATGCCATGTGCCATCAGCAACATTTCCAGCGATTGTTACTTCACTCTTAGTTCCTCCCAAAGCGAAAGTGAATCTCAGACCAGGGCCACCTTCTCTTCCAGCACCTGTGCTCACCACTTCCAGAGCTATGAAATCATGTCTCTCGTTGTAACGGCCATTATAGAGAAGTAGTCCTGAAGTTGATTGGGATGCGAATCTAGTGGGAAAATATGGCGATATAAATAAACAAATATTATTCTTAGTAATAATAATAACTTAAAATATTAAGATGGGACCTAAAATTGAACCCTGTAGCATGACCGACCTCTTTTATTAGTTTATGCAAGTAATAGTATTTTAATTACAGTTTACTATAATGAGATAGTACATGTAAAAACACCGTTATGAAATATTAACCGAAAGTACTATCGAAAAATTTGTGTCGTAAATTGATAAGTCAATTGAAAATTTTAAGCTTACTTTATCAAACGCCTTATAAGATTCTTTACATCTCAAATGTTAAAAGATTATGACGTACAAGTGGTTAATGAAATATAAAATTACTTTAGCTTTAACTGCACCCGGTGCCTCCTTTTTAATCCAGGGAAGGTCAGGAACGAAGACACAGGAAAGCTTCTGGCCCTCAGCTCGCACAAGTCCGTAGTGTAAGCCGGGTCGATGGTACAACCCTGGCATAAGATACCACCCTCTCTTCGAGCAACACATTGGGAGCCGCTGCGGCACATTGTTCCATCGCCGTTGATATCACACGTCGCTTTTATTAGTACCGTTTCGCAATTGATACCTAAATCAAAATAAAATTCTAATTATTTGGATTTTCAAAAATAGTCATTTTTACAAAGTATGTCCTGTAGTAATTTAGGAGTGTGAATAAAATTTAACACTCTGTTAAGTCTATGAATACTTTTCCAACTTAGTGAGCATTTGAATATCAACTTTACCAGTGTAACCAGCAGGGCAGACGCAGGTGTATCCTCCTTCCCTCCGTAGACATGTACCGTTGTTAATACAAGGTGACGAATAGCACAGATCCACTTCCGTATCACACATATAATGCTCTCGGGATCCTAAGAAAAAGTAGAGAATTTATAATCTTTTCCTTAAATTTATCTATTAGGGTATTTAAAAAAAAAACTTACCAGTAAATCCATAAGGACATTGGCACGTGAAGGTTGTTACAGGGTATATGGGCCGAAAGAGCATTGTGTCGCTCGTGATGAAACCAGAAGCGTTACCGAACTTCAACACCGTCAAACAGTTTTCGAAGTTTAGACACGGTTCGTGTACGCAGACGTTATCGTCAAAGGGTAGGACCTAAAAAAATAACATAATTCTAACATGCTTGTTAAATTTCCATTCGAAGAGGAAGACATCAGGATATGGAACAAAAAATAAATGCCCCAAGGTCTTAAGATTAAACAGTTCAATAGATTACACCTCAAAATATAAATACAGCAGGGTCGAAGTTACAGTAAAAAGCGACTTGATTGGTATTACAAGTGTTTAATTTTTGTTTGAACATGACTCGTTTTATTTTCAGAGCCACCGCACAACTGTGATAAGTGTCCTTATCGTATTGTTATTGACGCCGCCGTGGTGGAGTGGTCAGTAACGCTGCCTACACATCGGGCAGTCCGGGTTCGAGTCCTGGTAGTCGCTAATTTTAGTGTGATAAACACGATCATTTGTTCATGAGTCATGGTTGTTTAATTTATAAAAATATCTAGATTATTAAGTATATTTGTCCGTTATCTAGTATCCATAACACAAGTTCTTGAAGATACTTATTTGGGCAAAAAAAATAATTGTAGAAGAATACATAAATTATAAACTGTAAATTCTTACGACAAGGAGCAAACAATTTAATATTCTTTGTCTATGTGTCCAATGCTACTGCTCCACCACCTGCGATGACGATAGTTTTAATTACGCTTTACGTAACGCATTAAAAATGCGCTATGGCTACACTTACGGCACAACGCAGACACGCACTAAAACCTAATGTGTCAAAAAAAACAAACATCCGAGCTATCGGTTAGCGTCTAATGCCATTAATAATTCCGTTACTAAATTACGACATTAAAATGTTGGCCACATCTACGTGATTTACAAAACGGTTTAATGTAACGCGTTACGTCGCAGGTGGTGCAGTAACAATTAAGATGTTAAATAATGCCCTAATTCAATTGGCAAATGTACATATCGCAATATAATTCGTTCATAAATTAGACCGACCTGAACAGTGGCAAGCCTAGCCAACGTAGCTCTGTGAAGGTAAACTCTTTCGCGAAGATGCGTAGGTGAGTAGTATTGTGATACGTCTCCAGCCACTCCCACTTCGGCGTCTGGTCTTTTCGCTGAGAAGGACACGTTCAGAATATTGCCAGTAACGTCTGTATCATCCTATGGAAACAAACATATTTTTTAGATACCGTAAAATCTTCGAGAATGAAGCAATAGGAATAGAAAAAAATTAAATACCTGCACACTAAACACGTAAATGTTTTCTTTAGGACAAGGTATGATGGCTGCCAATCCGTCGACAAAAAACCCTAAAAGCGGCGAGAGAAATTGCTCGGCGGTCATGTCGTTTAGCCTCACTGTTATCGAGTTGAAAAGCATTTCTTCCGTAATTAGGCGGACTGAGAGCTGCATCATCGCTTTGATCTCGTTGACACCATCTAAAGAAAGGTAATTATTATAAATAAATTAATACAATAACAATTCTAATAAATTCGAAAAGCTGGTTCGATCTCACAAGTGAGTTAGGAGATTGGCCGAAATCACAAGAAACTTTAAAGCTAATATAAATAAGAGCTATTTTTATTAACCTTATCTGACATTAATCTTACCCGTCACAGATATCTCCATAGTTGCCAGTTTAGGCACGTTGGTATTCAGCTGAGGAGACAGCGTCATAGAACCACTGGTTTCATTCAATAGTACGAGGTTTGCGTTGTTGCCAGATAGTATCCGATATACAAGCTGTAAATTTAACAAATACAATAACAATGTTTCATCACATCACAATAGCCTTTTTAATTCGACCCACTGCACTGGGACACAAGGCCTCTCCTTGTTATCGAAAGAGGTTTAGGCAGTAGTCCACCACTCTTGCCCAATGCGGATTGGTGGACGGAGTATAAGGTGATCAATACCCCGTTGGTGATCCATTAGTCGCCTTCTTCGACACCCATTAGAGGATATGGGGTGATGCTATTCTACTCTGCCGGCATCACACGGCCTAAACAAAGTTTACTATTCAATAATTAAAGTGCGACTCAAGGAAAATGTATATGCAAACAAACGTACTATATGTCAACATGAATGGAAAAATTAAATATTACATTTTCTTCTAATATTAGGTACTATCATTTTGAGTTTCATAATGGTCAAACTGTGAGCATGAATATTTTCATTTGTTCAGTGTTTCCTATCAGACACATTTAAATATTGTTTTCAGCTTTGAGTATCCTAAGCTTATCTATTTTGATACTAAATTGTGCTGTGCATCTTATCCTAGAACATTGGAAATTACTTTTTATATTATTGGTGGCCCAAAACTTACCTTGTCTGTAACATCGGCATCAAATGCAGGCACTCTACCAAACGGCCCAACAGGAAAGCAGTCCTTATAATTATTGAAAACAATCTGAAAGTCTTTCAACATTGGCGCGTTGTCGTTAACATCAGTCACTAGTATTTCAACTCTGACGTCATTCCAGAGGGGCGGACTTGCGGCTCTGATGATTAGTTCGTATTTCTTACGAGGACTCTCGTAGTCTAAATCGACCATCGTCACTAGTTCAGCTTTTTCGGAGCCTTGTCGAGTTTCTAGAGAGAAGCTATTGGAGTCATCACCACCTACAAAAATATTATTTATTACATACATAAAGTCAAGCCTTTCACTCATAGGGTAGGCGGCGATAACTTGTTTCCACTTGCTACGATCCTTACATATTTCTTTTACTTCATCTACTTTCATCGAAGTCCTCATTACATGCACGAGAGATGGAAAGTTTGACAGTGACTCACGCCAGTATTCACAAATAAGACTTGTCTACGTTAAGAAACAATGCTATTCAAAATAAAGCATTTCTCAGTGCGTGCCGTATGGCAAGCCTTTTGAGGTTTCATAGTGCGCGTGGACGCACAGGGTCGTAAAAAACTATTCATAGACAATACTCAAGTAAGGATCGGCACTATGCGTACTTTAAAATGAACGCACAGCTAAGGTAGCTAGCTAGCTATATTACACAACGCGCAGGTCGAGATGTCAAAAGCAACGTCCAGATGTCAAAAGTTTAAAGTAGTAAAACGTCAGTAAAAGCGATGTGAACTACGCAACAGAAACGAACCAATCACAGAGCTCTATTCAACGCAAGGTGTTTATTTATCCAAGAGTCGACAGATTTCATAGTAATGTTTGTGAATGCGGGTGTAACACCTTAACTATTCACAAACATTACTATGAGGAAAACCTATTCATAGACCATCTTGAGTGGGGTTCGGCACTATGCGTACTTTATAATGAACGCACAGCTAAGGTGGCTATATTACGCAACGGACATGGCCGAAATGTCATCAAAAGTTTAGTTTGAAGCAAATACGTCAGTCAATTCAACGAAGCTACGCAACAGAAACGAAGCAATCACAGAGCACTATTCAACGCAATGCGATTACTCACAGATGTAGATCAGCAATGTAAAAGACAAAGAGCATAATAATGTGTATATTAGAGCGAGATAGATAGACGAGAGCATTTCACGTACACGCAGGCGGCCTAGGTCGGCCTGTCAGTCACGTAGAAAAGACAGCAACTGTCAGACTCTACTATTTTTCACAATCAAACGCGCATTACTCACAGATTACTGCATTTTTTGGTCTCGCCCTAGTCGATTCATTACCAATCTATAAATATCAGTAATTATAAATCTATGCGGTAACTTAACCAAGAGTCGTTAGAGTATCGTCGTTTAAGAGTTAACTCTTAAACGACGATACTCTAACGACTAAAGGCTTGACATATGGAACGTACTGAGAAAAGCCTAACTTCGCATAGTATTGTTATTTCATTCGACAAGTATTGTTTGTGAATATAGAGAAACGAGTGAAAAATATTCAAAGCCCCAATTCGCCACGAAACTAAGTTACTGTCCTACAACATTGAATATGAAAGAAAAAAATGAGGACTACATATCAAGATAAAAACTATCCTATCTCTCAAGTTGGAACAAAACAACAATTTAAAATAAGTTAAAATCGGATTGTTAGTTTCGGAGTTCATCGGACAAACATCGTGACACGGGAATTATATACCTGTATATAATAATGAATAATGTAAAAGACATGAACAGTCAAATGAGATGTATGTATTCTATACATCAAAATAAGACACATTTCAAAAAAGAATTGCTGGGAAATGATTTTTATTTTTTGGTGTTAAAAAATATTGCATATTGTACCGCGCAACCTAAAGCGCTCAACTCACACGCAACTCGCAACACCCTGATAGTTTTGCCAGACGGCGGCCCCGTTCGTTTGTGTCCGTGCACATCGGTTGAGCTACATTGAACGCTAACGTTTTGAAGCCATTTTTGTTATGAAATACTAAAAAAATTATAATGTTTCTTTGGACAATAATTAAGAAATAATGTTTAAAATATGTTTTCATAAAAAAATTAAAAAAAAAAATGATGACTTTGACCTTCAATAAAATGTTATGATGGTGAGCAGAATAGATGGTTTTCGTTTAACTGTTCATGTCTTTTACACCCGTTATAATAGATGTACGTCGTCATTATGTTTTACTAATTTTGGTTTTAAAAATAGTCATACCTTTGATAGAATAGTGCACAACGGCGTTTGCTCCTTCGTCAGGGTCGTGGGCATAAATTTCTCCAATGGTGGTCCCGATGGGACTGTTCTCGGGTACATAGAATGTGAGGCAGTCACTTTCGAACACGGGCGGAGAATCGTTGATATCCTCAACCTTTATGTGGACTATGACCTATGAAAATAAATAATCTCTTTATCAGTTAAAAAAGCTTAATAAAATATTAAATATTCTGTCTCTAGTATTAATAATGAGAAAACAATACTCTCTTTATTAGTTAAAAAAGCCTAATAAAATAGTAAATATTTTGTGTCTACTATTAATATCGAGAAAACAATACTAACTGATATTATACATCATTCCAGAAATAAAGAAAACAATAGACATGGCTGCAATGGGATCTTATCCCTTTGCTTTTACATTTGCCATTTAAAAACTTTACTAGACATGAGTAATGTTTTTCACGTAAAATTGAAGAAAGAAAAAAACACAGAAGGCGTGGCTGTAAGGGGTAGGGAGATTTTAAGAACCTCCCAAAATAGGGAGAATTTAAGAACAAAAATCAAAAGTCATTCTGACAATTATTTGTATATAACCTCGAAATGACTAATAACAATTTTGATTTCTCAAAACTAAACTAAAATAATTTAATGATATTTTCCCCACATAAATTACATATTTTTTCCAGGTTTTGGCACTCATTTCATTAAGCGTAATCATGGCCCAAGTCCCATACTAAATTGGGCATTCTCCTTTAGGCCCATTTTAATAAACCTCTCTTATATCATTTGCTGGTCATGTATGAGCAGGACAGTAATTATTCCTCTAGACCAAGTTTCTAACAGAGATCTAATATTTTTCTTGATAGTTTAACAAATCTTCAACTCATTCAAGTTAGCTCTCTTAAGATCGGTTAAATGATCGCAATAAAGCATTTGAGTTTGAATTAATCACTACTTGATACATATAAGGAAAGATTGGTGTTGAAAGAAATTTATTAATTCCTTACTGACCGAGTTACATTAACTAAGTTGTATTACTCACAGTTGAGCTTTGTGGAGGCGATCCCCCGTCAACAGCCAAAGCTTTCAAATCGTACGTCGCTACGGATTCTCGGTCCAAAGCCTTATTAGTTCTGATTACGCCGGAAGCGGGATCGATAACAAATGAGCCTTCTTCCCTGTCCTTAGAGTCGAGTTCGTAATGCACGCGTCCGTTCAAACCCACGTCTGCATCGGTAGCGCTGACTTGTATTACTGATGTGCCTGAAAATCAAATGGCATGCTAGTAAAATTATTTTTTCCAAAGACAGGACAAGATAAATCTATCTTCGATTTACGTATAGTCGGTATTTTTTTTGAGAAACGAATACTGAAAATTTTTACTACGTTACTATTGGTCCATATAATCAACGTAAAGTCCGTTTCACACAAACGCCACAAAAGACCGGCTTGTATGATAAATGTGCTTGTTCCATGAACAAATATTGTTACAGCAGTTTATTATTCACGTGTCTGCAGAAAGTTCATCAAGAAGGAAGTGACGACAATACATTTTAAGATTACAAGAATTATATAATAATTATTTGATTTATAAGTTCTAGTGCATAAAATATTAATACTAGATCCTATATTGTTTTGAACAAAGGCGTGGTCCCCGCCCCTAACAGGGCCCATTCCCACTCGTTTGTTAAAAAATAGACTATATATAGTTACAATCACAATCCACACCGCATTGTTTTTATGGAGCGACATGATATTGGGTATATATCTACAACTTTTGTTGCTACTTGTTACTATTTGTTAAATGCAGCTCATCACGTCCCTATCGCCAATACAAGAAATATAACAAAGAGTAATTTTCAGCAACACGTAAGTTGCACAGCATACATTCACAAAATTTATTGCAAGTTTTGAGGTATAGTATAGATTATTACCTAGGTTTGCCATAATATTTTAAAGTGAAGATTGGATTTAGCCCAGTAACACTTTTCAACGTTGCTATACAAAAAAGTACAGGGGTGTGGATACACTTTAAAGAGACAGCAGTCCAACCACTCTACCGTTTTCTTGTAGGGGATGGGGACCTAAAGAAGATAGCTCGTCTCACAGTGGTCGAGGGTTCTGGCTGAACCTCGCCACTTACCATGAGAGTCAGATGAAAGTCAAGAGAGAAAAATCCCGCAAGACAGAAAAAAATGTAATTTTTTTCTTTATCAATTAATTCCCCAAACTTATACTTACCAACTAAAGCATCCTCCATGATGCTAGCGGTGTAAAGTTGTTGTTTGAAAACTGGTTCATTGTCATTTACATCTACCACAGATATTTCTACATCGGTAGTGTCAGACAGAGATGGCATACCACCATCACGTGCTGTCACCGTCAGAAGGTACCCTGAAAACAATAATTGTGTTAAGTAGCTAATAATAATACTGTGCGATCCAAAAAGAACAAGAAAACTTTGAGAACTGAGAACTTGGGAAGGAAATGTAGAGCTAAGCTATTTCTGACGTCGATTTAAAGAAGCTTTGAAGTTTCACTTTATTGCTCATTTGGTCGCATGGGGCGTTATTCACCTCAATAACCTTAATTTCTGTAATTAAATGCAAAGATACCGACTGCTCTATGATTCGACGATAGTTGGTTAACGTGCTTTTGGATCCAAGTATGGTGTTCAACCTTCTGATAGGTGGTGTATCAAAGGTCGATATAAATAATTCACAGATAAAGGGTGCTAATGCAAGTTATTGAATGACTATTTTAGCAAAGAAAAAGTATTGGCAAAATTATCACTATCTAACTAACTCGTATTATTTCACTCCTAAATAATCCTCAATAATTTTATTGACAAAAAAAATATTAGTTTAATTACCACTCATAGTCTCTCTATCCAATAATTTGTTCGTAGTGATGGCGCCGGTTTGAGGGTTGATGATGAACTCCTGGTCGTGATGAGCCACAGCCTCGTTGGAGATCTCCGAGCTGAGGCTATATGTGATCTGAGCGTTCACTCCCACGTCGCTGTCAGTCGCCGAAACGACCAATACTGTGGTGCCTATAGGAGCGTCTTCAAATACCTATGTGGACAAATTGATAGATATTTTTTTATTATACATGTAAAATTATATAAAAAAGTTGTAATGACTTGTTAGGATAGTATAGTTTACACCGAGTGACAAAAAACTTTTGAAAATTGTTTATTATGCACGTTGTATTTTAACGAATGTCACTGGCCATCAAAAAGTTAATAATTTATAAATTCTTTATCGCATTTAACTTTATAAAAATAACAAATATAAGATGATACAGTTTGTAAGGGCGAACTTATATTTATGTGAAATCTTTTCGAGCCAAGCTTTTTTTTTGACATGACCACAGCAGCTAGTGGCTGCAGGTGGCTTTCTCAGCGTCTCGTCGGCGTCGGCTCGTAAGTGTGTCCCAACCCCAACGCAACGTCCAACGTATGGATCTAGACATTTACGTTGGTGAGAACGTTGTTGGGAGTTGGTCGGTAATACGCCGGCTCCACACGGTGGCACCAACTTGTGCCCCAACGCTATTCGTCCAACATGTGAATCGGGAAATTGACGTTAGCCCCAACGTTAGGGCGACCATTGGTAGTTAGCCGCTGCGTATCGGTTTTATCAAAGGAATACCCGCCAACGCTGGCGATCAATCCACACGTTGGCGCCAACGTCAGTCTTTTATTTATTTATTCTGCAAGTAACATGGTACCATACTAAGTTGGTTATAAAATATTCTTATCCACTACACGTTACACCATAAATTAGGCAAGCAGAAATTTGTAAACGAAATCACTTAAAAATTCAATTTACATTACATAAAAGAGAAAAGAAATAAAATGTAATACATTAAATAATTACATTTGAAACTTATTTTTTTATTCTAATGTCATACTTATATTTAAAAAAAATGTATTTTTAGTCATAATAAATTGAAATTGTAATCCTAGTCAAACCAAATAATAATAATAATCATGTCCTTAGTTCAAAATACTTTTTTATTGAGTAGAAGCACTTGTCTATCAACCATAGTTTTAGTTTTTTGGTAAATAAAAGCGACGGTAATTCTCTAATATTTTTTGGTATATGGTTGTAGATTAATGCTGACATTACATTAGAGTTTTTGCGATTTATCATGCTTCTACAGTCAGGGATTTTTGTAACAATCGGCTAGTTCGAAAGAAAACTTCGTTATTGTTTGATATTTCTTACTTTATTTAGTAAAAAATACAAATGACATTGTTACTGTGAAAGCGCTTAAGAGTCATTTCGATTTCTGTATCGGACATCTTCATGTTGACTTGCCGGGAAGGAATCTAGTACGATAGCCAACGTGTGGACGCTTCAGGAAATAACCAGGCAACTTCTGTACCAGAGGTGGAGGCAACGTGTGGAGCCGGCGTGACCGGGTTTTTAAGAAGGCGAGGACCTCGGTGGGTTCTATAGCATGTAATTCCAACCTCCCTAGAGAGGATTTCTCCTTGGCTAATATCCCGCGGCGGAGTCTCTACACCGATTAGTGTATCTACGGCGTTCGAGTCGAAAGGGAGCGGAGCGCCTGAGGTATCAGCCAACCCAAATTGTTAGTGACATTTGAAAAAAAAAACCAATGAAAATTAATCCTTACCGCTGCAGAATAAGGTGCGTTCTCGAAGACTGGGGCATAGTTGTTCGCGTCGGTGATGTTAATATGAATCATGGCGGTATCAGATCGACCACCGCTATCAGTGGCGGTGACTGTCAGCACATATCGGCGTTCCTGCTTGAAGTCCAGCGGTTGTGCCACGGTAATAAGTCCTCGTCCGTTCTGGGAAGTAATTGAGAACCGACCGCGGGTGTTGCCTCCCGTAATTTCGTAGTGTAGCCTGTAATAATAATAAACTTATTCAAAAAAGAAAGTACATTGACACATAATACATTATAAAAGTCGCCGTAAAATAGAACAATATTGCTATATGTTAAGTGATCTCTAACTCCTAATGAATAATGATAGATAGCAAAGCGGTTTATGTTGCCTGGCTTTATAGAAAATGTAATTGATTGATATTTTGAGTGTCCTAATTGTTATCTGCCTCTCTGTGTTAAGAAGATATCAAATTGAAGACCCTTTAAAGAATTTTCTTGTATAAAAAAACAGAAAAAAGAGTTTGAGTAGAAACCGATACCCGGTTGATTTTCCGACTGGCACATTGTTCTATCTGCTAGTTATGCATTTCATAGATTATAGATTTCCAATTCCGTCCGTGTAGGAAGGTGTGTAAATTTTTACCCGGCGCGGTTTATCGGCATTGCTTGCTGAAACTTCCTGTTGACGTTAGTACTACCGACCGGAGCAAGAGACAACCGGCCCGCGCCTGGCAACCATACTGCGCCGCTTCCGATGTGTGGTGCTCCAAATCACAGTATACCAAGAACAGTAGTTTATCTGCGGGCTGTCGGCGAGTTGTTCGCCTACTCTGCATTGACGCTAGGGCTATCGCAAATGTGCCGGGCGGGAACGAGCGGCGAGCGAATGTGCAATGACATAAAAACGCGCGATCACACCGAGACGGCGAGACCACCTTATGCCCCCATATTTTTATGTCATGTGTGCGTCACAGTGCGTGCGTACACGGCGCCGAGTACGCACGCACACATTCTGATCGATAGCAGCCAGTTTGTATGAAGACGTATTACTGTTCTTGGTATACCTACTGTGTCCATATACACGCATACAAAATTCGACAGCCGCGGTCGCCGCGCAGCGCCGTACCGAGTGCGGTGCTCCATAGCAATCTAAACTCGGTATATCGTTCTAGCATATTGCAGTTTATGACATAATAAGAAATGGTAAACTATATTAAATTTGTAGGGTTCTCCCAAGTTCAAGTGTAAAAGCAGTCGCTCAGACACCGAAATATCAATGTTTCAGTCCAGCTCAGGCCACAGAAAATCAACATGACCGACAGTCATTTATTTCAAAATTGTTTTCCAAGTCCCATGTAATGAGCTAATGCAAAATAAAGTTGTTTACAATATGTAAGTTTGCTAGTCACTCCTCACCTATTATCTTCATCAGCGTCAGTAGCAGTAACCGTAACTAGCGGTGTCCCAGGAGGTTCGTCTTCCGCTATCTCAACGTCGTACTGAGCCGGGGCAAACACTGGGTCGTTGTCGTTAACATCTTGCACAACCACCACCACTGAAGCCGTCGCTGACCGAGGAGGGGTTCCGCCATCTGTCGCTGTTACCTGTCGACCAAATAACAAAATAGTAGAAGTTAATCGAAATATAAGCAGGTTTCTTTAAGTAAAATTTACACCATAACCCGTAAGGCAGCAGTGGTGTATAAACGAGTTTCAGGACTGAAAAAAAACGCCCGATTGTCTAGACTAGAATGCTCAACAAAGCTTTGCATACGCGAAAAGCTATAACTGCGAGGGAGGGCTAGGAGCCGTTTTCTATGACCTTATGAGTGTCGAAATATAATTTGCAGCATAAACGGCCGTATCTTTTTTTTGCGTTAACTTAGAATTTTTATTTTTTTTACAGCTTCAAGGAACTGTAGACCTGTGTACATGGTTTTAATTTCAACTCGATACCTCCACTTGTTCCCGAGATAAAGGGTCTTGATAGACAGACGGACAGATGGACAGACGGAAAACAAAGTGATCCCTATAAGGGTTCCGTTTTTCCTTTTGAGGTACGTAACCCTAAAACACTTTTATTCTTTAAATTTTGACATATAATATTGACATATTAAGTATTTTTTTTTGGTTTCCTGAGATAAATGACTATGGATGAATTATTAATTAACTTTGTAAGAATTGAAACGTATTTGCATGTCATGTTTGGTGAAATATGAGATACTTAAACGTAATTTTGTAAGATCTTATGTACCGTATTTTTGGCAAATAAAAATTATTATTATTATAATTATTATTTAGAGAAAAGCATGGGGTGCTTAATTACATTAGCTCTTGAAAATATTCGATCTGTCCAATTAAATTGAGCACCCCCCACGCTTTTCTCTAAATAATAATTATACTTTTCGTTCATCATTTAGTTTCTATACAAAAAAGTTATTTTTCACTTTTTAGTCAGATTTAATATAAAAGCGTGTTATTTTTATTTACCATTATTTTATTATGCACTTTTTAGTGCGCACTATGACCGCCGATGAAAGTACTTATATTATTAAAAAAAAATCTTAACACCGCCAACTTAACAATGACAACACCATTTAGTGACGTTTAGCTGAACTAACATTCCAAACGTTTAATTTATTAGTCCTGGCGATTCTTATCAGGATAATGGGATATTCTTATCGAATTGTTGTAATCATCGGTGTTTGATAACTCTATAAAGTTTAAATGAAATCGTGTAAAGTGGGTCAAAATCGAGCCCAACGAGTCAGTTACATACAAACATACAGGAGTTACAAACATACAAGTGAAACTAATATAAGTGTGTTAAAAACATCTTTAAGTTTCGTGGTAGGTAGGTAATCTAGCTACTTAGGTACTTACCTAATGTTCATCAGTGTCATCCGCGCTAGAACTTTCTAACCGGACGAGCTGCGGATCAAACTGTCGACCTTCGACGTCTAGACACATGCGCGCACGATTCAGTGTATCCTCGTGAACCCGTTCTAGGATTCCCCCTTCTTGAGACCGCTCCTTAAGTTCATCGAATGCGTCAATGATTTTTTGACGCATCTCATCAGCGGTTTCGCAAGGGCGGTCGAAAACTTTGTCCTTGACGAACCCCCACAAAAAGAAATGCATGGGTGTTAAATCAGGTGATCGTGCAGGCCATGCATGAGGCCCATACCGCCCAATCCATTGATCGCCGAACAGCTCTGTCAGCCGCTCCCGAACACGTCTCACAATGTGTGAAGGGACACCGTCTTGCTGGTACCATATTTCTCGTAGTTGCGCCAGAGGCATGTTGTCCAAAGCATCTGTTATGTACCGGTTTAACAGATTCAGGTAAGCACCCTCATCCATTTTTCGTGGCAAGAAAACAGGACCGAGAATCTGGTTCCCAACTATGCCTGCCCACACATTATGTTTCCAGTGTATCTGGACACCCGTCTCTTGGGGCTCGTTTGGATTTTCCAAAGACCAATATTGGTCGTTTCGGCGGATCATAATGCCGTTGTTTGTGAAGGTGCACTGGTCTGTAAATATCACATTTTTCACAAACCCGGGGTTCTGGTGTAGCAACCATCGGCAATAAGCCATCCGGCGTCGTGCATTACCCGGCATAAGTGCTTTCACTTGTTGAGTTTTGTGGGACTTTAGCCTATTCCTCTTCAACACCTCGTGCACAGTTGTATGAGATACCTTATGGCGACTGCCTTTCTGTCTCTCAAGAACTTTTGCAGCGGTTCGCACTCCTATACTAGGGTATTGCTGCATCACGTCCAGGATGGCTTGCTCAGTCTCAGGTCGTATTTGCCGGCCGACCCCTTTACTGGCGGGCATGATTGGTTGGTTGTCCAACAGACGCTGTACAGCTCCGGTGATAACTCGACCATCGGAAGGCTGGTGCGCATTAGGATATTCAATCTTGTACAGGCGTAAAGCCTCGGACGCATTACAATGTGCCCTTCCATAACAGTATATCATGTTGAGATATTCGCGGGCGCTATAAAAATACCACTGAGACATCTTGTTTTCAATATTCAACAATCACCACGATCACAAGTCCACAACACCAAACACTCTCAACACAAAATCTACACACAGGTTAGAGAGAATATGTCTAGTAAATCTAAGATATCGTCTGAAGTTGCAACTTTTTAGCGATCAATTTTGATGGTTAAAAAATATTCTGGCGTTTACAAACTGTATGAGAGTGGTAGCTGGCTCCTTTAGATTCAGAAATATTGGAAATCTTAATTCGAAATACAATTAAAAGAAAATCGAATCGCAAATAATGTAATTGTAAAACTGAAAAATAACAGAAACAAACGTGACAATAGCTAAGCATACACACACGGATCTGCCTGACAGACCTGCCTAACTGGCATGCCTGGCGGACAGAACTGCTGATGTATGGTGAAAATAGACATACATTTGCGTGTCTGATGCCTGCCCGTTGCCCGTGCTCAAATCGACCAGATTAGGCACTGCGCAGAGGCAGATCCGAACATCCATCTGTGAGTGTGATGGTAGTGACAGAGGTGCCCGCCACATCTCAGTTGGGCACTAACAATAATGGTGTACACACTTTTGGTCATAGAAATGGCATTAGGAGTTTCATTTAATTAATAGGTATTCAAAAGCTGAGATTGGATATACTTGAAGAATGCATGTGCAGTTGATGCCGGCAGAGTAGAATAGCATCAAAGGGGTATTGATCACCTTATACTCCGTCCACCAATCAAAGGAGAGGCCTTGTGTCCCAGCAGTGGGTCAAATTATAAAGGCTGTTATGATGAAGAATGCATACAAAGAACAGGAGACATTAGAAAAGCAACTAAACAACTATTAGATAAACCAAACTAGATACCAAATTTAATTAATAAAAACCATAAATATGAAAAGCATCGTCCAGAAATCTTAGCTACTAGTTTTTTCACAGAACTGTATGAAAGGAAAAACGCTATACAAACAACAAGCTTAACAGGAGAAACGAAGTACCATACATAACCTCTGCAGAAACAGATAAGCTGTGAAATCTCAAAAGAAAGACAAAGCTCCAGGATCAGATGGCATTACCAACGAGTTCCTCATACTAAATAAAGACCACCTAACACCAATTCTCAAACACCTTTTCTCAGTGCTTCCATTGGGTGCAGCGATGTATTGGACACTATTTTGAAAATATATAATAAAACGAATAAAGTTAGTTTTTGATCTCTAAGAACTTTCAGATTGATCCTCGTACAAACACGAGGTAAATATCGCCCTAGCGCGTCGAAAGTGAGGTCTTTTTGAGGAGTTTATTTATAACCTCTAGTTCACTAATTAAATTTTATGAGCAAGAGCAGTATCACGCTGGCGTTTAAGAGACGGGAGATAGGTGGCGCAGGGTTAATATGTGTACACATTTTTCTATTCTTAAGAGGAAACACAAGGCCCTTTTTTCCATACAAACGTAGTCCCCTGTTTCCTCCCTGGACAATGCCGGTAGAGTTATAATTTTTTTCCTGAATATCTACGGCTACTATTAACATGTCCCTATGTTTTCGTTTTTTTCATAAATTAACTATTAAAAGATATATGAACGTTCAAAAACCTAAAAAAATGGCCAAATTTTCCTCTGTGTTCAAACATCCAGGAAACAAATTTGACTAAATTATATTAAAAAGTTAAAACATAGGAACACAGCTCAAGCCTTTGTTATCTTTTTTATGAAAAAAGAACTTAAATCGGTTAAGTTTTGGATAAGAAATCAGGGGACTACGAAACGTTGATTTTCTATTCTTTTAATAGGTATTTTCAGTCCAAGCTGCCGTTGTCTCTATCGCGCTCTGCGGGGGGAGGCTTGAGGTTAGGGAGACGCGGAATAACACGTATACACTCATGACGTGACATGTAGTCGATAATTTTATCGATTTAACCTAGTGTTGTTCATCGATATCGATATTTCTAGATGAATATTTTGCGTGCAGTGTATTTAACACATTATGATGTTCGATTGTTAGCTCGACTGCGCAGATGCTACTGCTCAAATTAACTTCACTGCCCCTTTGGCAACTTAGGATTATCACGCGGCCTTCCGCCACTGCGAAAACTAATCCCATCGCCCCCCTATGGGTTCCGTTCGCCTTCCGCGTTCATACCCTGCCCGCCTAGCATGACCACCGAAACACGATATGATATAGCCATTCATCGCTTTGAACTGTCTTAAACATATAATAGGACTAGCTGTGCCCGCGACTTCGTCCGTGTGGATTTCCCATTTTTGCAACATTTTTCATTGATGCTCAACTCCTATTAGTCGTAGAGTGATGCTATGGAGGTATATAGGCATATATCAGGGTTTCCCATACTGCGCGTCGCGATGCCCTGGCACCCCAGGGTTCGCGGTTCTATCCCGGGGGCGGGCGTAGTGAGACGATCCACATAGAATGGCTGTCTAGCTGCTATGCGAGCTAGTCGAACGAAAATAAATAAAGAGAAAGAAATGAAAGTCGCGATTTCAAAAGTTGAGCCCGGATCGACTGCCTAGGGCGGGCGAAAAAATAATTTTCGGACAGTTTCCTAAAATCTATGGCACGGAACCCTTCGTTCACGCGTCCCACTCCTTCTAGGCCGTTTTTTTACTATTTTTACAGGATGTCTCTGATGACCTTCTTTGAGTCACCAGGGCTTTTAGTAAAAGAGAGGACCTCGGTGGGTCCTCAAGCTTTAAGGTCGAATCACTCCAGAGAGGATTCCTGACCGGTGAGCATCTCCCTCGGAGGAGTCTCTGAACCTATTAGAGTTTCTAAGGCGTCCGAATCTGACGGGATGTTTAGTTCCTAAGATAAGCGCGTTCAACCAAACAAAAAACAACTCAGTAAAGATGCGTGCGCAGTACTTGATCATTATTTAGCTGCGGAGTTATGTTAAAACTATGATATCTCTAAAGATATTCATTGAAATCTAATGATGTAAAGAACAATTTTGTACAAAATTAATTACTTGTGATGAATAATGTATTTATTTTGATAAGGAATAATATTATGTTTACAAAAATACCTTCGCATCTAATGCATTATTTTAGAACAAAATTTATTAACAAAAATAGGTTATAGCGAGTCAACCTTAAGAGATAGATAAATGCTCTCTGAAACTTTTTTTTAGAACTTTTAACGGAAAATAATTCCGTGATACAGAATTTTTGCGTAACTTTAACCGTTTACGCAGCGCACGCAAAGAAAACTCTGAAAATCAAAATTTATTATTTTCCGTTTATTTCAAACTATGATACCTATTTCTTAAGATATTCATTGAAATCAAATGAAGTCCTGAACAATTTTGTGCAAAATTAATTACTTGTGATAAATAATGTATTTATTTTGATAAGGAATAATATCATGCATACAAAAACACCATCGCAGATAATGCATTATTTTAGAACAAATTTGTTTACCAAAAAGACAGGTTATAGTGAGCCAACCTTAAAATATAGATATATGCTGTCGCGGACTTTTTTTTAAAATTTTATTTGAGAACAATTCCGTCATACATGATTTTTACGTAACTTTAACCGTTTACGCAGCGCACGCAGTGAAAGCTTTGAAAAGAAATATTTTTTCCCTCGTTTTTGCAACATTCTTCATTGATGCTCAGCTCCTATTGGACATACCGTGATGTTATATAGCCTATAGCCTTCCTAGATAAATGGACTATCCAACGAAAAAAGATTTTTTCAATTTGAGTCAGTAGTTGCTGAGATCTTAGGGTTCAACCAAACAAACAAACTCTTCAGCTTTATTATTAGTATATATAATGGAATAGGATATAACAGTCGCCTTGAAATTTTATACAAGCTGCGAACATGTTTAAGCTTTGGTGTACATGTTCGCAGTTTCGATAAAATTTCAAGTTGGCGGTTATATCCAATGATTTTTGACAGTTTGAAGCGATAAATGGCTAAATCATATCGTGTTTCGGTGTTCATGCTAGGCGGGCTGGTCTATCTAGGAAAGCGCGTGCACTTTCCCCTCTCCTGAGGGGGCTGCTGCTTCCGATAGCCTTATAGCCACCACACTAGGCAAGGGGTGCTTAGTTGGTAAGAGTCCGACATAACCCGAAGGCCGTCTTTCAGGTATCCATGAGGATAACACCACCTTCTTCCATCAGGATCCGGAAGGTCTTCTTGGCCTCGATTCGTTTCTTGCTCACTTCTCGAAGGGGAAACAGACCGAAAAGTTAAGGGGAATAAAACGATCTCAAAATCTCAAAACACAAGCCGATATAAAACAGTGAAGTAATAAGTAAGTACAATATAAGGTAATACAATAATTACACGAAACAAATACTCCGTAAGCGCCGAAATCAACTTGTCGACTGCAAGGCAGAGTAACGAAAGTCTCTGGGAGCGTGCCGGCCGAGCGCAGGCGGACGCGGCGCCACGCAAACATTGACAGTCACTCTCACACATTGATAGCTCGCGCGGCCGGGCACTGCGCGACAGCAATAGATTTTACAAATACCTATTTTTCATTTCTCTAGCCCGTGGTGTTTCCTCTTAATTAATGGCGTCGCGATACATAACATTTTGCCAATGTCAAGTGAAAATGTATGTAAAGTAACAATAAAATGTACGGTAGATTAGAGTTAATAAATGGAGTCTCTCAACAAGTGTTATTACAACAAGATCTCGGGAGAAACTTCGGTACACATTTTTGTTTAAAAAACACCTTTAAGTTTCGTGGTAGGTAGGTATTCTAGCTACTTAGGTACTTACCTAATGTTCATAAGTGTCATCCGCGATAGGACTTTCCAATCGCACGAGCTGCTGTTCAAACTGGTGACCTTCGACGTCTAGACACATGCGCGCACGATTCAGTGTTTCTTCGTGAACCCGCTCTAGGAATCCCTCTTCTAGTAACCTCTCCTTAAGTTCTTCGAATACGCCAATGATTTTTTGACGCATCTCATCAGCGGTTTCGCAAGGGCGGTCGAAAACCTTGTCCTTGACGAACTGCCATAAAAAGAAATACATGGGTGTTAAATCAGGCGATCGTGCAGGCCATGCATGAGGCCCATGCCGCCCTATCCATTGATCGCCGAACATCTCTGTCAGCCGCTCCCGAACATGTCTCACAATGTGTGAAGGGACACCGTCTTGCTGGTACCAAATTTCTCGTAGCTGCGCCAGTGGCATGTTGTCCAAAGCATCTGTAATGTACCCGTTTATCAGATTCAGGTAAGCATGCTCATCAATTTTTTGTTGTGGCAAGAAAACAGGACCGAGAATCTGGTTCCCAACTATGCCTGCCCACACATTATGTTTCCATCGTGTCTGGACACCCGTCTCTTGGGGCTCGTTCGGATTTTCCCAGGACCAATAATGGGCGTTTCCGTTTCGACGGCTCTTAATGCCGTTGTTTGTAAAGGTGCACTGGTCTGTGAATATCACATTTTTCACAAACCCGGGGTTCTGGTGTAGCAACCATCGGCAATAAGCCATCCGGCGCCGTGCATCACCCGGCATAAGTGCTTTCACTTGGTGAATTTTGTAGGGATTTTGCTCATTCCTCTTCAACACCTTGTGCACAGTTGTATGAGATACCTTATAGCGACTGTGATGGCCTCGCTTTCTCTGAAGAACTTTTGCAGCGGTTCGCACTCCTATACTAGGGTTTTGCCGCATCACGTCTAGGATCGCTTGTTCAGTCTCAGGTGATATTTCCCGGCCGCCCCCTTCTCTTACGGGCATGATTGGTTGGTTGTCCAAAATACGCTGTATGGCTAAAGTGATAACTCGACCATTGGAAGGCTGGTGTGCATTAGGATATTCAATACTGTACAGGCGTAAAGCCTCGGACGTATTACAATGTGCCCTTCCATAACAGTAAACCATGTTTAAATATTCGCGGGCGCTAAAAAAATACCGAGACATCTTGTTTTCAATATTCATTAACAATCACCACGATCACAAGTCCACACCACCAAACACTTTCGACACAAATCACACTGAAATTTGTGATAAAGGGTCTCGTTCAGCGGCTACACTCCGACACGGGTTACTTAGAGAAAATATTACTGTCTAGTAAATCTCAGATATCGTCCGAAGTTGCAACTTTTTAGCGGACAATTTTGATGGTTAAAAAGATTCTGACGTTTACAAACGCTGTAAGAGAGTGGTAGCTGCTAAGAGCAAATGGTCTATTTGCTCTTAGGGTAGCTGACTCCTTTAGATTCCGAAATGTTGGAAATACAATGAGGATGGAAACGGCATTTTTTTTTTTTTTTTTTAAATATAGACTTTTCAACTTAAAATATGGCATTTAAATTATCTGTAGCACTTCAAATGGCTTCACAATAAATTTTCAAAGATTCGAAAAATAGCCACGCGCTAATTTTTCCTATAAGCTGCATGCGCCTGGCGTGACGTCATAGAATTCTGTCGCTTGAGCGTCGTCGTTTGGAAACGACACAAGAACATAAACAAGTATAAAAACCTTTATCCAACATTAGTATGCGTCATTGCTGTGAAGATCATTTCGAGTATTCGAGGTGTTTTTTTAAAGGATACTTAACTCTTTAACCGACTTTCAACAAGGAGAAAGTTCTATGTTCGTCTGTATGTATTTTATTAATGTATGTTCACCGATATCTGTCACTTGTGGACCGATTTTCAAAATTCTTTTTTTACTCAATAGTGTATGTATACTCCTATACTCCTGAGGTGGTCCCATTGTCACCAAGTCAGGATGCGATGGTGGGAAGCCAGGGAAGTCGAGGGCAACTCTCAAATTTTATAGCAAACTAGCTTCCGCCCGCGACTTCGTCCGAATGGACATTTTACCCCCTTAGGGGTGGAATTTCCAAAAATCCTTTCTTAGCGGATGCCTACGTCATAACATCTTATTATTATTTATTTATCTACCCGCATGCCAAATTTCAGCCTGATCCGTCCAGTGGTTTGGGCTGTGCGTTGATAGATCACTATGTCAGTCAGTCAACTTTGAGTTATACATGTATATATTTAGAGTTTCTTCCGAGATCTTGTAAAAACACGTGTTGAGAGACTCCATTTTTAACCTCAATCAACCGTACAATTTTTATTACTTTAGTTAGATTTTCACTTCACATTGGCAAAATGCGTACGCTTAATGCGACGCGATGCCATTAATTAAGAATAGAAGTTAAATAGATATAACGGCGCGTGGTATTATCTATCATAAATGTTTTATTAGGGCGGGTATCCCCGAATGGAGTTGTGACTGTCATGCAAGGAGCTTATATTTTATTCCTAATCTATCTTCGTGCTGTCATGACCTCAGACCAATGATTATAAGTCATGACAGTTGGACATTATGGTAGATGTCAACGGTGAGCAGACACAAAACCATTGGCTCTAATCCTACATTATTTAAGTAGCTTCCAGGTATTTTGAATTGGACAGGAACTTCAGCATCACACTAGCGTGTACCAAATACGCCGGAGCTATTATTTTACTCCTATGGGATTTGGCACAACGTAAACGCAGCGCAACCAGACGCCCCTTCCTCGGCGATCCGACACATATATATATTTAGATAAAACGGTTTTCATATTTTTTCTAAAGCTATTCTAGTATTTGCGTTTGGTAGTCATCTCATGTTGATGAGCTGATGATGGAAGATAAAACTCCTTAACTGTTAGGAGTTGGTTGATGATTATTTAAATATTAGAGATACCTCAAGACTGATAGTTGTATTCTTTCAGGTTATTCAGGTGACCTGATGATGGAAGGAAAACCTCCTTAGCGGTTAGGAGTAGGATGATAATTCTTTAAATATTAAAGGTACCAAAAGAGCGATAGTTATATTCTTTCAGTATATTCGAGTGAGCTGTTGATGGAAGGAAAAACTCCTTAACGATTAAGAGTTGGATGATAATGCTTTAAATATTATAGGGATCTAATTACGTATAGACCGATAGTTGTATTAGTTTAGCTTCTTAGGTGATCTCACGATGGAAGGCAAAGCACTGTAACGGTTAGGAGTTGGATGTTCATCTTTCTGGTACCGGGTGCGCTATTACATGTCATCCAGTATAATAAATAGAAAAATTTAAAAAATACAAAATAAATAAAAATAAAGACGTAAGAAGTCCTCTTATGTACAGAGACAAAGGGGATTTTATTGGTCTAAGAGGGGATATATGTTTTGTTTAATGAAGCCAAATAAATTTATTTTGATTTGATTTGATTTAAAGTTTTAATATTTATTTATACTTATTTACATACTTATCTACATACTTATAACGGAGTAAACTAGAGGTTGTCGATCTACGAAAATTAGGTAGACCATTTAGATGGTGGGTTGACAACATTAAAGCCATAGTAGGCACCACCTGGACAGGAATAGCTAATGATAGGAGAGAAATGGCGACAGTTGGAGGAGGCCTTTGTCTAGGAGACTAGTGACATACAGACAGAGAGTCCATGCATGATAAGTGTAAAATGTGAAAGTTTCTTATAAATAATGTAATGCAAAATACTGTCTGAATAAAGGCTATTATTATTATTCAAAAGCTGATTTAGGGGTGAGGGGTAACCCTCTGTCTAAATAGCATAGGTTAAGGAAAAAAAAATTTTAGTTCAAGATACTATAAAATCTTTAATAATTTAAAATATCAACAGGTTCATGGATTGACATGTCTCTAAATAGATTCATGTGGCTACTATATCACTGCTGTTTTTATAGCCATTACTTTACTCCTCTTCTTTGCTTTATTTCACCAAAACAAATAAATTCGTCACATATTATTGCTAGTTTTTGCTTTGACAGAGACATTTTTACAGAGACATAGGGGATTTTATTGGTCTGAGAGGGGATACATGTAAAGTTTTAATATTTATTTATACTTATTTATATACTTATCTACATACTTATAACGGAGTAAACTATAGGTTGTCGATCTACGATACTATGTGACTGCGATGCACTAGCCAATAGGCAATTATATTTAAGGGTTTAGGTTACCCTAAACCAGAGGACACACCCAACATCGTGAAACTCATACAAAATGTTTTCGATGTTGGCAGGGATGGGTGATAAGGAAAGGGAAAGCACAAAAGATCCCATAGGATCGAAGTGCTCTGAGACACATCCTCAGCCCCTTGCTTAAGAATAGAATAGAATACCCTGTACGGGACCATATCAATAGAAAAAATAAACTAACCATACTAACACTAGGAATAAGTAATTATAAACTAACAAAATTAATAAATTAAAATCTCATAATATAACTTAGATATGAAATAAAAAGGCATTATTATTAATATTGCATTTAACAGTACAGGTATAGGTGCATTAAAAATTTGTATGAAGATTTATTAATTTATTATTAAATTTGTATGATTAGTGTCACAATGGAGTGGAGTACCACACTGGAACGTGTTAATGTCCCTATTTCTGAATCTAAAGGACACCTATTTCTCTCTATCTGGGACAACTAAAGCTGGACACCAATCTCATATAACATTTGTAAGCATCAGAGTGTTTTAAACCATCATAATTGATCACTAAAAAGTTACAACTCTCGAACGGGGTAGTTGTCAGTCAACCGAATGTCATGCTACATGTTGTACATGCTTGCTGAGGCTTGGGAAGCGTCCACAAGCTCCCAGGCTTTACAATAACTTAGATGCCATATATATGCTGGCGAGTGCATTAGTGCGATTCAATTTTTATATATTCGTCAGATTTGACAATTTTGCCAAGGTCCAGGAAAAGACATGGGTTGTAGTAAGATTATTACTATTACTTTTGTGATTATCATCCAGTTGGGTTTCAGACAGGTAAGCCTGGCAGAAGTGGATTTCAAAATTTTCTGCCATCGCATTTTATTTGAAATTTTTAATTTAAGGCAGAAAAGTGGTGGATGTTAAAAATGTAAACCATACCAAGTAACTAATAAGTGAATTCACTTTTATTTTTAATATATCAAGGTAATAAATAAAAATTATTTCGCGTTGGCTGTGAATGAACACGCCGGCAACCGGCAAGCCTCGGCAAGCGTGTAGGAGCGGCCGCACATTATAAGAAATTTCTTAATAAAATTTTTCTAACGTGCGGGATTTAATACAAAATATATGCACAAAGTGCCATCCGGCGAGCGTCAGAATATTTCTGTTAGTTAATTCTTTTAATGTGCGGCTGCGCTAAATGTAGCATCATACCGAAAGGTCCGGAGCACAGTAGAGTTTAAACTATAGTTCGAACTACAACAAAAACAAAAAGTCCTTTCACTTTAACGTGTTCAGGAGCAATAATGCTCAACTAAACATTACATGGACTTCGGCAGAGAAACTTAGTACGAGACAATGCAGCACAAAATACACGGAATAACTCGAAACGAAAATCACAAAACTTTAACAAACACAAAAATAATAAGCAGAAAATGGCTACCCACAGATTAGAAAATAACTGCTGCGCGCGTCATCATGCGCGGTGCGCGTGGCTTTTTTTTTCTTAAATTTTCCGTATTACGGGACGGCAAAGGGATCTAGCCCATACATCCAAGTCTTCAGTTTGTAACAGTGACGTAGGATTGGTTTGTAACCGACTTCCAAAAAGGAGGAGGTACTGTATTTGTCTGTATGTATTTTTTTTCATGTATGTACACCGATATTTCCGTCATTTGAGGACCTATTTTTAAAATTCTTTTTGTATCCGATAGTGTTTCCTCCTGAGGTGGTCCCATTGTCACTAAGTCAGGATCTGATGATGGAGCTAGCGAAATCGAGGGCAACCCTCAAATTTTATAGGCATGTATAACGTTTTTCATATTTTTAACCGACTTCCAACAAGGAGGAGGTTCTGTATTCGCCTGTGGGGCATTCCACGGGAAATGGGAAAAGGAGTTATTTTCTTAAATTGATATGATTATAACCAATTTATTCTTAACACAATGTATATTAGTTAAATTTACATGATCTGTACAAATTAGTTAGAAAAAAACAAGATTAAGTATTTTTTTTACTATGACAAGTTGTTGCTTATTGTGAACAAGTCATAGGATTTTTTTGCACTATATTGGCAATACTGTTTTTGGACATTTTGATAAACATTTTCTAGCAAACAGCATCGGAGAGTGATAAGTATTTCTTGAATTTTAATTTGGACTAAAAATGCAGCTGAAAAGGTAACAATTTTACTCTAAAACCTATAAATACAAAGAGCATGTAGCATGTCCCACCAGTCACAGGAAAACATACAAAAGTTGTATTTCTAGCCTCAAAATGCGTTTTACTGAAAAGGAGCTTGCTGGAAAGTAAGAATTGACTAATTGTTAAACTATTTAGCATATTTTTCTGGTGCAATGTGTTAAAGGGTGGGAAAGAGGTGGTTTTCATTTTTGTCCCACCAGTCACTGTGACTGGTGGGACATTTTTGTAAAACTTGTTATGGACTGTTCTAAACATTTCTAGACTGTTTCTATGCTTTTTTGTGAGTTGTGATAGCTTTTTCTGCTTTTAAGATGAATTCTGCTGAGCGAAAAATGAAATCTAGAGCATATTTGAAAATTGATGAAAGTAGTGGCAGACTGCTCTAGATAACAAAAAAAAATATATGATCAAAAAAGACGAGATAAGGGTAAAGCTTTATGTGAAACTAATTAGACTGCTAAAATTCAGAGGAGAGAGACAGTGAGCCTATGTAAAAAAAAAGAAAAAGTTAGAGGGTATTAAGAAGACGTGTGTTTCGCTGTTGGGTTCATATAAGACAATAAATACCTTGAAAAAAGCAGTTGGCAAAATTAAAAAAGCTCTTCCTACAAGTCCAACCAAAAAATCAGCTGTACCAATACTGACGGAGGCTATTCATCTAATTAATAAAACGGCTAACACTATAGCCATTACGGATAAGACAAAGAAGTTGGTCATACATATCATTTAAGAAAATGACTGAAAGCTGGTATAAGAAAGTACTATGTTGATTTCTTCAAAGATTTTGATAATAATTGTTAATTCGCTATAATATTAGATTCATAATTAATTAAATATTCCAAATATGACATAAAAATTAGTAATTTTTTTGGCCAATTTCGTACTTGTCCCACCAGTCACAACACGATGTCCCACCAGTCACAATTTCTACTTTCTATATTTTCTTGTAGAAATTTAATTTGGTGCTAATTTTTTGTTTCTGTTGTAGTCTATTTAATCATTTTCATAGTAAAGTAAAAGACATCTGGCTATCTATTGTATTTGGGCTAAAATCTCGATTGACAGTGAAGAAGGCGGAAGTGAGGTATTTTTGACTGTCCCACCAGTCACACTCCTTTAACCACGAAAATATCACCAAAATATTTATATAGGTTATTTTTTTCGGTAATAGTTTTATAAGTCGGTTCATAATCTATTGTAAAATATCTATTTGATCAATATATTAGATCAAAATACAAAGTTACAGGTCTAAATATTAGGGATTCTGGAGTAAAATGTCCCACCAGTCACTATGGAATGACCCCTGTATGTATTTTTTTTTATGTATGTACTCCGATATCTCCGTCATTTGGACCGATTTTCGAAATTCTTTATTTATTCGATAGTGTGTTTAGTGAGATAGTGAGTTTTTAATATCCGGTATCCGGCCGGATATTGAGTTACTATGCGGTATCCGGCCGGATAGTGAATTTAGGCCGGATACCCGATAGTTACCGGATATCCGTTTCATCTCTAGTGTTTACTCCCGAGGTGGTCCCATTTTCAGCAAGTCAAGGTTTGATGATGGGAAGCCAGGTAAATCGGGGGCAACCCTCAAATTTTATAGGCATGTATAACGTTTTTCATATTTTTTCTAAAGCTATACTACCTAGCATTTGCGTCTGGTAGTCATCATCTCATGTCGATGAGCTGATGATGGAAGGTAAATGTATGTTCACCGATATCTATCATTTGTGGACCGCTTTTCAAAATTCTTTTTTTATTCGATAGTGTATACTCCTGAGGTGGTCCCATTGTCACCAAGTCAGGATCTGATGATGGAAAGCTAGGGAAATCGAGGGCAACCCCCGGAAAACGACGGAAAGGGAGGGTTATTTATATTTTTTATAAATCTATTCTAGTATTATAGCGTCTGGTAGTCATCTCATGTTGATGAGCTGATGATGGATGGTAAAACTCCTTAACTGTTAGGAGTTGGTTGATGATTCTTTAAATAGTAAAGGAATCTAAAGACCGATAGTTGTATTCTTTCAGGTTATTCAGGTGAGCTGATGATAAAACGATAAACTCCTTAATGATTAGGAGTTGGATGAAAATTCTTTAACTATTAAAGGTACCTAAAGGGCGATAATTGTATTCTTTCAGGTTATTCAGGTGAGCTGATGATGGAAAGCAAAACTCCTTAACGGTTAGGAGTTGGATGATAATTCTTTAAATATTACAGGCACGTAAAGACCTATTGTTGTATTCTTTCAGGTTATTCAGGTGAGCTGATGATAAAACGATAAACTCCTTAATGATTAGGAGTTGGATGAAAATTCTTTAACTATTAAAGGTACCTAAAGAGCGATAGTTGTATTCTTTCAGGTTATTCAGGTGAGCTGATGATGGAAAGCAAAACTCCTTAACGGTTAGGAGTTGGATGATAATTCTTTAAATATTACAGGCACGTAAAGACCTATAGTTGTATTCTTTCAGGTTATTCAGGTGAGCTAATGATGGAAGGAAAATCTCCTTAACGGTTAGGAGATGAATGACATTTTTTAAAATATTAAACGTACCTAAAGAGCTATAGTTGTATTCTTTCAGGTTATTTAGGTGACCTGATGATGGAAGGGAAACTCTTTAATGGTTAGGACTTGGTTGATAACTATTTAAATATTAAAGGTACTCCTATAGGCCGATACATACATACGATTACGCTTGTAATCCCATGGCGGGTTGAACAGAGCCTTAGGTAACATTTTGTCACACATAAAACTACCTCTGACAGTAAGGACCATGCAGTGCCTCCAAATAGTGACAGGTTGCCAGCCTGTCGCCTACATAAAAGGGGCACCAAACCCAAAAAATAATCTCCAGAATGGCAACGCACTTCTAATGTTAAGTGATTTCTCCTTAATATTGCAAGTGTCTACAGGCACTACAGGCGACGGAACCAGAACCAGGACACCGGATGGGCCGCAAGTTTGTTTGCCATCTCGTAATCAGGGATGTAACGGAGGTAGTTTTATCGGAACCGAAGTCGGAGTCGGAGTTTTTAAATTTGATTTATCGGAATCGGAATCGGAGTCGGAATCGGAGTCGGAGGCAGGGTCAGAAGTGGTGGCATGAGAAAGAATTTTTATTTACAGACAAATAAAACATTCTTTAATCAATTATTTTTAAATTATAAAATAAAACACAAACAATGAAAAAAAATTAGCATATTATTTCCAAATAAACAAAAACACACATTATATTAAATGAACAAAACTGTTCATAACAGTCGACACAGGCCGCCGTCGCCGCTATGTTATGCTTCGACCTCCGATTAAAACCTCCGATTTAAAAGTGTCGGAGCCGAAGTCGGAACCGAAGGTGTAATAATAATCGGAAGTTCCGACTTAACGGAACCGGAGTCGAAGCTCCGTAACATCCCTGCTCGTAATATATGTATACAACATGTAAACTAAATAACCAACACCCTGAATACAGGTGGTTTGGGATCGGCTTCCGAGTTGATTTCAATAATTTTTTTTTTAAAAAAAAGGATTATTTTTTAAAAAAAAAAAAACAAAATGTACCCAGAAAATGTTGTACAATATTTTCTGGGTACTTTTTGGTATATATACAATTATTCCATGAAGATAGAATTCTATCTTCATGCAATTATTCACTCTAAAAATAGAAAAATAAACAACATTAAAAAAAAAGTCAAACTGACTTCAAAAAGTATACAATAACCTACTTATGATTGAAATTGATACCAAATTAAATAGAAACGAAAAACATGGAAAAAAATCATGTCATGGATAAGTGCTGAGACGGGACTTGAACCCGCGACCTTTAGCTATCCGGGCGACTGCTCTTCCAATTGAGCTACACAGGACTGTTTGACCACGAATTTAGCCATGTATTTCGTTTTTTTTGATTGCGTCATCAAGCTGACGTATGCCTAACAATGTTGCAGATATACATCTTTAACACCCGATGAGATATTTTTACAAATACCGTCGATCAGTTAAGTTAGACAATATTGCTTATTTGAATTTTTTTTTTAACCTACTTATTAAAATGTGTGCTAGGTACCTCCTGTACTGTTTGAAGTCGGTGCCAAGCCAACTAAGTATTCTATAGGTCCGCCTGCCACATCACATTCATTGATCAAACCATCCCGCGATTGCGACTGAACGCGCCAGCTTGGGTGATGAGAGGCCAAGAAGCTTATAGGTAAATGAGAGGCTCGTTGTGCTGAACTATTAGTGGCTTGGCACCGACTTCAAACAGTACAGGAGGCACCTACCTAGCACACATTTTATTAATATGGTATTTTTATATTTTTTGAAGTCTGTTTGATTTTTTTTTAAAACGTTGTTTATTTTTTACATTCTTGTATACCTACGTAGTATAGAGGAAGTCTTGTAATAGTCAAATAATTCGACCTTGAGATTTTGACGGATTTACACGTTTTGGACCTCCCTGAGTTCAAAAAACCGTTTTTACCGCAACCAAATTTAGCATGCATGTATGTAAGTATAACAAGTCCATGTGTATGACATGAAAATAAAAGGTTTCTATCAACTTTTGAGTCGTCGATCACGAAAGTTAAGCAACCAAGTGCGCGGTCGGTACTCGGATGGGGAACGAAACTTTAACATGCATGTATGACATCAAAATATAGGTACCTACCTAAAGTTTCTATCAACTTTTGAGTCGTTTCCAGTATACGAGAAAGTCAAGGGAAGTCAAAGACCACTCTCGATTTTTCTAAAGCTATACTAGCATTTACGTCTGGTAGTCATCATCTCATGTTGATGTGCTGATGATGGAAGGTAAATGTATGTTCACCGATATCTCTGTCATTTGTGGACCGATTTTCAAAATTCTTTTTTTATTCGATAGTGTATATCTTGAAGTGGTCCCGTTGTCACCGAGTCAGGATCTGATGTTAGAAAGCTAGGGAAATCGAGGGAACCCTCAAATTTTATGCATGTGGGTATAACGTTTTTCATATTTTTATCTAAAGCTATACCAGCATTTGCGTTTATAATCATCATCTCATGTTGATGAGCTGATGATGGAAGGTAAAACTCCTTAACGATTAAGAGTTAGACGATAGTTCTTTAAATGCTATAGGTACGCAGAGACCAAAAGTTTAATTTTAAGGTTCTTCAAGTGATCCCATTTCGCGATTGCGACGGAACGCGCCAGCTTGGGTGATGAGGGGCTCGTTGGGCTGAACGATTGGCATGGCTTGGCACCGAGTTCAAACAGTAGGTACTAGCACACATTAAAATAATATATTATTTTTATACATTTTGAAGTCGGTTTTTTGATTTTTATTGAAAAGTTGTTTATATACAAGAAGCTTATATTTTACTAGCTGTGCCCGCGACTTCTTCCGCGTGGATTTCCCGTTTTTGCAATGTTATGGATGTTATGAAGGTATATAGGCCTATATCAGGGTTTCCCAGACTGTGCGTTGCGCATCCCGGGGGCGTCGTGACGTGAGACGATCCACAATTCCACATAGAATGGCTGTCTAGCTAGCTATGCGAGCTAGTCAAACACAAATAAATGTACAGAAAGAAATTAAAGTCGCGATTTCAAAACTCCAGTTTTTCCGCCCCAGGAAAATTCCTAGGGGCGTCACTATGAAAATAAGCTAGGGAAGCCTTGGCCTATAGTCTTCCTCTATAAATAGGCAATCATAGAATTTTTCAATTTGAATCAGTAGTTCCCTTTTTTAGGGTTCTGTACCCGTAAACGGGATCATATTACTAAGATTCCGCTGTCCGTCCGTCCGTCTGTCTGTCCATCTGCCACCAGGCTGTATCTCATGAACCATGACAGATAGTTGAAAGTTTCTCAGATGACCTAGTTCTGGTGCCGCTATAACAACAAATACTAATAAAGAGAATAAAATAAATATTGAAGGGGCTCCCATAGAATAAACGTGATTTTTTTTGTTCGATTTTCATAACGGCAACAGACAGACGTTTGAAATATTCACAGAATATTTAGTTGTATTATTTACTTTAAAAACAAATAGTTAAATTAAAATAAAATTAATATGTAAGGGCCGTATCTACAACAAACGTGATTTATTTCTCGGTTTTAATAACGATAACAGGTAGAAACTTAAAATATTAACAAAATATTTATTTTAAAATTCAAATATCTTTCGGACAATTTTGGTAAAAATCTATGGCATGGAACCCTTCGTGCGCGCGTCCGACTCGCACTTGGCGGTTTTTTTTTACTATTTTTGCAGGATGTCTCTGATGACCTTCTTTGAGTCACCGGGGCTTTTAGTAAAGGGGAGGACCTCAGTGGGTCCTCAAGCTTTAAGGTCGAATCACTCCATTTCTTCCTGACCGGTGAGCATCTCCCTCGGAGGAGTCTCTGAACCTATTAGAGACTTTAAGGCGTCCGAATCTGAGGGGATCAGTATAGTTCCTGAGATAAGCGCGTTCAACCAAACAAAAAAACAACTCGGTATAGATGCGTGCGTAGTTGGCGTAGTACTTGATCATTATTAATTAGCTGCGGAGTTATGTTAAAACTATGATATCTCTGAAGATATTCATTGAAATCTAATGATGTAAAGAATAATACAAAAACAAAAGTCCTGCTCACTGACTGACTTACCCTTAAAATAAATAGCTGAAATTTTGCACAGAATTTCCTTTTATGATTTAGACAAAAGATACGACCGGTTTTTTTAAATTTCAACCCCTAAGGGGTAAAATAGGGAATGAAAGTTTATACTTATGGGGAAATAAAATCCTGTTCCCTCATATAAATTTCGTTCATTAAGTTTTCAGACTACATATTTTATTTGAAACTTTACAGGAGTACTCCTGTCGATAAATGAGTAAGAGGGGGTAAGGGGTGACAGAGTCTGAAAATCAATGAAACGTTGAAATGAGGCATTTGATAATAAATAAATACCTAAGTTCTGAAATTTCAACCCACATGGGGATGAAATAGGAAATGAACGTTCGTATGGAAGTCCCAACAAATTTTTCTATATTTGCTATACGTTACCTATATTTATTGAAAACATAGTGTATGATTAGTAAAAAGTTAATGCCCAAAAAAATTAAAATGTTGACCAATGTGTTTATTTCACGCTGACGAAGTTGCGGGCAAAAGCTAGTCCTCTATAAATAAAGAGGCGGAAGAGCGGTAGCTAATATCCCGTCAAAAAAGAAAGACAATGGTCGCAAAAAAAACCTTGGTGGGATGCAGAGTTCAAAACGTCGTAAACAAGCAGAAATCAACTATTGCAACTTGATGTCTGTGGATAATTTCGTTGAGGTAAAGAGGGTAACGGCAGCTACAAAGCGTCTTTTTTTTAAAAAAAAAGGATTGGGTTGGAACGCCTTTTGCCAAAATCTATCCCCTCGCACACCATCCGCCTTAATCTGGAAATCCATTAAACGCAATAGAGGCTCCTTCTCTTCCCTTCCGGAGTCGAATGATCATCGCGTTTGGATTTCCTTAACAAGTTGGCTCCTCCTGACGTCCGTCCCTCACTTAGACTGTTTCCCATCCAACTATCCCTACTCTATTCCATCCCATCCTTTTAATCAACCTTTCTTTCAAGAGGAACTCTCCTCCGCCCTAGAACACCTTAACGACTCCTCCCCCGGTCCAGACGGTATTCCCTACATGTTCATCAAGAGCGCTGGCCCCCACTCCAATCAGGTATTCCTAAGCCTACTAAATGCTTTTTTTTTATTTCGGCTACGCCCCCACAGAATGGAAATCTCAAGTGGTCATTTCAATTCTCAAACCAGGTAAAGAACACATCCTTAGGCTTTTCCTACCGGCCGATCGCCCTTTCGTCGACCCTGAGCAAAATTATGGAATACGTTATCAAGCAACGGTTGGAGTGGTTTGTTGAGTCCACACCCTGAAACAAATAGTAGAGAAACAGATAGAATTAAAAAAAAAATCTTTACCGTGCCTATGTCGATTATGAAAAAGCTTTTGGACCCATTTCACACGAGAGTATCTAGGATGCATTGGCACAGCAGAACCTCCCAACTATATACATACATCAATTATATTGCTAGGATTAAAAAATGATTAAATAAGGCGATCCACTATCACCAAGCATTTTTATAGCAGTTCTCCAAAACATCATAAAAGACTTAGACTGGGACAGAAAAGGAATCGAACATGACGGGAAATTTCTTAGCAACCCTGAGGTTTGCGGACGATATTGTTCTTTTCGCAAATACTTCGGGCCAGCTACAGGAAATGTTAGAGCAGCTATGCGCATCCAGTGAAAGCATCGGTCTTCAACTAAATAGGTACCTCAAAAACAAAAGTAGTCACCAGCGGCGCACAGAACGACATAGTAATAAACCAGGCACCCATTGAATACGTAGAAGACTACATCTGTCAAGTAAAACTAATCTCTTTCAAGAACACGAGACACAAAGATGAACTAGAACGGAGAATGAACAAAACCTGGAAAAACTTCTGGAGCTACAAGGAAATACTTAAATGGAAACTTCCAATAAGGTTAAAGAAAAAGGTATTAGACTCTTAACTTATTGCCCTGCCTTACATGCGGAACTCAAACCTGGATCGTCAACGAATACACGTTGTCAAAAGTAGGTACGTAATGTCAGAGAGCTATGGAGAGGAGTCTTTAGACATCAAGCTTATTGAAAGGCAAAATATAAAAATTCCTGTCATGGATAAAAAAACGAAAGACATGGCTCAATTCGCCGTGGTCAAACAGTCCTGTGTAGCTCAGTTGGAGGAGCAGTCGCCCGGATACCGAAAGGTGGTTCAAGTCCCGTCTCAGCACTTAACTATGACAGGAATTTGTCCATGTTTTTCGGTTTTCTATTTAATTTGGTATCAATTTCAATCATAACTAAACTTGCCAAACAAAAAATAAAACAATAGGCAAAATAGTAATAAAATTATACTCAAGACCAAAGTACTAGACCAGCGCAGCGTCTACCGAACGAAAGTATGGTAGTTTGGTTGCGCCACCGCGCCCCTCTCGTCCCGCGACCCCTTACTATTCCATTACCCTGTCTAGACGTGCCTGTTGACTGACTGTAGAAACTTCTATAGACTGGGATATTAGTATTAGGTATAGATAACATGTTACCTGCAGCTGATACTTCGCTTGCACTTCCCTATCAAGCTGCCCAGACGTGTAGACCCAGCCGGTGCGGGAGTCTATCGCAATCGGCAGCTCGTTGTTGCCGTTGTAATCCTTGTCAGTCAGCGTGTAAGTTAGTTCAGCGTTCACGCCCTCGTCAGCATCGTAAGCTTGTACCTGGAATAAATTATAATATTTTAGGGACCAAATAAATTTAGGTTTCCTGGGTATGCAGTAGGTTCGATTAACATTGCGGTATGAATAACATTATATTCATTGCATAAACTATAAAAGAGTCGAAATCAATGTTAGATTCTGGTGTGTTCCGCGGGAAACGCGTGACCTTATTCGACTGGTTACTAGTTTAAGCTTTACACAATCGAATCGAAGTTTATTATTGTAGATTATAACAGTAATTCGTAAATTGAGCAAATAAGTTGCCAACTTTAATGTGTTATTCAGAGTCAATTATCATCACAATTTTATTATAATTCTCTCCAGTTAGACGGTCGACCAAATGAGAAAAAAACGAGTGTGCTTTATATCACACGACTGAAGTAAAACTTCAATAATAATAATAATATAAAAAGTATCTCAAATGACTTGACTGGCAACATCCCTGGTCAGCGGCCGTGACGCGATGTGTTCCAAATTTAAAAAGTGACTTCCGTTCGCCCCGCCCAAGGAGCTTATATTACCTATAAGCTCCTTGGCCTCGCCCGATCACACTTTTCCTAACGCATTCACCAGCTTACTCCTCAAGTCAATTGTGCGTAAAGAAGTTTTACTTCAAAAATAATTCTTACTAGTTCGACGATAGAACTAGTGAGACCAAGCCACATTACACTTACCATCACGGTAGAGCGAGAGAAGAGCTTCCAAATAAAGAATTATTAACATACCCTTACAATACTGTAGCCAACCGGGACATTCTCGCTAACCGACTCTTGAAACAATGACGTATAGAATCGCGGTGCGTTGTCGTTCACATCCCGAACGTTGACTAGTAGTTGGGTGGTGTTCGAACGAGATGGACTTCCGCCGTCTGTGGACAAATAAAACATTAAAATAGATGTTTTGGAAGCTAGAAACACTGGACCAGATGGCACATTGCACTGTCAAAATTTATCAAGAGACTTTCTTTGGAACCTACGACTATCGGCATCGACCCTGGTGCCAATGACAATGCAGGAGGTACAATAAGGGGTGACAGCGACAACCTAGAGAGAGACTTCGAGGTTGTCGTTGGCACCGGCAACTTTGATTGTTTGAAGTGAAGCGTCCTAGGTTCCAATGTACCCTACGCCGCCACTGTATTGGAATAAGATGTGAATCTATTGAAGAACATTTTCAGGTTAAATGGTTGGCAGACAAACATACTGGTGGTAGCTTAGTGGACCCTTGCAATTCAGTACCCTGAGGAACTCCCAACAGAAACACAACACCTCACAAATGTAGTATTATTTGACTGTGGTCTTCTGAACGGTGGAGGTACTACCCCAGTTTCGACTGCAAATTCGAGGTACCCAAAAAACTAACCAAAAACAATTCTTTTAATATGCTACAGTAAAGAAGTTCAGAAGTTTTGTGGTCCAATATTGTAATAAAATAAAAATAAAAATGCAATATGACATACCTAGCAGTTAAATTCTATGACTTTTAGATAGGAAAATATGATGTAGCTAACTCATGAAAAACCAGTTAAGTCCAGTGCTAATTTTATATTAAAACTGCTTTGTTATATCGCCACGTAAAAGGGCTAGTTTATACCAATAATTGGGAATTTTGTTTTGTTGTTACTCAAGTCCTATAACTCTACCATCTTACCTTGCGCCCTGATAACAAGTCTGTAGCTTCTCAGCTGCTCGTAGTCCAAAGGTTTGACAAGAGACACGTCTCCACTCAGGCTGTCAATAGAAAATTGCATCTGCGTATTGCCTCCGATTATGGCGTATCTTATCGCTGCGTTGGCGCCCACGTCCGCATCAGTAGCTCTGCGGAAGGTATGTCAAATATTAGACGATTTTTATGTTTTACATAGTACTAGCTTCTGCCCGCGACTTCGTCTGCGCAGTATCAGTATATATTTTACCCTATATGTTATGTTGATGTATGAGCTTATATTATTATAAAGTTTATTAAACTCCATTCAGTATTTTTTGCGTGAAAGAGTAACAAACACACATCCATACATTAAGACATACACACAACTTTCACGTTCATAATACTATTTAAAGTAGGATTATTTTATAGATTCATAAATTTTTCATACCGATAAATTTTTCACACCGATTTTTGGCACCGGCTCCAAATATATCGGAGTATGAATTATAAATAAGTAATTATACTTAAATGTGTATCAATACTTTCCTTGGTTTTCTATGAAGCTCTTATCAACTACTAAATAAAAATATTTATTTCTTACTTTTTAGTTTAAATTTTTCTAAAAGGTTAAGTGCAAAGATTCTGGCAACTAAAAATAAAATTGTTATGGAACTCTAAGACAAATAAAAGTTTATGCAATTTGTTTTGTGTACAGCAGAAATTGTTTTGGCAGAGTTAAGAGGGTATGTTATTCGATGTTCCAGTGCATTATCTCATAAAAGGAAAATGCGAGCAAGATTCCCATTTTGAACAAGATCGAGGCTCAATTTATGGGTATGAAAATTTAAAGAAGCTAGTAAGTTTGAGGATCTACGGTGTTGCTAGATAGTGCCAAGAAACTTCCGATGTTTCGTAAATAAGGTGTCCGTATTGAAATTCATTTCTCTACTAAAAGATTACATTTGAATATAACGTTTAAAATTCATCTACAGACCAATTCAGTTCCAAACTTCCAAAGCCAATGAAGCTAAAATGATTTTAAAAAAGAAATGTTGGCAAAGAAAACAACGCCGAGCTCAGGCAGAAGTGCAGCTGTTAGAATTTTGGATACTAAATTGTTTTGGTTGTAAGTTCCTTAGTGTTGACTTGTCACTTTGAACTGGATCTGAAAGTACTAAAAGTTATGGAAATGGAACTTATTTCCCACACAAAAATCAATCTAATATGCGTGCAAAATTTCACAAGAAAATCGCAGTTGTCTTATCGAGTACCTTAATATATTCAATAAAGCTGCTAAAAAACTTTCATGGTGCTTATGAACATTCTCCTATATACATGTCTTGGGCTGGAGATTTTACTTAACTGGTTTGGAAGAACAAGCATACCTACCTATCGCTCACTCTTGGTGGTAAGGTGTCGCTAAAATCTAAAGACGCTTGCAACAGTAAGAGGGCTACTCTATGGTACCGAGCCCTAACCTTATCCCCTAACCTAGAAAGGTCTAGCAACCTTCCTCACCCACAGTAACACAATACCATGAAAGGGCTCTTCCAGAGAAGAGTCCTTTACAGATATAAGAGCCCAGTACAGATACTGTGAGTGAAGGTATTCCACCATTCTTTTAGTGAGCCCAATGTATCAAGTGCTTGGACATAGAATTCTTACTTGATTCTGGCGATGACCGGGTTGTCGGCGACGCTGATATCTTCATCAACGTTCACGGTGTACGTTTTTTCGCTGAATTGAGGATAGTTGTCGTTGTCATCCAAGATGTTCACATGAACTGTAGCGCTACGGATGTAGAACATGATTAGTATTAAGAAAGCATATTTTGCAGTTTTAATATTATTATGTAATAATAAGGGAACGACCAATAATGTGACCTTTTGAATGCAATATAGCTTTATCTCAAAGTTCATTATTATGTGTATTATTTACCACAATCCTGATGGAATCAGCATTGATATGATATATTTATAGATGTGATATTGCGTCATATATTTGTACCAAATATTACGTAGATTACCTACACAACAGTCAAGTGTACAGTTACTCGCAGAGACCGTATAGTATCAACAAACTATCCATTGAAGCACCCGAATAGCTATCGGGAATTGTTAGAGTGTACGGTATGCCAGTTTACGCTAATCCGCTTTAGTGCATCTGTGGAGTTACACTTCCAGGCAGGTTATAGGATATATCTATTGTGTCTATGCGTTTTAGGTAACCATAGTTACTGAAAAATAACAGAGCTGTCTGTGAATCGTTTTACCAATGTCGTGTACCTTTTTATATCCATATTATATTCTTATATATTTTATCCCGTGTTTCCCTACTGGACCTTCCACTCACACACTAACCCTCACAAAGGTTATGGGCCCAGATGCGCGTTGTCCAGAGGAACATAGGTAAAATTTCGAAGTAAGAAATTTGTTGGAGAAACTGAATAGTATCGAGGGCCGGCAAGAAAGGTACGTGAATAGAGATGTCGAGTCTGAGTAGCGTACGGATTGAGTTGCTGAGTCGGGATAACTATGATAGTTGGAGAATCCAGGTACAAGCGTCGCTAATAAAGAACGATGTATGGTGTTTTGTGGATGGAAGTCGGCCGAGGCCTTCGGATCCTAATGAACGTAAGGATTGGGATCGTTATGATGAGAAGGCGAGAGCAGAGTTGATACTCGCGATCAGTCCGGGCGAGTTGAGGCATACAAGGGGGTGCGCTACCGCGCGTGACCACTGGCTCAAGCTTGAGTCGATATACGCTTCAAAGGGACCTGCCAAGAAGGCGACTCTATTGAAACAGTTGACACTGAAGCGAATGGACGGGGGTGGCGATATTCGTGTGCACATGGCGGAGTTCTTCGATGCAGTAGATAAGCTAGGAGACAAGGGAGTCGATATCAACGGCGATCTATTGTCGATTATGTTGCTATACAGTCTGCCGCAGAGTTTTGAAAACTTTCGATGTGCAATAGAAACGCGAGATGAGTTGCCGAGCGTCGATGTGCTTAAAATAAAGAACATGAAAGAACATAGCTCCAGAAGGCATATGAATACAGATCATGATGATGGAGCGTTGTTCGTGAAAAATAAGAGACACCAGAAGACAAGAAAGGGTGAAAATGGTGCCGGGAAGAGATGGTAATGACTGAGTTCCGGAGATTATATAAAATAGTACACGATGGACACTAAGAAGAAAACAGGCATAGGCAAGAACGACCTGGAACGGTAAATTACATATAGAGTGTAGATGAAATGATGAAGAGAGCGTGAAGAAGGAGTGTGTTTGTGTAGACAGAGGTGAGTTCGAGTAGTTGTTGGTTGAAATTGTATGCTGACAACTAGGGAGCGATATTTCTGATCTAAAATACACGTATTTCACGCGGTATCATTGCATAAGGGATGTACGGCAAATGGGTACGTCTCGTCTCATGGTAGAAGGAAAGCACGACACGTGTGTAGTTGGGCCTGGGTCGCTCTACTAGTGCTTGTGATTAGTTTAATGTGTTTTAGGGGTTACCTAAAAAGGGAGCGTATTGTGTCTATGCGTTTTAGGTAACCATAGTTACTGAAAAATAACAGAGCTGTCTGTGAATCGTTTTACCAATGTCGTGTACCTTTTTATATCCATATTATATTCTTATATATTTTATCCCGTGTTTCCCTACTGGACCTTCCACTCACACACTAACCCTCACAATATCAACCAACTATTTGGAACATACGAATGTACTGGCTGCTGTCAGAAGGCTCAGCTATTGTGTTTAGGAATTACATTAAAACTACATAATGAAAGTGTGGATGGCGAAATCAGACTTCGTAATAAAAAAATAAATTATTATTCGATTTCTAAAAACTATTTGATAAGTACGTGTAATCAAAGTTCAAATCGGTTGGCAAATATTTCTATTCTGCTATTATCATCAATGTGTTTACAATTTCATTCGTTAGACCAAACTTAGGATCAATTTTGTTAAATTTATTTTTCTAGTGATATTTTTAAGCATTTACAACAAACAGTCGATGTAAATATTTAAAGGAAATTCATCGCAGATATTTTAGAATCAATGTAATGCATCATTTACCTACGTTTTTATCAGCCAGACCATTATTTTAGCAGATTTAGTTGATTTTAATCATCTATTTTTGCTTGTTAAAAACTTTAATGCAATCTTATGATTTGGATCAATTATATAATTTCGTACTAATTTCCTATCATCGCATCCCTTGTAAGTTTTATTCTAAAGTATTTAACACTTACGTGCTGGACAACCTATCGGACACAGGGCTGGCCTGATCCGTGGCTCTCACGATCACGGTGTACCTCGCTACCTTCTCTCGGTCCAATGATGACCTGGTTAACAACGCCCCACTCCTTCCGTCAACTCTGAATACATCCTGGACTTCAGTTTGTTCAGAACTGCTGTCTATTGATTCATTATCATCTGGATTTAGGGTTTCGGCAGTCACCGATTCGATTGAGTACTCGACCTAGGAAATAAAATTCGTAAATGCAATAAGTTTAATGTTATATGTACGTTTGTAGGTTTGGCATGAAGATAAGGCAGGTGTGCTTAATTTTGATACCTACTTTTACGTTTGTTCAAAATGTAAGTATATGAATACCTATTTATTCGTAAGATTCGTAACGTGCTTGTCCTACTATTTTGAAAAGTCTCGATTCGCGATTCGATCAACGATCGAATGTTACCTAACCGATCATGGTCTAGTATTTTGCTTACAGGACTTAAACACAGAGTTCAATCTCGTGGCCCGATCGTATAAATGGCCAGATCATGAAATGAGCGGCATATCATGAAATGCTACTGGACCATAAAAATCTCGACCACTGGTCGAGTAGCCCATTATCTAAATATGGTTGGTCAGGAGTGATCAGTACATTCAAGGTAATTTTTTATGACCAAGCGGAGTGGACTGTTTATGGGAGAGTCTAATCTACGTACTCGTATCTGTGTGATCGGTAGGTAGATGATATGCCCAAGCATTTCATGATCTGGCCAATTATACGATATCGGGCCACTACATAGATCCTATCGACAGACGGTACCGACCGACGTAACTACTTGAATTTTGGTATTCTTTGGCGTAATAAGATTTAATTTTCATTGTCACTCTTTCATTGGCCTTGATGAAGACCTTGTGATGCTATTTTTATCGTTATTTTGATTTATCAATTTAAATAAAAAATATTCACATTTTGTTCAATAAATTCGAAATCTAGTATACCCATTGTTTTTACAAAAGTGTTACTCACATTCTATTGTACTGTAAATACACCGTTAAAAGCTGTCACACAAAAGACTTACGGTGGTTGCAAGTCATGCCAACAATCATAGAATACGATTGTAAATATTGAGACGTCTGTCCAACAAAGAGTGCAGTTTAGCTTTGTCACTTGATGCTTGCTACATCCAAAGGAGTTTCACTGATTGTAATAGATGGGAAACATAAATAATGAAGTGTTATAATAAAGTGGTCATAAATTCATCAACAAAGCATGTAATACAGGAGTCTTATTTAAGTCAATTCATTAAGAAGAAGTAGAAGTTTTTGTTTTGGTGTTTACGATCGTAAATAACGCCATAAGGCCCCAATGAAATGAAAGGAATATTTTCTGGTGTTTTTGTACAGTCAACAGCACGTCGGGCTATACAAAACTGTCAAATTTCTCCAAACCATTTTCAACCTAAGGCCATTCAATATAAAGTGCATAATCGATTGGGAAAATTTGACAGTTTGTGGTAACCCAACGTGCTGTTGTCTGTACTTTTACAATTGCACATTCATGAATAGATTGTAACTTTAGTTTTATACTTAGTAGAAGACAAATCTTGTTTAGTTTAGGACAATGTATTCTCGTGTTAGTCCAACCAAACATAAAATATCATTTTGGCAAGGAGCTGATTTAGTTTGAGAAGAATGGCCGAAAACTTTCATATATTCACAGCGAGGTAGTTCTTAACTTTATAAAATACAAACTTTGACGATCGCGAAAATGTACAACATATTATTCAATAAAAACAACTGAATTTAGTTGATGTTATCTTCCCTACTCTTATTCAGTCTTTACTTTTTTATTTAAACATTATTTTTGATTTTGTAAACGAAAGATAACAAAACTTAGAATCTCTAAACTTTGAGTTCACCAACACGTAAAACCAGCGATTAAAAGTTACCCATCAGTTTTTGAAGTATCTTCTATACAATAAAATACCAGTTAAATATTAAGTGTTGGTGAACTCCAGCCTTAGAATGTGTCCAACTATTCATTGGTTATTTTAGAATTTTACTCCCTGTAAATTTTGACTCCAAGTAGAGGTTTTCCCAACGCATGAAAGCTTTGCGAATAGTGAAATGTTTTGACACGATCGGCATTACCTACATTACAGGTGCCTAGGTACAGTAGAGTCCTTAGAAAATCTGAGCATTAACACTCTTTACTACAAATGATTAGTTTAGAATGAGTCTGCACGTCACCTGTTGGATACTAGATTAATTACATAGTCTACTAAACTATGCATGCTTGCTTACCTCGGCATTTTTGCCGATATCCTGATCTGTGGCTTTGAGTGTCAGAACTGTGGTGCCGGGACTGGCGCCTTCTCTTACTGAAGCTTCATACTGTTGCATCTCGAACACAGGCGAATGGTCGTTGCAATCCAATACGTTGATCTGGGGAAGGCAGTATAAAACACTTTAATCAAATATGTCTGGGGAGGGAGCATAGATATATAATTACTGACGTGTATAGATTGGCAATGTACTTAGTAGGTATCGACTAGAGCGAGACCAAAAAATCGGGACTGGTCTCACCTTGGCTTTCTCGTATACCGGAAACGACTCAAAAGTTGATAGGAACCTTAGGTATATTTTGATGTCATACATGCATGTTAAATTTTGGTCACCCATCTGAGTACCGAACACGCAATGGGTTGCTTGACTTTCGTGATCGACGACTCAAAAGTTGATAGAAACCTTATATTTTGATGTTATAACATGCATGTTAAATTTGGTTGCAATAAGTAAAAGCATACTCGAGTTATCGTGCTAACGCACAAACACACAGACATACAGACACACAGAGACATACTTAATTCCAAAAAAAAAATTTTTGGACTCAAGGAGGTCCAAAACGTGTAAATCCGTCAAAATGTAGAAGTCGAATTTTTTGACGATTACAAGACTTCCCTACACTACGTATACGAGAAAGTAGAAAATGCTCCAATGTGTGAGTAATGCGAATGTGTGCGTGAAAAATAGTACTGCAGTCTGACAGTTGCTGTCTTTTCTACGTGACTGACAGGCCGACTTAGGCCGCCTGCGTGTACGTAAAATGGTCTCGTCTCTCTATCGTTCTAATATATGTGTTAGTATGCTCTTTCACATTGCCCGTCTACAGTTTCTTATATCTATGGCAGAGGGAGAAGCCAAGGTAGTGGAGATGAGTGTACATCATAATGAGGCCTCCTATACCTGGGTCAACCTGGGTCACAAGTCTCGGCATTACTCCTGGCTCCCGTCTCTGTGACGCGATCACAGATTACCTCCTACCTGTGAACCCGCTCGGCGAATCCATGAAATGCTAACAGTTTTCGTCTCTCTCTCTGTATTCTGATCGTTTATAATCTAATAGGCATTTTATTGATAAACTAGCTTCCGAGCGCGACTTTGTCCGCGTGGAAATTTTACCCCCTTAAGGGTGGAATTTCCAAAAATTCTTTCTTAGCGGATGCCTACGTCATAACATCTACCTGCATGCCAAATTTCAGCCCGATCCGTCTAGTGGTTTGGGCTGTGCGTTGATAGATCACTATGTCAGTCAGTCAGTCACCTTTGAGTTATACAACATGTAAACTAAATAACCAACACCCTGAATACAGGTGGTTTGGGATCGGCTTCCGAGTTGATTTCAACACTTTTTTTTTATATATAAACGATTTAAAAAAAAAAAAAAGTACCCAGAAAATATTGTACAAAATTTTCTGGGTACTTTTGATTTTTTTTTTGTTTTTTTTTTTTAAATATATTGAAATCAACTCACAAGTCGATCCCAAACTACCTGTATTCAGGGTGTTGGTTATTTAATTTACATGTTGTATAGATTACTAGGCTACGGGGACCACTTTACACCAGGCGCGTGTAAGCTTGTTTCTCACAATGTCTACAAAAAGGATTACCTAATATTTTTGGTAGTTTCATAAAAAGTTTGTTAATAATGTAACAAGTAAAAACCGCACATGTGAATTCTGATGTTTCATATTTTGCTACAGTTTCTATTTAAACATTTAAACCGATGAAACTTTTTTTATAGTTTGCTTTGTTTTTGCGGAATCACGTCGTAGCACCAAACATGTTAGTTTCCGTTGTTTTAACAAACCGTTACCGAAACGTACTGAAAAGTGATCAAGGTTACAAATATAGCTCAAAATCCAGACACAGTTTAATATTCCAATACAAATATTAAACTGTGTTCGTTCTATAACCATTCTTTTAATATCTCGTTATACTTAAATTAATTTGCGTATTCACTTAATATGTAGGTTAGTGCACGTGATTTAATTGAACAAAGCATTTGAGTCCTATTATACTATAGTAGGTAATTAAATTTAAATTTTTACTCACATGCTCACATTAATTATCCAGCCCAAATTAAGTATCATTGGTATCATTAAGAACTTGTACTAGATACCTAACGTACATTTTTAAAAATATTTGCCGCTACCAGGATTCGAACCCGGACCTTCATTTTTTTTTTGACTGACTACTGCAGTTTGCCGCTGATGGCATTCACTGCTTTACCGGGTTTTTAAGAAGGCGAAAACCTTGGAGGGTCCTCAAGCCTGTAGGTCGAACGTTCCTAGGGGATTACTGGGCGACCGAGCATCTCCCCCATGGGGAGCCTCTCGACCGGCTAGCGTCCCTAGGTCGTCCGAATCGGAAGGGGAACCCGAACCGCTTGATGTGTAGGCAGCTATACTGACAACTCCACCACGACGTCGATAGTATATTTCAAATGCTTTATTTGCATTGAAAAGGAGAAGCCTACTAAACACAAGACACACATAAAGAAAGCAATAAGTCTCGAAGTCGCATTTGACTTTCACGTCTCCAATGGAACCTAATAAATCTGTCGCATTTGGTGATCGATCTCACATTCTGAACATATACATGCAAATTGTCTCCGTTTGTGTCACTGCGGGAGATTCAGTGTCGGTACTGACGCATATAGTTACAGTTACTTACACATGTAACTAACAACGTGTAGGTAACTATGTACAAAAAACTTATGGTTCACCGGCGTTCGTGAGATATAAAAACTTAATACGATGCAAAAATTATAGCTACAAATATATTGATACCTGCAATTTGAACACGTTCTGTTCAGGACAGCTGCGATTTTAATTGTAGCAATAAAATTTCAAATTAAGGTGATGTGGACGCTGATATAGAACAGCATCCTGTCGTTAAATTGTTAATAATTAAGGTTCGTATTCGACTACACGCAGCAGCAGCAGGCGACATGTCGCCACGAGTGATGTGCAGACGACGACGTGACTACGGAAGGTCTTTCATGTAAATACACAGAAACCATTAGGAGGTCGATGGAACTGCGGCCGTTTGTTCTTTGTAACGATCACGTTAAGCTACCAAGTGCGCGGTAGGGACTCAGATAGGTTGGGTCCACGTCCGGAAGCCTCCTCGTGGCGGACCCTGGTAACGTGGTGGGGAAACTTTCTCAGCGGGTGTGTGGCTTTTGATGCCAAGTGTGTCGCCTTGGCATTCGAAGTCACATGCCATCGTCAAGTTGTTTTTGTTTTCCCACCACGGCCAGTTCCGGACGGCCCTTTTCAAGGCCACGACCGCGCCCGAAGTCCCCCGGGTGCGGTCCGATGGCTGCTCCCGGTGTCCTCGTCAGGAGGACGCGCCAGGTCGAAGAGCCGTCGGTGAGGAGGCGGCCAGCGGCCCACAGGGGATGGCGTTAGTCGGTCGCCCCTGTGGGCTGCTGGCCACCAATAGGCACCTAGACAGGCAGCTTTAGGACGGTCTCGATGTAGTTGCGCTCACGTGCGCAGCGAGCCGTCCCGCAATAGCGCACTGGAGGTCACGCCGGGGAGGATGTTTAGTGGGTATGGAGGGACCGCCTTTACCTCGAGTCCCACATATCCCCTGCGGTTGGCACCACAGAACACAGAAAGAGGTTTCTGTGTTCTGTGGTTGGCACCACCCCGCAGGGACGATGCGAATGCATTTGACCTCCCCGACAACAAAAAAAGGGACTCGGATAGGTGACGAAATTTTTTTCAATTCTATTGTATAGGTAACACGACGTTTTTCAAAAAGGCCACCGGATTATAAAACGTCGCGGTTATTGAGTACCTACCTACTTCGAAGCGGCAAAAATTCGGGTGACAATGATTCCACTACGCTTGGTCATACAGAAGACATAGAAACCAGTAGTATCGCGGCAACGTCGTGCGACACGTCTGCTACTGCTGCCTGAGTCGGCTACGAACTCACTCCTTGAGAGGTGATTTACCTGTAGCGTGGTCGTACCACTCCTGGGCGGGAACGTGTCGTCTTGCGCCACCACCCTGAAGTAGTGTACATCCAGCCGCTCCCGGTCGAGCCTCGCCTGTGTTGTGACCACTCCAGTGCGGGAGTCCACGGCGAACATCCCCGCTGATCGGGAGTCCAGCAAGCTTGACATGGAGTACGTCACTGGGCTGTTTTCTGGGTCACTGCAAAAGTAACAAAGTGAAACAGTTCTAGTAAACTTTAGAAAAATGAAAGTGGAAAAAAAAAATGTTTGTCTCATTATTAGAGTACCAAAATGTTACGTAGCAAAGGTTGGGTGTCTCCTTTGAAGCCTCCTTGTTTTCTCATGCGTTTGGTCCATCCGTTAGGTGTTCTAGTAATTTTTTATGCTATGTGATTATGTCATTGACAAACAAACATACGGTTCGATTCGACTGATGGTAAGCTAAGCAGTTACCATAGCCTATAGACGATTGTAATATTGATGGGCCATGGGTCACTACCAACTCATTTCGGGCGTTCTAATATAAATTATGTTATATTTAAATGAAGCTTTCCTGATTTCGCAAAAACTAGTTAACGATTAGAAAGTTCCCAATTTTCTCAAGGATTTTTATCTGGTAATTTTCAGTCTACCTAATTGTACCCAAGAGGATACTTTAGTTTATATTATACTTTGTAGGTCAGCGAATTTATCACAGTTAACGAATTGTACCTATACCTACCTACCTTCCGTAGTTTTACATGAACTAACCCTACTCAGACACTTCACTTTAAAAAAAATCTTTAACAGGAAAGGTCTTATCGTTCATCTTACCTAGTGGTAATAAGCAGAGGTCGGAATTAGGTAGAGTTACTTATGTACTTACATCGAAATGTCGATATTAATATTGATCTTCTCGGGATTTCTAATGGACAATCCCGTGTGGCCACCAATATTACGAATAAATAATAATAAAAACAAAAATAATTAACATACATTTTTATTAGTAGATAGGTATTTACATTAATTCACAATACAAGTTATTATTAGTCTTCAGCAAATTCTCTTCGCCTTTTTTGTTAATACGAAAAAACTTCGCTACATTTTTAGTCTACTCTATACTCGTGAGGGTTTGCTTATTCAAACGGCCCATCAGAATCACTTTCCGTGTCCGATTCATTTAAAGTACTAAGATTTGAAGTGTTCGCTTCCGACATTGGAATTTTGCAACTTCGGACAGCTGATGTCGTTGATGTAAAATAAGTAACGTGGCGCGTGCAGTGGTTTAAATTAAGTAAAAGTAAATAGTTTTTTTATTTAATAAATCACGCGATTATTCTGCTCTTTAAAATTAATCTCGAGATTTGAGGCATATCTACTTTATTCTTTCGCCGTATGAAATCAGCGTAAGTACATAGGTAAATACCTAACTTTACCTAAACCTCTGGTAATAAGGCCAAAGGTGTACGCGAGCTTTTCCCAGAACCCCATCTACTGAGGGAGTAGCTATTATTTTTTTTTACTTTCGACCATGATTTCGTTTTTACCAACTGCTATTTTTCCAGGCATAAAACGAGCAAGCACCTGCATTTAAATAATACAAATAATATGAGTAAATAGCGTGCCCGGCCGATTGGGTCCGCTACGTGATAAACGGCGATACACCGAGATCAGCTTCATCTCGAACGAGGAAACGGTGCAAATTACATAGGTTTCTAATCCGTATCATATTACGAGTCAATCACTGACATCAGTGTAGACAATTTGTAAATATAAACCGCAAAAGAAAGCCGCACGTCGCCCGCTGGTGTTACCATGATAATGATAGCTGATCACGGTAAAAATAAACAGTCATTGTTATAAATTAAAGCGGCTTTGTGAAGGGTTGCCACCACTGATAAAATATTATATATAATATGATCAATTTTGTTTTTATGCTATTAAATTAAGTTGCTTTTAAGTTAAACAAATTCTGTGTATTAAGATATAATACGATTTTATTTTCAACTAGCTGTGCCCGCGACTTCGTCCGCGTGGATTTCCCATTTTTGCAACATTTTTCATTGATGCTCAATTCCTATTAGTCGTAGAGTGATGCTATGGAGGTATATGGGCCTATATCAGGGTTTCCCATACTGCGCGTCGCGATGCCCTGGCATCCCAGGGTTCGCGGTTCTATCCCGGGGGCGGGCGTAGTGAGACGATCCACATAGAATGGCTGTGTAGCTGCTATGCGAGCTAGTAGAACGAAAATAAATGTAGAGAAAGAAATGAAAGTCGCAATTTCAAAACTTGAGCCCGGATCGACTGTCTAGGGCGGGCGAAAAAATTGAACACAGCATCTTTCGCAATCCGGGCGGCTGCGTCCGTTTTTTTTGTTTTTGTAGGTATGTACTTAACTTTGCTGTTACTATAACGGGGGGAGGGCTCGTAAAAATTGGAAAATTCCTAAGGGCGTCACTATGAAAATAAGTTTGGGAAGTCCTTGCCTATAGTCTTCCTCAATAAATAGACAATCAAAGAATTTTTCAATTTGAATCAGTAGTTCCCCTTTTTAGGGTTCTGTACCCAAAGGGTAAAACGGGATCCTATTACTAAGACTCCGCCGTCCGCCTGTCCATCTGTCACCAGGCTGTATATCATTAACCATTATAGTTAGACAGTTGAAATTTTCTCAGATGACGTAGTTCTGGTGCCGCTATAACAACAAATACTAATAAATAGAATAAAATAAATATTGAAGGGGCTCCCATAAAAGAAACGTGACTTTTTTTGGTTGATTTTGATAACGGCAACAGATAGACGCTTGAAATATTCACATAATATTTAGTTATATTATTCACTTTAAAAATAAATAATTAAATAAAAATAAAATTAATATTTAAGGGGGCTCAACAACAAACGTGATTTATTTCTCTATCTCAATAACGATAACAGGCAGAAACTTGAAATATTAAGAAAATATTTAATTTTAAATTCAAATAATTTTCGGACAGTTTTGATAAAGTCTATGGCACGGAACTCTTCGTTCACGCATCCGACTCCTTCTAGGCGGTTTTTTTTTACTATTTTTACAGGATGTCTCTGATGACCTTCTTTGAGTCACCAGGGGTTTTAGTAAAGGAGAGGACCTCGGTGGGTCCTCAAGCTTTAAGGTCGAATCACTCCAGAGAGGATTCCTGACCGGTGAGCTAAGGCGTCTAAATCTGACGGGATCAGTAGTTCCTAAGATAAGCGCGATCAACCAAAAAAAAAACAACTCAGTATAGATGCGTGCGTAGTACTTGATCATTATTTAGCTGCGGAGTTATGTTAAAACTATGATATCTCTGAAGATATTCATTGAAATCTAATGATGTAAAGAACAATTTTGTACAAAATTAAATACTTGTGATGAATAATGTATTCATTTTGATAAGGAATAATATCATGTTTACAAAAATACCTTCGCATCTTAAGCATTATTTTAGAACAAAATTTATTAACAAAAATAGGTTATAGCGAGTCAACCTTAAGAGATAGATAAATGCTGTCTGTTACTTGTTTTTAGAACTTTTAAAGGAAAATAATTCCGTCATACATAATTTTTGTGTAACTTTAACCGTTTACGCAGCGCACGCAAAGAAATCTCTGAAAATCAAAATTTTTTATTTTCCGTTTATTTCAAACTATGATATTTCTTAAGATATTCATTGAAATCAAATGAAGTCATGAACAATTTTGTGCAAAATTAAATACTTGTGATAAATAATGTATTTATTTTGATAAGGAATAATATCATGCATACAAAAACACCATCGCAGATAATGCATTATTTTAAAACAAATTTGATTACCAAAAAGAAAGGTTATAGTGAGCCAACCATAAAATATAGATATATGCTGTCGCGGACTTTTTTTTAAAAAATTTAATGGAGAACAATTCCATCATACATAATTTTTACGTAACTTTAACCGTTTACGCAGCGCACGCAGTGAAAGCTTTGAAAAGAAATATGTTTCTCCCGTTTTTGCAACATTCTTCATTGATGCTCAGCTCCTATAGGACGTATCGTGATCTCATATAGCCTATAGCCTTCCTAGATAAATGGACTATCCAACGAAAAAAGAACTTTTCAATTTGAGCCAGTAGTTGCTGAGATCTTAGGGTTCAACCAAACAAACAAACAAACAAACAAACAAACAAACAAACTCTTCAGCTTTATTATTAGTATAGATTTACACAAAATGGTAACTTTTTCTTTAGAATTAATTCGTTATCATAAAAAAGCATTTCATCGTAATAACATAGACTACGTCTAATGTCTTGCTCGCAATATAAAATCGTAGACGTGAGTCATAAAGTTCAGTGACTAGTATTAGTCACGTTTTAGTAAGAAACGCAATGGCTGTGTACAGACAGAAGCATATCAAAGCTCACGGAGCAACTTATGACCTTGTAGTAAGGTTTATTTTACAAAGTTGTGTACGGTTTGAAAACCGAAGCTGGGGTATTTACACTATGTAAAAGTCGAAACAGTGTGAAAATCGATACTGTCGCATGCAACCTAATGTAAATTAAGCTTTGTGATGGATTATTTTCTTTTCAGTATCTTTCTGAATTAATGAAGTAAATTGCTTACCTACTCGATTGACACCAAAAATATAATCTAGACTTTACTTGATACATTAATTTAGAAAAGCAAAACTAACTACTTACACTAATATCATCATAAAGAAAATATTATATTTTCACCTCTCCAGCACCAAAAGACCTCTTTTGCTTCGTAAAATCTCGAAGGAAAAACGATTTTTGCTGCGAGCTCTGAACAAGACTCTTAGCGTTCCATCCAAATAATTTTAGTATTTTCAAGAAATATTTTTAAGACAATAAACATGTATTAGTATTGTCTTGTTTTTTTCACCTATAACAATTTCCTCTCGCTGGAGAGGTGAAAAATTGTAGGTGAAAAGTTGCATGTTTCACACGAGAGCTAATTTTTTTGTGTCGTGCCTTTAAATCACTGATTCGCTCCGTAGTTTATTTATGAATAAAGTCTACAGTAAGTACTTCGCTGGTTCGTGATTAATTATCGGCACTCGAAGCAAAAACTAACTTTGCTCACTTGTTGAACAAATAACTTATTGCTTGTAATGAATAGACTCAAAATTACAAGACCGTTTTTAAATTTTCTTTCATCGTTAGAATACTACATTTCACTACATTCGCATGCATTACTCCCAATTTTATTTGGGGTCGGCTCAATATGTTTTGTTCTTCCACTCTCCTCGATCAGCCGTAATTTCAACATTACCACCCTTCTTTGCCGTATCATCTTTCACACAGTCTTCTCTTCGGTCTTCCTCTCTCTATATCCATCCACATTCATTATCATTTACTTTCTTTGTTACATGCTCATCATCTTTACTCATTATGTGCCCATACCCTGTCAATCTATTACCTCGCAGTCGCCACATTGTCTCTGAGTAACATAGGCTAATCTTTTTTCAAATAAAATAATGTTACGCGGGCGAAGTCACGGGCAGAACGCTAGTGCTAGATGAGTGGCAAATTGAGATTTAGATGGCGAAGATGGAAATAAAATAGAAGATGACAAAATATTGCTTACCGACAGAAATACTACGAGTGATTAATTTTCACAGGGGGTAGGTGCAGCAGGCCGTTTACTAATATGTACTTGTTAACAAATCATCATAACAACCTTTATAATTCGATCCACTGCTGGGATACAAGGCCTCTCATTACTATCGAAGGAGGTTTAGGCAGTAGTCCACCACGCTTGCCCAATGCGGATTGGCGGACGGAGTATAAGGTCATCAATACCCCTTTGCTGATCCATTAGTCGCCTTCTACGACACCCAATGGAGGATATGGGGTAAAGCTATTCTACTCTGCTGGCACCTGGCACCACGCGGTCAAGCAGCAGGTCTTTTCCTAATACATACTTGCTTACCAATACTCTATAGGTACTGCTGACGCAGTAGCTTTTTTACAGCTTTCCGTATGTTACTTGTGTGTGTAATGTAACTTTCATTCCCTACTGCTAAAAACCAAACTACATATTATATCACTCAGTGTTGTAAGCAAAGGTATTCTCAACCAAAAGTAATAAACTTAACAAGGACTATGCCACTAATTAACACAAGCGTATCAACCCTAGTTTACGTGGTTTAACCTTATTGCAGCGGCATTGTCTGGCGACGCGTGCAATGGCCCATCACAATGGTTCCCGACCGCATAAAATAGATGACTTCATAAAAGCCCAACGAGCCGGCCCAAAGTCAATTAACCAGACAGATGGATTATAAACAGATGGTCTAACGGCATACCCAGCGAATAAAGATGCCACAGTATTTGACATGACACTTTCCTGATTGATTACTCAAGAGTAAATCATTGTTATTATCGTAGCGTACATCGCAAATATTTACTATTCCTATGCATAGTAGCAGCTATAATAATATTAAATAAGTGATAAGTTGCCATCTTTTCGAGCTCTTTATTTTTAAATGCTGTAAATCATAAAGATAAGATAACATTACCGTGATAAGAGCATAGATTAATATAAGTAGAAGATTGCCCTTCGTACAATTAATTTTAAGGTGATAGATAATACAATGCCCAGACTGTGGAGTGCTGAAATGATTTTCAATGTAGTATTGACTGAAGGATTGTTACTCTTGGGGATTGGTGCCCCTTTTATGTAGCTGGCAACCTGTCGCTATTTGGAGGCACTGCATGGCCCATACTGCCAGAAGTGGCTTATATGTAAGTAATGAATTAATGTTACCTATGGCTCTGCTCAACCCCTCTTGGGACTATGAGCGGGATATGATTATGTGTATATTGTATGCGGCATAATATTAGGTTGGGGAAAAAGTCTTTTCGCATTATAGTATGTATAAACTTGTAATAAAATCTCTTTGGCTATACTATTTGTATCTGAACGGTTTTGGTATCATTGAAAGTTTAAATTTTAAAGAACATAATTCCAAATTCAAATTAGGAAAATGTGTGATTTTCATTTGTTTTTCGTACCGCCAAGATGAGTGAATCTAATGAAGAAATTCGATACATTTTAAAATTTTACTACAAAAAAGGTAAAAATGCAACGCAAGCCGCGAAAAAAATTTGCGATGTTTATGGACCTAGTGCAGTGTCTGTGAGAGTAGCACAAATTTGGTTTAAGCGTTTTCAATCCGGAAATTTTGATGTCAAAGATGCACGTCGCTCTGGTCGCCCTATTACAGATGAAATGGATGCCATTTTTGAAAAAGTGGAGCAAGATCGGCATGTCAGTAGTTACGACGTAGCTGAAGAACTGGGAATTCACAAAATTCACAAAACAGTTTTGGCGCATTTGAAAAAAACTGGGTACACAAAAAAGTTCGACATTTGGGTACCTCACGAGCTCACTGAAAGAAACCTAATGAACCGTGTACTCATTTGTGATTCTTTATTACGACGTAATGAAACCGAACCATTTTTGAAGAAGCTGATAACTGGTGATGAAAAGTGGATCACGTACGACAAGAACGTGCGAAAAAGGTCGTGGTCAAAGGCCGGTCAGGCTTCACAGACTGTGGCGAAACCCGGGTTAACTCGCAACAAGGTGATGCTGTGTGTGTGGTGGGATTGGAAGGGCATTATTCATTATGAGCTGTTACCACCAGGCAGGACCATCGATTCTGAACTCTACTGCGAACAACTGATGAGATTAAAGCAAGAAGTTGAGAGAAAGCGGCCGGAATTAATCAACAGAAGGGGTGTGGTTTTTCATCATGATAACGCTAGACCTCACACATCTTTAGCCACTCAGCAAAAATTAAGAGAGTTTGGCTGGGAGGTGTTAATGCATCCGCCGTATAGTCCTGACCTTGCACCTTCAGATTTCCACCTGTTTCGGTCTCTTCAGAATTCAATAGGCAGTGCCAGGTTAACATCACGAGAGGACTGCCAAAACCACTTGTCGCGGTATTTTGACCAGAAGCCCCAAAATTTCTATAGCAATGGGATCATGTCCCTACCTACAAGATGGCATAAAGTTATCGAACAAAATGGTACCTACATACTTTAGTTAAATGTAAATAAACTATATTAAAAAATGTTTTGAATTTTCTTAAAAAATGCGAAGAAACTTTTTCCCCAACCTATTAGATACTATTCTGTCTGTATAATTTATTTTGGTCGATTTACAATAACTTTATATTCTATTCTATATAAGCTTTTGCTGTTGACTGCGCCCGCGTAGATGACATTTTCGTATAAAACAATGAATTCATCCCACAGAACATCACCATCCCGCAGAATATATTAGGTACCGGAATAAAAAGTATCTACATTTCAATGCAGGCTATGATCTACCAATGTAATAAATTTTGTCCAAATCCGACATCCAAACATCTAAACTTTCATATCAATGGGGTCAGTAGTAGGAATTCTGTTTTAGTTTTATTTATATTTCTTTTGTTTCTTCCACTGGCATCAGATCCAGAGAACCCGAGATCAATTTCAGAAAGGGTGCAAATTGGTGGTTTAGTTAGTTGTAAAAGTTATTTAAATCTTTCTGGCTAACTTTTAGAGACATGATATAGTAAGCGCTCCAGACGTGCGGCCAGGGGGCGGGCGCCCCGTGAAGATAAAAATGTATGGTGTCCAACGGTTACAAACGATCATGTCCCTTATGTTGTCGAAGTCTATCGCCATAGCAATAGAGTTAAGGGTAACATACAATTTTCGAACGATAGTTACGTTAACAATAAGAGCATAAACTTCAAAAAATATGTTTAAGGAACTAAACTACTTTATTATTTCGTAAATTCGTGGCTTTTTACGACACTGCGACCTATAAAGATTTATCGTAAAGAGCCTCCAAGTAAGTCCTATTGAGGCCTTTAGCTCCTCGTACTCCTTTAGCTGGGCATATACTAACTAAAAACGATAAGATATTCCCAACTAAACTACTTACTTACACAACGAATAAGTATAAGAACATTTTAAATTTTTTAATTTTAGTGTGTTCGAATAAATCTAGAAAATAGGTATTAAAAAATTAAAAAAGTGAAATCGCTCGGAAACTACTGGGGCTATTTATCTTTCGTAAGAAGATGCTACTTTTCTCAATATTCATATGAGAAAAGTAGCATCTTCTTACGAAAAATCAACAGTTTAATAGTTCTTTGCGTGTTGTCTGAGTGATCTGCGCACGCGCGGGACGCTGCATTTATGGACAAGGTCGCCAGCTCAAAGATATGTAAGTTCCGAGTGAAGCTCATTCCCACTTTTTCCACCTAGACCATATTATCACTTACTGTTATGTGAGTTGCAGGCCATGGCTTCTCCGGCAACTTAAGAAAAATAATATATTGATTCGTCTTGATTTTGACAAAGTAACTCATAACTATACGTTCACTGCTTCCAAACTTGCTATCCTTACCATGCAATTAAAAAAAAACTGATATAAAGGTTATCTAGCTGCAAATATCACAGCCTTTCGTCCAGGTGTTACCAGTTAACGCTTTGGCATTCACGAACCATTGATTAGGATAATCTTTGCATTGGTCGTCGACCTTTCATGGCGGGAAATTAGGTTTAATGGTAACGCAGCAAGCACGTAGCCAGAACAGTTTTATAGTTTCAAAAACGAAGCCAGTGAAGCGTGTAATACAGTCATTGGGGACAAATAATGAACCTGCTGTTATTATTGTTATAAAGGCTGTATAATTTCGGGCGAGAAGGCAAGATAACGTTCTACATTGACGATTGTTGATTTCCAGTAGCTTTATGGTTAGCAGTTAAACCGCCAATGTATACGTTATCTTGCGTTCTCGCCCTAGAGTGTGCAGCTGCGATTATAGTTTCTGCTGTTTCGTGAACGATTATAAATCTAGAGATAAGTGATTACACGTACCGTGCTCTGACTGTAGTGACTACGACGCCTGGAGGTTGCTCTTCAGCGACAGAAGCCACGTATAACGCCTGCTCGAAGTATGGAGACTGGTTCCGAAGCTCCCTCTTCACTCTTCTCGCTATGTCCGTGTCATTCAGTTCTTGATGATGGTACACTATTTTGAGTCTGTGGTCCGAATCTATGATGTTAGTCCGATCACAGTTGAACGTAAACAGCACAGACACTTTCCACATTGGCTCCTGAATACACACATCACCACTAGCCACTAGATCACCCTGACTATTCTCAATCATAAACCGAGGATCGCTCACTGCTAAAAACTGCACTTTACACATTTTCTGGACGGTACGAGGCAAGAACGCCGTAAGCGAATTAACAAATTGCGATTGCCTCAAACATATACCTTGCCACCTGTCCGTCGTCGGTATCGCAAAGCTGGCGTAAGTCTCCGATATCCATTTTTTAGCCTCAGCCACTTTTACATCTACAGCCATGTCAAAAGGAACTGTGGAGTGAGATCGTTTCGTCCTACTTCTATTCTTAGCTACGAAGTCTTCAAACATGGCCATTGACCAAGGATATGCTGTAGACAGAACATTATTAAAATGACTAGTAGAATCTGCCTCATCCTCTTCGTAAAGCCTCCAGTCCACCGGCTCTGAGAAAGTGGCATGTCTTTTGTCTCTCACGTGGTCTTCTTCATATTGTAAAGCGGCGTCTTCTTGATCATAAACTCTATCAAAATCAATATCATACAGATCCGCGTGTCTTCGACTACAGACCTCACCGGTCACTAATATTCTGATAGGTAAGCTGTAATAATCAATATCGCGGATGCGTTCTGATGTGGAGTCTACGTAGAAAGTGAAGAGATTGGGATAGAGGACGCCGTCACATCTGAGTCTTTTCCTAAGGGTGACTAAGCCGGTGGTTTTGTTGACTCGGAGGATGTGGTGTACGAAGTTGGCTGTGCGGTGGACGTCGATTGTGTAGGTGCGTTCTGAGCCAAGCTTGTAGACGGCGGCGTCGAGAACGGTGTGTCCTGGTGGCGAGGAGTCCGGCACGAGGACGAGATAGGCGCGCGCCGTCACCGCGAGCGCGGCGATCACGAGCGCCCACGCCTGCACCGGCGCCATCTTCGGTGTTGCTCACCTGCAGTGCCGCCGCCGCGTCCGCCATCCACTTCGAGCGTGCATCTGTTGGAAGAAAAATTCATGTTAATATAATCACATTTGTTTATAACTATATTTATTTAGGGCCTGTTTCACATGTTCAGGAGAGTTAGCATCGCGCAAGGCACTATAAGTAGCATGCTATACTAATAATAGTTATTATTGAATACTTCTTGTGACTAAAAAAGAACGGGAAGTGAGCATAAGGTCCGTTCGATGTCAAGTGGTCGCCATAATTTATAACACTTCCAACACCAAGATGTCAACCATTGCACTATCACCTCGAAAGCTATCGCTCTGATATCCTTACTTATATATAACACAGCAAAATTTACTTTATTTAATTGGTAATCTTTTCGGAGCTTACGGACACCAGACTCGTGTTATAATAATAAAAAAATGATTTATTCACGGACTGGGATAATTGTAACGGACATTATAACTTAGCACCAAATCCTAGTTTGAATAAACAACAACGACCCTAACTAAATAAGCTCACCTAAACAAACGCTCCTAATCTGGGTTGAACTCATAAGAATAGAACATAATACGATATTCGCAATAACATCAGAGTCACACATAAGAGGATTTAGGTAATTGTAGTTGGTTTATTTTATAACGAGGAAAGGATTTAGGCCGACCCATTTCGATTTTTATTAGGTCGTATGGTCACTCTACTCTGATCTTCTATCGAGTCTAGACTATTCAACCGACTTCAAAAAGGAGGAGGTTTCAATTCGACTGTATGTTTTTTTTAATGTTTGTTACCTCATAACTCTTTACTGGGTGTACCGATTTTGAAGATTCTTTCGACCTTTGAAAGCTGGTGCTTGTCATTTGGTCCTATTTAAATTTGATTGAGATCTGACGAGTAGTTTTTGAGTTAGCCCTAATTATGCCTATTTAATTGATATCGATGATATCGTAACATTATCACTTGTGTGAAATTTGTAAAATTGTGAAAATTTATATAAAAAATAAATTATTTTTAAATAAAAAAACCGCCTTCAAAACTAAAAACGAAGAAATAAAAATTCTATTTATACAAATCTAAATGATTTTTGAGGTCAGTGCCAACCTCACCATTTGGAATAAACGTCGTCACTTGTATTAGGGACCGTTTTTAAAAACACCAGTTTGACCAATTTTTAATAACATTTAGATTTTTATAAATAGAATTTTTATTTCTCTGTTTTCGGTTTTGAAGGTGTTTTTTTAATAAACATAAATGGGAAAAAATGTTATTAAACTCCTGTAATGTGTTTAATACGAGTAATGTGTTCGATAACTTTGAATCTATGTCGAATTTTGAAAAAGGAATGCCATCCTCCCCGTACTATCTTAAGCATTTTGGGTGATGTGCGTTTTTCTGTAACTTAAGATTTGAGATGAAGACCAAGTGCGTCTCCGTAATATCTCTATAGGCAGTTCTTACGTAGCCTTTGGGTACAGTCGGCTCTTTCCGTACACCCTCGGAAAACTCAAAAGGACTGATCTACGGTCAAAAGATTAATGACGTCAATTAAATGCCGACCGCGCACCCAATTCTGCTTTTTCCAATTTCACTAAATATCCATTTCACATGTTCCATAATATTGACACTGTATAATTAATAAGGTGTGTAGTAGCGTTATGTTATGTTTAATTTAAAACGGTGTCGTTGAATTGTATAGTTTGTTATTAATTCAGTGCAGTGTGTATTTTTGAGGTGGGTTTGTTTTCAGCGCTTGTTATGTTAAGTACATGCAAAATGATGTACCTACAGGGTGGTTATTTTGTTAATGTCCTTCGGAAATCCTCAAGTTTTGGTAATAAATAATTGTGACACTAAAAAGACAGACAATTAGCACGTGTCGGTTGTCACAGACATCCGACGATGGTCTTACGTGGTTGCCTTTTTTTTAGTGCAGCTGTTAAAGCTACTTAGCAATTAATACGTCCACATCTTAGATCTAGCACCCATCCAACTCTCACCAAATGGGTTAGGTTTAGGTTAGTGCTGTGACCAAAATTCTTCGAATTAGAAATAATGATGTGGTTATACTTAGATATAATGACTGACTTAATTTACAGTTCTTGACAAAACCAAGAAAGTTCCCTAAAATTTGACATGTGATATCAAAGTGCGTGAGGAAATCAGAAGTGATAACTCCATAACAGTTCACACGCCTGCTCATAGTTATAAGGAATACTTCAAAAGAATAATTATCAACGAAACAGGACAAAAAAGCTTAGCTATATCTATGGCAATCACATATAATTAGTATTCATTATTCATACGGAACAGTTTTAAATGTTTTTATTTCAAAATGCTCGACATTTCGAGGTTACAATACAGTTATGATTCTTACTAATGTAAAGAACTAGCAGTACCATTCTTTATTATGTGATTACTGAATGTACGTTCTTCAAAGCCTTTTCCATCAAACACGCAATTAAAATAATGTCGTAAAGAAAAATCTCACGCCAAATTAGTATTTAATTAAAACCTCGTTATTTAGTTAACTACATGTATCATTAATTACTGTAACGAAACTAAGCCAACGAGCAAATTAAATGTAAACGCATCATATAATTATTGTCGACATAATTTCGTAGAATTACATATTTCTTTGGCATCTTGGAAGGGCTGCCAACAATATTTGATATAGGATCACGAACAGAATACATTCTATATGCCATGTCTTTTAATCTATAAAAAGTAACTAGGCTTTCGCCAAACTTACAAGATTTGTAATAAGTTTTCTTTTTCCATCGCAATTTAAATTTTACATAGTTGGTAGTAGGAGGTCGATGGCTCCGCGGTCGTGGATTCTTACGATCACAAATGTTAAGCTAATAAGTGTGCGGTCGGTACTCAGACAGATCAGCAACCTAAAATGTTTTCAACTCAATCCCTCGCCTCGGATGGCACGCTAAACTGCTGATGGTGTCAGTCAGGCTGCCGGTCGTAAAATCTAATGCTATGTTAAAACCTATAGCAGTATGTCAATAGCAAGACATACGTGCACCAATTCCCAAAAATTGGAGAGCGGGGTAGGACAAAGAAGAAGACAGTTGGTAGGTATGAGGAGTTTCACTAGGGCAACAACAATAATTACGTGCGTTCACCCGACTTAAAAACTACTTTACTAAGAATACTCGACACTATCAAAGTTTTTCGTACCTACATCCCCGGTCCGTACAGATACGGAAGAACCGAAAAACCGCCCTGTTATAAAAGAGAAATAGCCATAACAATAATACCACCATTAAGTCTAACAATGCAAATAAAACCGTGTCATCACTTCTTGAGGGTCTTTATAGCCCTCTGAATGGTAGTTGAGGAACGCTTACTTTAAGCGTGGCGTCAAACAAAAGATGTAAGTCCTTAGATAAGATATAATATGACGTAGAGAAAATAGTTGGTCGCGTTAGTTTTGTCCAATTTCCAAAAGTGTTTGTCAAGATTGTCATTTTTGCACAGTATTTTTATCTCACGAACGCTTGTGTGTGAACGCATTGTGTTATGGATACTAGATAACTGACATTTTATACATAATAATGTTAGATATTTTTATACACAAACTTAAATAAATTTATAAGCAACCATGACTCGCCAAACAAATATAAGTGTTCGTCACACAAATATTTGCCGCTACCAGGATTCGAACCCGGACCGCATGAGTGTAGGCAACTATACTGACCACTTCAATGATTTTAAATTGTGTACAGTATACTTATCAATATTAAGTCATTTATGGCCGAGAAAAATTACATTATGATAATATATAGACAAAACTTCTCCCAACGTCCTTATGCTACGCAGGACATATTGACGAATTTAATTCATTGGCGGCAACCCTATCCGGGAAGAGCTGAACATTATCTTTTACCCATCGAGATAATAGAGTTCCGCGCACACTGCGCTAATGGCACTATCAATTAAACGTGACTGGAATCGGCGATCGAACGCCATCACGAGCGCTCTATTTGCGACCTTGCTACTAACACGTACGGTTGAAACTATTCATGGTTTATTTTATTCAAAATGCAAAAAAGCCACGCCTTGAAAGTATGCGGTCAAAGTAGCGTATGAACAAATTATTTGATATTATTATTTGCTTTATTTTTTTTATATATTTTTTTTAAATTCTATTTGAGAACTTCATGTGGTGTTAAGTGATGATAAGGCCAAAAGATCAAGGTATCCTCAACCACTTGCTAATACGACACAGCCGTACCCAATCGAACCTCCCTCGTGCGGGACCGGTATGACGGTTGGCTACGGTCGGGGGACAGATGGCGTAGACATCGGGCTTAAACTGCGCTGGGTTTCACCCAAGCCATTCGTTGCATCGTACTGCAGGGATGATGGGTAAATGCATTTAACCTCTCCTTTTAAAAACAAAAGATTTTGATGAGATAACAGTAGTTAACTAGCCTTAAAACAACTCATATCCTTAACAAAACCGAGTACAAACAAAGTATTGGAGATCGAACCCCAGACCTCTCAATTCAAACTTGAAAACTTCTGCCACCATATAATTAATTAACAAATAAAGAATATATAATAAATTAGTGGAAGAGCTTGTTTTTATTCCACCTGGTAAGCTACCATCACCTTGTTAAGGACTGTTGATATAACAATACCTTTAACACCATTTACTGTTTTAGACAATAAAAACTATGCTATTGTTAAGGACTGGCTATTAACCCTAACTGCAGTGATAAGATAAGGTCACAACACACATATAAACTCGGAGACGGATCAGCATCGGCTCAACTCGAGCTGAGTGGTTAGTGTAAGTTTTTTAGTATACAAAACGCACCGATTCTAGTTGCGTTAAGAGCTCAATTTGTATAGGAAACGCGAACAGCGCCCCTAGCGGAGAGAAGCGCAAATCATGTTTCCCATACAAATTGAGCTCTTAACGCAACTAGAATCGGTCCGTTTTGTATACTAAAAAACTTACACTAACCACTCTGTTTAGACCTTTGAATGAAACTCCATACTACATATAACGCACACTAATCAACAACGCGGGACAAGCTCGCCGTAAGCGCCGTCATCGCCTCGTCGTAGCCGAGTCGACACACTGGAGCTTTCGTAAAGTGGGAAACTCACGCCAAGCCACATCTCACCAAGCCTGCACTCCAAAATAAGCCAAAATGATTCCGTGTGTTCGGAACGAATGAAGTGACGAGAAATTTTAGATATCCAAATCCATCACTCCATCGCTCCAAACCGCTCGTGTGTTGCCGATCCCACGTCCATTTCGTGACGTGTCAGAAGTCGCTGCGTAGAATGAAAGTAAATTGGAGTGACGCGCGTGTGTGTTTGCTCAATTTTTGGCATCCAATGACATCCACATTGCGCCGACTGATGGAAATGGAGGGATCGTGAGTTCCCTTTACGTTGTTACGCAAATTACGCCTGTTTGACGGCGAGGCGAAAGGCGATACGGTTATGATGCATTTCCGATTTAATTGATGTGTGCTGTGAGCCTGTGACCTATAAGCCAGACACTCAGTCGTAAGTAAGGGCTTACAAGTGTAGCTTGCTTCCATGTCCAGCATTATCATCACTTACCATGAGATAAAAAATATCTGCAACAAATATTCCAATCGCGTAATTATTTACTGCTAAGTATCTAGAAGCAAAAAGGCATTGTGAAAACGTGAGAGTACGATGATAATTGACTTATGTACCGTTCGAGATCTTTAACGTCGCCGCATTGCATACCGGGAGTTTAAATGGTCGGAGGGGCAGGTTGCAGGTATGGGATCCAACGGATTTATACACTTAAGACGTAATAACTGTAGGACCAGACCACCTACTGTGTACCTAAATCTTTACGCGCGAAATCGGAGGCGAATTACAACAGCGTGACAAAGAAGCATACGGTATCTGTTACCGCCATAGATAGAGGAACTGGAGATCGGCAATGTGAAACAGAAAGAGCATACTAACGTGTCGATTATAACGCGCTAGATAGAATTTAAATTAATACCACACTAACCTAACCTAACCAACAAAAAAGGATAAATGTTCACCAAAAAAGTGGAAATTTTCACCAAAATTTGTTTTTGGTTACAAAAACATCCATTTAGGTGAGCACTGTACTATTTTATTGGTGGACACCTAATCACATATTGGTGCCTAGCAAACCCAATGAACCAGAACAAGCACATAGTGTGCGCGCAACAACCAATTATCCTCCGACCCGTGAAACACGTCAGCAATAGTTTTATGGTAGATTGCAATGGTAGATTATTGAGGATAAATGTCTACTCTTTATGTTCATCCTGAGAAGATAAATATTTGGCATATTATAATTACATATGTTGTTAAATCAATGAGTGATCTTTAATCTATCTCTATTGTTACTTCAAATCTCTCAGTGCTTTGAATATGCTCGCTGTAATAACTCAGAGCTAGTTTTATTTGGTAGTTGCCAACCGCGAATAATGTCAACTCCTCAGCTGGTTTGATATTATAGTAACTGAAATACATTTTGAGAAAAAATAGCTCAAAATCGTTGTTTAATGAAAGTTTATACACTATCACAAACACTGGAATTTATTTATTTTTCCGGGGGCCAATATTTTTTTTTTAATATTTTTTAATAGTTCATGTTAATGCAACAGTACCACTGGACCAACTCACATTCCTAGGCAGCACTTGGTCCAAACCTAGGCAATGTCCTTTGTTCCCAAATAATAATAAGACGAGACCATTTCACGTTCACTGCGAACGCCCTGCCCGCGATGTGTCAACATGCTAATATGGCCGCCATAGTTTTACAAGAGCGCGGGCCCGCGTTTGAGTCGCTCTGCGCCGCGCACGCGCGGCTTCTGCCCTGCTCCCGCGCGGCTTCTGCCCTGCTCCCGCGCAGTTGGGTTTGTCGTCGTCCGGCAGTTGCAGAGCGGCGCGGCGCGGAGCAGTTCGAGCGCGGGCCTGTGTTCAATTTTGGTGTGAAGCAGTTCATAGAGTTACTTGTATTACAACTTGCGCGGCCCCGCTTACAAACTGCTCTGCTACTAACCCGCGTTTGGTGTGTTGAAGCCTTTACTATTTTTCACGCGTTCGCATTACTCGCACATTGGTGCATTTTTTTGGTATCGGGGTATCGGCCTAGTCGACCGCCAATTTATAAACTTCAGTAATTATGAATTATGGTTCGCTGACTGTCCGATTTGAAATTATTTACACTGGATACCTACACTACGAAACATTAATTATTAATTTGCTAGTCTTCTGTTGGCTCGAGGAGGCTGATGGAGCGCTGTCACATGGTCGCGCGTTTTTCGTAACGATCACGTAACCTACTAAGTGCGCGGCCGGTCTGGGATAGGAGACAACGAATTAGGAATGATATAGAAGCATAACTCCCTAACGAAGCCCGCTAAAACATGGTCCCAAACTCATACAATTAAACTGATAATACTAACGCGATACGCACACTGACAAAACAAAATACCTTGCTAAATTTATTTTCTACTCATCAATTCGTCAACCCATTCATTTGGTGCGCATCTTTACTTAGTAGGATAATATTAAGAGTGAAACGGAAATATCAAACCCAAGCGAGTTCGTGTGAAACGGATTATTAAGCGGTACACGCCCAAAGTATGTTACCTACTCTACTAACAGCGGCGAGGATGGTGTAATACAATAGGTGTCAAGTCATATTAAATATGAGTCGGTATCTATGACACGCGACTGATAAAAAAATGTACGAGTATACAATGTGTTTGTGTTCCGACCCGACAAACTTTAAGGGCATTTTCTACAGATAATTTAATCGTAGAAAAACCCCCATATGTGGGGTCGAAACTCAGTTCCCTTCGAGTGACAGCCATTTTAATTATTAATCATCATTTAGGGGGTGCCTTTAGTAAAAGTAGAATATCTCGTTAAGTTTAAGTCACACGGACTTTTAAAAAATACTGCCGTGTAGCTAAAAAGTGTGGCAATCTTATAAGTGTCACTAAAGCACAAAAAACTCATATTACGTTGTTAAAAGTAATAATAATCTTGTTTTTCTCCAAAAAATTACATTTCTCTGATTTATACTAGAAATGTTCCTATTATTACATATTTTTTATGATTTTATTTACAACTGTTTGAGTTTTGATAAAAAACGGTATCAAAATTATAGCCCAATGTTGTCCTGTGCGACACAAAAATTTGGTATTCGCGCCAGTGCTTGTCTTTAAAACCGAAGAGGTAATTTTGAACAATTACTCTCTTATGTAAAATGTTTAAAGTTTGTTAATAAACTGATTGTTTTTCTAGACTGCATTGTTATTTTTACCCTAATTCAAAGATAATTTTAAATTTAACTAAAATGTTCAATATCATGATTATTCAAGATTGAGGAAAAAAAAAATCCGTCTTTAAAAATACCAATAACTTTAAAAAAAAACAAGTGTTGGGTTATAATTTTGATACCGTTTTTTAGCAAAACTCAAATAGTTGTAAATAAAATCATGACAAATGTGTGATAATAGAAAGATTTCTAGTATAATCGGAGAAATGTAATTTTTTTGTGTATTTTTTTGGAGAAAAATAAGATTATTTTAATTTTTTAACAACGTAATATGAGTTTTTGTGTTTTAGTGACGCTTATTAGATTGCCACAATTTTTAGCCACCCGGCAGTATTTTTTTTAGGTCCGTGTGACTTAAACTTAACGAGATATTCTACTTTTACTAAAGGCACGCCCTAAACGATGATTAATAATTAAAAAGGCTGCCACTCCGAGGGAACTGAATTTCGACCCCATTTATGGGGGTTTTTCTATGATGAAATTATCTGTAGAAAATGCCTTTAAAGTTTGTCGGGTCGGGCAACTAACACATTGTATGGCTCTAGACTTTTGGAAACTAAAAAGTTATTTTATTTCTAGCTGTACTTATCAAATACTTATTTTAAAATGCAGAGAAAAATCTTATTTTCTGCATATTATACAACATGTAACAAAAATAAGGCACAACCTCAAAGTATCTTACTATTACACCAGTTAACCGATTGCAGTAATTAATTACAATTAACAGTAAGTAATTTTCAAATAGGTCATTGTTGGATGTCCTTGTAGATTTTTGCTTATGCCGTACAATTTTTGTAAAGTAAGTAATCTATTTTGATTGTAAAATTATTCAAAGTAGGAAATTTGTAACTATTTTGGTGCCAATTTCTTAAACAAATTGTTTTTTTTTTTATTGTAACGATTCAGAAACCGATTTCAAACAAACAACTTTGAGGTCGTCCTTTATTTCTTTTGCACCTTGCATAATACAGGATCTATCGAATTTCGGTTAGTTTTTCAAAAGTAAGTAGCATATACAATTCCCATGATATTTAATAGTTTTTATTGGTAATCTTATGATTGAAGGTCATTGTTCATAGTAAAATTTAAGCATCGTTATAGGTGTTTATTGGTAAACTCCTTTAAGAAGAGTGCTAGGCTTTTAAACTAGTTATAGCTAGACTAACAATCTTGATATTGTAACTGATATTGAGATATATTATTAATATATCTATATTATGCACAAAAAAATATGAAACTATATATTATCGTGCCCTAATGCTGTGCTTACCTGTTAATTCAAGGACACTTGGCTTAGTTATAAGCTAAAGGTATCAATTTTTGACAACCCTCTACCATCCTATACGAGTAGGCAATTATCGCTCGCACGGGGTCTCAGTCGGCGTACTTGTTTACTTATACTATGGTAATAGAATGATCTTCTAAATATTGGCTGCCAATTTTTTGTCAGCTGTAATTTCGCGCCATAATTTGCGTTTTGTATTCACTGGGCAAGTAGGTGAACAAAACCCGTTATACGTTCCACGGAAAATCATTATTATTTTTATTTAGTTTATAACGATTTGAATCCAATATCTATGGATTATTATGTCTACATGTATATGAATATACCTATGTCTTCATTCTCAAAACGTATAGAGCACACTTTACTGGCATTAGTTGGTAACGAGTCATCATCTCTTCTTTCTAATCGGAAAGCTGCAATGCACTGATCGTCGAATATCTTTTTTGTGGAAACTCAAATAAATATGTTATTAATAAGAAACAGCAGGAAATCCAATTTTTAAAAACTCTATACTTAATACTAAATGTTTAGTTTAATAGTAACATATTAAAAACTGGTTGGCTACTGATTGCATAACACAGACAACTCAAGACGAACAAAACATGAAATTACTTTACTTACATGAGATAAATTATCCCGGTTTGGTTTTTACTTCCTTCTTTCCGTCTTTTACACCACTTTACCGCACAGGAGGTCATTTTTGTCCTTGGGAAATGAGCTGTTTATTGTATTTTTCGCAAAACTAAATGACACGGACGCTTGTCGCGGCAGACTGATGGACGCGTTGATAGTACTTTTTCGGCCCCGCCCACTTGGGGATAGTTTGCGTGGAACGATTTTTTGACGGAGTTCGTGTTCTATATCATTCCTAATTCGTTGATAGGAGATCGAAAAATTTTCAACTGAAGTTTCCTTCCTGCTTCGAAAGGTACGTTAAGCTGGTGGTCTCAGATGATGTCGAAAGATAGCAGTCATTCCCAAGGAGGGATAGTGTCAGGCCGGCCGTAAAAATGTAAGTAATGCCAAAATCTAGAGCAGTATGCCGAATAGCCGATAACTTGTTTGCCATCTATAAATCATATCAATAATTTGGGAGAAGGGAAGAGAAAGAAGTCTTTTGTTTGAAGTTTTAGAATCATAAGCTGGAGGCAAAAAATTATTCGTTCTTGAGTGACATAATTAAGAAGAATGTATTTTCTAAATCAAAACATTATTCGTCTTCCTTTATAACTTCCTTAATACGTTACTACGAGGAGTTTCATATGATGACATCTTTAGATCGATCAATATTTATTGATCTAAAGATGTCATCGTCAGCCATTAATAAAATGATTGTTCTAACACGATTGGTCTGCCTTTTGTGGTCCAACAATGGAGTTGCCTAGCCGAAACAATACTAGTACTCAATACATAACAGTTGTTGAACTAGTTAATAATATTTACAAGACGGTAAATGCAGAGAGCCGCATAAAAGTCGGTCGGTACCAAAAACCTTCCAAAATATTCGAACTAGCTTTACACATATACCTAAAGACTGTATCTATACTAAATTTGTGACGGACTAAATTTTAATTTAATTCTTATTTTAAATTGATTGCTCAAATATTTAAAAAGTAATCCCATTTTTTATAACCACGCGCTTTTTGTGGCACTGTGTATTTTCAACTATGAGTAGCTTGAAGAATATTCATTACATACATTAAAGTTGAACCTTACAATTCGAATAGCATTTATTAATAAGGTTTGTTGCACACAAAATGATACAGCAAAATGTAATCCACGCTCATCGCTCCCGCCGACTACCACAAATGTAATACCGTTTCATTTCACGCAGCTTTCTACGTACATACGATTCCCACCGCAACGAGCAGCTTCGCACCACATCGCTCCGCGTCGTTTGATTCAAATGAAATATTAATTCGTGCGAATTAAATTGAAATTATGCGTTAATTGCTGCGAATTCTGTGATACAAGTAGCCGAAATTATATCACGAGGTACGTGTTAAAATTTTAATTGAGAATACCTGAATTCTGACGTCTTATATACGTATAGGGAGGGTTTGATCATTATTTATAATTGAGCTTATCGATAATTAATTATTAACCTTATAGTTAATGGCTTAATTAAAAAATTTAGGAGTGGCGAGGATGGCGTTTCACTCAATTTTAACTTCGCTAATTCTAAACTTATGATGAAAAAATAATCTGTGTGGATGAATTATGAGTTAATGATTGAAATAATAGAGTTTAAGTGTGAATGATTTTGTAAATTTTAGACGCTTTCACCACGTAAGTGGCTACGGTTATCTCCCTAGACGTGTGAAATTTTTAATGGAACAACTTCAAGCAAGAAAATAGTACAATTTTTAACTAGGGCGGAAAAAAGGCTCACATCACAGGCATTGTAATTAATATGCGATTTAGTATTTCTTTTTTACCGACCAGGAAGAAAATGCCACTTTCTGGTCAGGTGTGGCATAATAGTATTAATTGTTCAACTTGTGAGCTAAGTTATTTTTTGCTGCGAGTGCCGACTTTGAATAATGAACCAGCGAAGTATTCTAAACTCGAGCGTAGCGAGCGAGTGATTCTTAAATAGACTACTGAGCGCAGTAAGTGATTTAAAAGTACGAGACAAAAAAATTGCTCCCGTGTGAAACATAAAGCTTTTCAGTGAGAAAATTGTTATAGGTGAGAAATACATGACAATATTTAGATACAGTTCATTACGCCAAAATTTATTATTAAAAATCAAAATGTAAAATTACTGCAATTATATAAATTGTATGTTATAGTCTCGTTTGGCGCTCGCAGAAAAAACCGTTTTTGCTTCGAGATTTTACATAGCAAAAGAGCTCTTTTGGTGCCGGAGAGGTGAAAATAATTTCACTAGACTTGTATGCTCCAGATCGCTTTGGTATCCCTAAATAGAGATACGTAATTAAAAAAAGAACACATAAAGATTGCAAAAAGATAGGTGTGATGGGTTGAGATAGGTTGAGATCTCATAGGTTCACGAGGCGCTAATATAGACCTACCTACATATATATGCTCAGTATCCTTACACCATCTGTAACGTTGTCTTTCACAATAAAACTATAATTATTTTTCTAACCTTAAGTGATAATTCCAAAAATCATGACTTTTGACAGGATGGGCTTTTGCAAAATGTTTTTTTTGTATACATGTTGTATTCCACGAGCTACCACCATTTTTTCCAAAATTCTTGGACCCAGTCCCCGAAAGAAAAGGTCGGGAAAAGACTTATATCTCACTCATTGTGTCACTGAACACCTCTTGAATCAAACACTTTCGGAATCGTGAATTTTACAGAACACGATATAAAGCTTGTTGTTGGAATCAAGAAACTCCAAAATTTATTTGTTTGGTTACTAAAGATGACAATTATGTTTTTTTTTTTAATTCACATGGATATTTCCATATTCCTTTTCAAGTAACAAACAGTCAAATTGGTTGGTTGTACAAGTTGTTTCCTTTGCCTTCCTTGAATTTAAAGAAATATTATCTGTCATGCCAAATGTCATCGAGACATCCCCTTAGTAGTCTGTGGGAGCTTCGATCCGACAGCCGTTAAAACACCGTAAATAAGTTTTCCACTCGGTGGATATAATATTCTCTGGTCTGCAGAGAGACGTGCCAGACCCTTATAAACCTTACATTCTACGCCCAACAGGTAATCATCTTTTACTATAATTGTTATCCAAATATCCCACCTTTCCTAGTAACTTAAATCTGCAATTATTAGCTAACTTAAATGTAAAATATTTATTTGGTGAGACACACCAGAAGGTAGGGTAGACTTTAGGTCATGGAACACTCCAGAAGACTATAACCATCACCGTCAACCGGTTAAAGTCTAATATTACTCATGTAAAATTGCAGAAATTACAAAATTGGGAAACACATGGTAACTTGTTATTTTGTATCTACCTGCTTTGGACAATTTGTTAATAACTAAGGGTCACCGCCCTTCTGGCATGTTCGGGTCAACCTATATCTAAATTATACCCCTTTCGCTTGATTTTCCATTCATTATATTAAAAATTAAATCAGTAATTAACTTGTAATAAACTAAAGAAAATCACATGTCCCTTCCCCAACCACATGTTTTATTACCTACCTTATTTTGCTTACCCCTTGTTAATGTGAACTTCAGGGCATCTAAGTTTGGGCTTAAACCCATCCAAACCAAGAACTAGTTGAGGAATAAACTTGACGGAGAGGAGACAACACCAGGCGCTACCAGGTTGCAGCAACTGCGGCAAACCAGCCTGCCTTAAGAGCCGTCACCAACCGTTTCCCTTGTTTGAGGTATCATAGGAGAACCCAAACTAACCCTGCAGCATTACTCAATTTTTGGTTCAGTTATCATTAACTTGTTTTATATAAAATCATACCTGTTTGCCAATATCGATCAAGTAGACCTCCATGATCCCTGGATACTATAATTTGTTCTTATGTAGGTAATTATTTAATCAGCTACTTATTTAGCATTTAATAATGTCTACAAAATTAATTAAGGATTTAGAACATTAAGAAAAATTATTATCCTAAATACATTGTTAATTAAAAACTTTGCGTTCTTTGATATTATTTTTGAACTTTCCCTTGGATACTAACAACCACCTAAAAAGTTACGTTACACATCTAAGTTTCTAGTTTGATTTATAAAAATAAATCGTACGACTGCCGTACTCCTAATCCTAAGACCTAACAGAGAGCATAAAATTCCAAGTGGATTTTTTATTAAAAAATCCGAAATATTTATAACACTACCAGCTGACCCATCCACGCGTTAGTATTTCTTTAAAGCAAACATGAAAAAATCGAGGACACATAAAAACTATCAAAAGTCTAAGGCCCGTATTGAAAGATCACTCGGACGGAAGTCAATCATGTCTCGAGATACGTTTGTCACTATCTATCAAGCTCAAATAGATAGAGACGTACGACGCTCAATACGTCGTTAATTCTCGAGACTCATTCTAAGTATAATACGAACATAAGTTAGAACAAGCAAAACTTCATTAGTATTAATGAAATTTTGGTTCAATGTGAATCCATAATTTAAATATGTACGATTATGTTGATGCAGAATAAAGTTCTATAGTAAACGTCTATCATATTTCATGATACATACATAAATCATCTTTATAACGGATATTTTTGATATAAAACCACTTATACACTAACTTATTTCTAACCCACCGTTATGATATAACTGCTCGATAATTTATTATAAAAACCAATTACCGTGTTTATGATGCATTCAAATGATATTCATAAAAGGATAACATCTTTTTTATTGCACGTTTATTGTGATGACTATGGGGATATGATACCGCCAGTCTACCCGATAAATACCTTCGTTCAAAAACGTCTCGTTTCGTAAACGTAGTCGTCTCGAAACGTCTTCATTGATGAATACCAGTAATTTTTGGATCAAACGAGAATTATCTCTACCAGGCTTTCTCCACATTTAATCAACTTCGTACTTATATAAAAAAGTCTACCAAATTACTCTATTCTACGCGATAGCGAGCGGTAGTAGAGTCCAAACATAAAGATTACTACTAACACGCTGTACTAACCAGTCTCGCCTTGCTGCACTAGCAAACCTGTACCCTTAGTTTTGATAGATTTCGAGCTCGATCAAACGTATCGTCGCTTTTCAAACATTGCCCACTGTTTCTGATAGTTTACGCTAGAGGCGCTAGTGGGCAATGTATGAAAAGATATGATACGTTTGATCGAGCTCGAAAACTAACGAACTCATACTAGGGGTAAGTACTGCAAACCTGCAAGGTGCTTCTTCGCGTCTCTTTTGAAAAACTCGGGTTTGTAAGGGTAAGGGAAAACTTACGTTTGTACGTTTGTTACTCTACCACGAGTAAATTGTAAAGTGGATTTGGAAGAAACTGATACACAAATAGACAGGTAACATTTCGTTTATAAAGCCACATCTAGCAGTATGGGCCACGTAGTGCATCCAAATAGTGACAGTTTGCCAGCTTGTCGCCTACATAAAATAAAATAACTGATTGTCAAAAATCACGTGTAGATAATCTTGTAAATATATTTGCAAACATAAATAACCACATATCATTTGAAACCAAGATTTAATCCAACTTTCCGTATCGCCTATTTCGATGACGATTTTAAAGCACGAGTTCTGAGCTAAACCATTTTGCCTAAAAAAACCTTTCACATTTCTAATCATATTAGAACTAACTGGAATTCACAATAGGTACTGCCGGAAATTTACCCTTTACGAGGCTAAAAACTTAGGTTCGCCATGGGATTGAGTTTAAACTTTTTTATTTTTTCCGCACGACGTTAGGAAAGCGTAGGACACACAAATGGAATTCTCTTTCGGGTTTCATCCGATAGATAGTAGATTGATTGATTCAACAGTTCGAAAGGCAATAGAGATATTTTTTTAGGAAGAATTTAGTTGAGAATTGGTAACAAATCTATTAGTAGAAATAAGATAAAATTTATTGTAACAAAGACATTATTATCTACGGCATTAAGACGAAGGGTCAGCTGAACTAGCACTACCAAGGTTCAAAATTAATTGCTATTATATTAGATTTATTTTCAAATCGGATTAGGTCCTGAAAACATCTATAATTATTCATATATGCTTCGCCGTCTAGGTGGAGTGGTCAGTAATGCTGCCTTCACATCGGTCGGGCCGCCCGGATTCGAATCCAGAGGCCTTAGTACGAGTTTGTTAGTTTTCGAGCTCGATCAAACGTATCGTCTCTTTTCATACATTGCCCACTAGCGCCCCTAGCGTAAACTATCAGAAACAGTGGACAATGTATGAAGAAAGACGATACGTTTGATCGAGCTCGAAAACTATCAAAACTCATACTAAGGCCTCTGGTAGTGGTAAATGTTAGTGTAATTAACACGAACACTTGTTTACGATTCATAGATGTTTATAAATATATTTATTTAAGTTTATTTTATAAAATATCTAGATTACTATGATTTTTTCCGTTATCTAGTATCCATAACACAAGTTCTCAATTATAATCTATTGTTGGCATTAGTTCTGCTTATCTATATATATAAAAATGAATTGCTGTTCGTTAGTCTCGCTAAAACTCGGCTGAACGGATTTATCTTATCTTGGTCTTGAAATGTTTGTCGTAGTCCAGGGAAGGTTTAAAAGGTGAGAAAATATGGAGAAATTGCGAGGAAGATAGTAAAAACAACAATTTCATTTTCCCATATATACTGTTCTGCCTACTTTCCTGTCAAACATTTGACGTTCCGCCATTTTAGCGAAGGAAGAGTTTTAATGTCGTTAGGATAGGTGCAAAGACGTTTAGTACTCCGTGAATAGGTGATACGAAGTACACCGGGTCATCTAGTAGTATACTATATAGAAACTGAGGATAAAGTATGAGAAAGTGCAATGGCCATCGGAATTATGGCGTTATACATTCATCTGTTGCTATTGTTTTACTTCCACTTTTTATAACAAGTAAGTATTTTGATAGATTTATTTTTAGGTGATTTCTATTTAATATTGAATCGTGTATTTACCTTTTATGAAATTATACTGTGGAGATCCAGATTACGTTCTCCCCATCTGAAACAAGTAAAAAAGTATTTAATAAATTTATTTCAAAGATTCTGCTCAATTCCGAAGCTTGTCGCATGCAAAGTTCAGTTTTTGATCAGTGTTACGTGTCTGATTTGTGTGTTTATTTATTTGTTAATAGGTAAGCTATCATGTTTTATTTATGAAAAAATAATAATCGATATTCACTCATATCTCAATGGCCTATAAAAGACACAAAAGTAATTAGGCGATGCTTGTTTGAAACCCTTCATCAGCAATATAAAACAAACAAAAGACTTCTGATTTTGATAAATGGATAATTTTGACCCTAGCGACGCTTAATGATGATATCGGATCAAAGGCAGCTCCGTGTCTTTGTTCCAACATAATTATGTTCCCCTTTAATTTTAAATATTATGATAAACTTACTACAGTCTTTATTCCGTAGTCTTTAAAGTTCAAGTTACATCTTGACATCCATTGAAAGTGCCAATAAAATTATAGAATTCGTTACAAAATAGAAACTAATTAATGAAATTATTTTTTAGAGTTTCGACTGAGACAGAGTCGAAGGATCGTAGTGTTACTTCACAAATAAATGTAAGCCTTATCGTCTTCGTAATACAATTTTCTTTGAGCAAGCAGAGAGAACTAAAAACAAGAGAGCCATGTCTTGAAGTCTTGAAGTCTTAAAAAGGTGTTCTAACCTCAAACTCTTCATTGTTTTTGAAAATACAATTCTTTACAATAATAACGCACTAGAAAACGCGCTGCCGACAAACTGTTACACAATTTGGCAGACTGTAGAATTGTAAACTCAGTGTATTAATTTGTGATAATAAATAAAAGAAACAAAAAGAAACCAAGTTGGCGAAAATAATTTGTAGCAGCTAAAACTGCACCGAATACGTACGGTGCGTAAAGGGCCGTCTATGGCCAACTACAAAAAACATTAGCGATTTAAAAATTATCACAGAAAAGTTAAACGATTAAAAGTGCTAGTTAGAGTTTTCTAAAGTTATGTAAAAAGAAAATAAAACCTTAATTTTTTAAGATTTTCTTTAGTATGTACTATCTCATATATTGATTCTCTTTAGTAAGTAATATCCCTTATAGACAGTCCCGGGATACCATATCTTACGATGAATGTACTTTATTTCCTGAAGTCCAAACTACAAGAAATAAAGTAACACTTCAATAAATCCTAATCCAACAAACTTCTGTTGGTGACATAAAGCGATATAAGTCTTTGCAACGTTCCCTGCCCGTTATTTACTGTATGACATAGGCTACGTGTTTGCCGAGGGACGCTAGCGATTTTTCATATTTGATAGTACAGAACGTTTCATAAATTCGATATGAACTTAAAAGACCAAACGGTCCGGTGGTTGAGTCAATAACCCGGTTACTCATCACGATAATCCCGAGAATATCTATATATCCAACGATCACGCTCAATGTCCCAAGAGAGGTTGAGGGGCCTTAGATAATATTTCGTTACACATAAAGCCAGATCTGACAGTGTGAGTCATGCAGTGCCTCCAAATAGTGACAGGATGCCAGCCTGTCGCTTTAAAAGGGGCACCAAACCCAAAAAATACTAAACCTTCAGTAAACAAATAAACAAAAGCCAACAAAACAGATTTTACATTTAAAATAATTCCAACAGTCCGGTTAAACAAACTGACAAACTTAAAAACTCTTCATAATATCAGTTCATTAGTACATTCAGAAAATGAGTTTGTTAAATTAGCTATAAGTAATTAGGATTTTTTTTTTGGAAAATCGTTCACTACCTACACATGTTTCTCCGATAAAACTTTTCAACGCAGCCTCTTGTGATGGATAAAAGAAAATCGTATGCTATAAACCATTGTTCGGATAGCCGATACAAAGGTGTTCAACCCTACAGGGTAGCACGTACGAGTGGCCACTTCAGTGGAGAGGTGTGCCCGAGGCTTCCTGCACTGAGAAAATGATACCTTTCTTGTATTGGTGGCGTGGTACAAAACCATTTGTTTGTATTCAAATTTATGCACCTTATCTTGAATTGTACTGTGTTTAAATAAACATTGTAACTAATAATACGAGTTACAGATAAGAAATGTTTATTTTGTAAAATAAGCCTCACAAATGACTGAAAAATGAAATTTGTACTTTAATTTGATTTGTTTGAAAAATCTACCAGACTTGGGAATGAAAACCCTGAATTATACATTAGTAAATGATTTAGTCAGATGAGAAATAAGCTACTTGTAAGTTCTCATAAAATAGAAAACATTAGTCGCGTTATTTAGAAGTAGATATTTACATTTAGCCATGTGATGCCCGCAGAGCATATAGCATTTATAGCATTTGGATATATCCTCCAAAAACTAATGGATCAGCAAAGGGGTATTGATCACCTTATACTCCGTCCACCAATCCGCATTGGGCAAGCGTGGTGCTATTGGGCTAGTGTCTCAGTAGTGGGGTCGAAATATAAAGGCTGTTATGATGATGATGATCAATTTATCTGAAGGAGTTCAGAGATGCCCAAGGACCGAGTTAAGATCTGCGGCAGATCTTCGTCGTGTGCTTAGTGAAAACAACCTAAGCACAAAATTACTGATTGAAACTAATTTAATCAGTGCTAATGTCAAGAACGTTTGACTCTTTACATTCTAGGACACGGTTAAATTTCTGGACGAAGGTAACAATTTTCTGTAGTAATTTAGTCTACTTATCGTTCCAAGGAAGACACGTTAACGTAGATGTTCCCTGTGGCTATCGTGAAATAACAGTTGTTAAGGAGCCGCTGCAATGAACTACCGCGGCAGGCATAATCAAGTAATAATGTTTCTAGGAGGTCCCTAAGTTACAAACTATGTCACAGACACAATAAAGTGGGACTACATCTTAATTATTTTTATATAATACAAAATGAAGATTGATATCATTAGCGCCTAGGATCATTTGAGAGGAGTTCAAAACAAGTACCTATTAATGTCTCATAATATTTATCTCAAAACTCTACCCTGCTCAAGTACGAGCCTAAGGTCACAATCTAACTATTAACCATTTATTTAGGCCAATCCAATAAAACCAACCAAACACGAGAAGTCTCCTGTAAGATTTATTTCTATAAAGATTTGATCGATATGATCCTTCTTTGTACAAGTCTTTATATTTAAAATTTTCGAGGTACTCGTACATTCTAGTCTATTAGATATAATTTATGACATATATTCGATATGATCTGAGATTCGTACTTAAAATAGACTAGTTTCGTTAGTGACATTACAAGAGAGTCCTCAAAGAACACCTACGTAGTAAACTTTCAATCGACACTTCAGAGGGATGTAGACAGACGAAGTTAAGTGTCAGCGGCTTGAATAGAAACGACAGACAAAGCATACGGGACATTCAGACGTTCAACGAGATACAGTCAGCGCCGAAAACGTCTTCTCCTTTGCATAATATATTGAGCTATTTCAGAAAAAAGTTTCCAGACAGCGAGCGTCTTTGGAAGACGATGTAATCTGTTCGTTTTTGTACAGTTAGAGGCAGATAATACTTTTCGATGTTTTTATTTGATAAGAGTAAACTGATTGACTCTTTCTTCCTATTGATAGCAATTAAGAATTTATTGTGTTAACCTAAAAAAAAATAGGGAAAAAACGTTGAATAATCAATCAATTTTGATCTTGCGATATAATAGTTAAATGAAACAGTTCAATCGACAAACTATTGTTATAAAGAAAAAGCATGCCATATCAGTAGCTGGAATAGGCGGCTTTAACGTGTTACACAGTTTTCTTATTATTTCATTTTTATGTTAGAAACCATTTTTATGTATAATATAAGAAAAAGACATTGTCATATTAGACTATTTATTTCTTAATAACTGTTATAATATTTATCTTTGTCATTATGTATTTGAAAAGTTACTAAATAAAATTATACATACAAACAAACCCTAAAAAACCAAAAATTATAAAAAAATTGCTGACTCGGCGAACGTTGTTCTGCCATAAATGTTTTTTCTAGCGGTATGAAATATACTATATTCTTTTCTATTTATTCTATAAGTACTATATTTCTTTCTAGCGGTATGAATTAACCGATTTTTATAAAAAAAATGTGTAATGTTTTTATCGGTCAAGCCGTTTCGGAGGAATGCGTACAGAAGATTTTTTTTTTATCTGAGAATTATTTCTAATTTAATTTGGTGCCTATTTAAATATTAATAAAAAATCCTCCGGGCAGAAGCCAAACAGTGCTACTGTAAGAAATTCTCAACAACAGAATCTATGCCGACAAATATTTATGAAACTGATTGTACAGACGTCGTCACTATTGCAGAGAAAGCTTGCGAGGCGCGAGACTTTAACGTGCAAAGAAACACTCGTGAGTTCACTGGGTTTTTAAACGTAATCTAACGTATGCTAAAATGAAACTCTCCTAACTCACATTTTAATTGTAGTTCCCATTTAAACTTAATAAATCTAAGGGTAATATCGAACTTTTAATATCACCGTTATATCCATAAAGTGCTGCAACATAAATTAACGATGTAACTGGAAGCACGACTATACGTACAGAGTTTCTTTCAAAGAGGCCGCCTTATGCGAGTCCGTAATTAAATTTTGCATAACTGTACACCAAGAGCTTTCGTCTCCCATCTTTACACGTATGAACAGGAAAATAGAAACGAAATTTTATGTACTGACCAAAATAGGAAACAGGAAACTTTACAGTACAAGTTTTGATGAAATTGATAACTATATCAAAATAAATAAGCAAATAACATCACTGTATTATAAATAAGAACCTCAAGGACAAAAATAGGATTACAATACTTCATGGAACTAAATAACTAATTACTTACAAAAGCTAGCACGCGTCTTGTAACACACCCACGATTGTAAGGAGATTCGTGCAATCCTGGGTCATTCAAAAGAGGCATGAAGCAGCATCTTGCAGGTTGCAAGGCCACTCAGCTTACATCTCATCTTTGAATTTGGTTAGTTTAATTATTTTCATAAATATTGATAGAGTAGTTTTTTTTACAAAGTGTCTGTCTACCTCTTTTTGTTACGGCTCTGCTCATTCCCTTTTTGGGATTTATGAGCGAATGTAGTATTTTGTTACAGGAAAAATATTTTTAGGTATCTCATATCATGAAAAGTAAATATCTCTAAACAACAAAGTTATCCTTAGACATTCCACTTTGACATGCGATGCATTAAATATTGTCCTCTGAGTGAAACTTAACGAGCTCCTGTCAAAAGGCTTTCTTCTCAGAGGCCCCCTGCATATTTGATAGCGTGCAAGATCACGTAGTGAAAGATAAGATGCAAAGTTTTGATAATATAGTTAATTTAATTATTTATTACGGCATTACCCTATCGTATTTTCAGCATATAATTAAGGGAGTTAGGATACGACGATTTAGGATTTGAATTGGATCGCCCCATCTAAGGTACAAAACGGCTTACGTTGGGTTGCTGAAAGTTTCTGCTGACCAGAATTTAGTGTTTATGACTATAAAATATCTAAAGTTGAAAACTTATTGGCTAAATATGGTAGGATTCAATAGCTTACATCCTTACAGAAGACCGAAATCAAGGAACATTCCCACTTTTTGTAGTGTCGTGTTACTATAAATAATAAATAAATAGGTAAGGTTTTCGGGAGTCCATGAGATAGGGGACAGTGTTGGATCGGTAGCACAACTGACACCCTTGTTGAAGAGTCTATATAGGATGAATTTTTGAAGTGGGCGTGGATGGCTAAATCCAAAAATATGAGAAATTGCGAATAGTACTCAAAGGAATCTCCGGCCCGATTTTGATAAAAACTTAAACCGTTCGTTAGTGTAAGTTTTTAAGTGTAAAATGCATAACTATTTTAGTTGCGTTATGAACTAAAATATCAGAAGAGAGATTTGCGTTTTTTCCAATAAGTACACAGAGACTATTATTATTAAATAATAGTCTCTGTACAAAAAATAATATCTCAGCGTAAAAACTTGATATCACAAATATTATTACAAAGTAGCGTGAGACCAATAGGTAGTTTCTTATAAACACTGTCAATAAAAATCCTCTCTAGGTTGAAGCTGAATAAAATCGGCATGATAGACATTATCGCTAATACGACTCCGCACGAGAAAAATGTTGAATGTTGGAAGAAAACGCATTTTCTTAACGTCACTAAATCTAAGTTTCTCTTCCGAGGTTGGAAAGCACCTATTACTCACAATCAGTCTCCCTTGCTCCCGTCACGAGAATCGATTTATATAAAAAAGGTGTGCATAAACTTTTCGTGGTATTAGTTGAACTTCCCAGAATTTCTTTAACATTTTGACAATATACCTATTCTTGAAAAAATCAGGAGTGGTCTCCCCTTGACTTTCGGGAACCGGAAACGACTAAAAAGTTGATAGAAACCAAATTTTTTGATGTCATACATGCATGTTAAATTTTGGTCACCCATCCGAGTAAAGACCGCGCACTTGGTTGCTTAACTTTCGTGATCGACGACTCAAAAGTTGATAGAAACCTTATATTTTTATGTTATACATGCATCTTAAATTTGGTTGCAATAAGTTAAAGCATACTCGAGTTATCGTGATAACGCACATACACACAGACATAAAGACACACACACACAGACATAATTCCAAAAACGGTTTTTATTTGGACTTAGGAAGGTCCAAAACGTGTAAATCCGTCAAAATCTCGAGGTCGAATTTTTTGACGATTACAAGACTCCGCACGAGAGAAATGTTGAATATTGGAAGAAAACGCGTATACGAGAAAGTAAAAATAATATGTCTATATCACGCTCATAATCCCAAATGGTTGAGCAGAGTTTTAGGTAACATTTGGTTACACAAAGCCATGGGCGGTATGTCCATACAGTACCCCAAAATAGTGACAGGTTGCCAGCCTGTCACCTACATAAAAGGGGCACCAAATCCAAAAACTAACAAATAACAAACCTTCAATAAACAAACAAACAAAAGTCAACAACCAGGAGACGCATTTTTGAATCATTATAATTCCAAATCGTGTATGAAATCGCAAGATTCGTATGCGAATCCCTCAAATCGCTATTTTTCAATATTCATACTCGTGAATTTTGCAACGAGTGCTCCGACCAAGGAGGTTATACTAAGAATCCGACCCACTCGTTTCCGATATCCTACCAGTAGAAAATCTAATGACTGACAATGACAATATAACTTTTAATTTACGTTCCGTTTCCTCGTAACTCATTACCGGTTTCTAAAATCAACGGGTTATGGCATTCCGGTTTTTATTTTTTCTGCATGAAATGAAAAATGTTATGAAATTCGAGTTTTAGGGCAACACTCATTTCCAATGTTTCAAAAATACGTAAAATTGGGAGCAATAGAAACTAATATCGTATACACCTACGTTTTGCTTTCGTGCACGAATTTAATTTATTACTAATACGAATTTATTCACTTCGAATGATTCAAAAGATGTTACACTCAAAATCATCTCAGCAGTCCGGGTAGAATAAAATAATATACGCTGTTAGAAAATAGTGGAAGGACAAGAGATAGAAGTAGAAACGTAAAATAAAAATCTCTTACTGTGAAATTTTTTTGTTAAGTTTTTATCAATCATTGATTTTAACAGCTAATGCTGTTGACCGCCTATGGCCTTTATAGTGTCGCCGGAGAAGAACAAGAGGAATTTGGTGAATCTTCTAGCCTGCAAGCAGTACCTACTTCCCGTAGTGGGTTTCTAGTCGATGGGTATCCATCCTCCGCGAGTGAGTAGTCTGGAATCTCTACAAAGTTCGACTCCAAAGGGAGCAAACCTGAGAGAGCCTCTGGGAATTGCATTCCGACTCAGGAGTGTCGTGACGTGGAATTTAAAATTAGGAAAACTATATACACAGATTAAAGGTAATCTAATGAACGTTACTTACGTCAGAAAAATCTGAGTAGTAGGTGCGACTTCGAGTAAATCAGAGTTAACAAGTCGCACCTAAGAAATTTTAATTGAAAAATTTTAACTGTTTCGAAAATTTAAGAATCAAGAATTTATTCGGTTTATTCCATTTTCGACTCGAAAGTTCCGAATGATGCTAATCTGCGTGGAACGCGATGTCATGCATTTTCCTAGCGGGCAAAACGGTTCCGAAGTTAGTAGGACGTCGGAGTAAGCAGTACTTAATCTTTACGACGGGACCAGCCGGTTCTGCTGTACTAAAAATTCAACATTAGAACACTAAAATTCGTTTTTAAGTTTGGAGATATTGCTAAATCCATGCAAAAGAATCCATAAGATATGCTAATAATTTTTATGGACTTTATTTTTTTATTTGAAGTATTTAAAAAATTAGGTTTAAAAATGAAAATACTATATTTATTAACTGGTACAGTCAACAGCAGACATTGAGACTGTGGGACTGGCTGTATCTTAGCAGTAACTGTTGGAATATAACCAATGTTATAATATTATAGTTTCAGACTTTGATAAGATGGTGCTAGCTAGCCAGACAGATTTGTAGTCAGAAACCAACCTTACAATCAAACTAACCTAGCATAAATTAGTACTCTTCTGGAAATCGGACCTTTGATCAGGAAACTAAACCTGAAAACTTGCGCTACCTATACTAGATATCAAATAAAAATTACGGAAGAAATTAATTGTTTACATAAAATATCTTATCAAAATACAAAACACCTGAACAAAATGTTCGTTATCGTTACAAAAACATTACCAGACAGGGAGGGATATATCATCCATCAGGAAATATCATTAATTCAAATACTTAACTACTTACTAAGAATTAACTTGAAACTTTAAGAGAACATTAACATCGAGATTATGCAACAGAGCCTCTATAAGACCAAGCTTATCTTCGTATAATATTCTGTTTTAAATAAGTTACTGACATAAAAATGTCTGAGATAAGAAAAGCAATTTAACGATTTAATTTTAAATAATAAATGAGAAACTCCCAAAAAACATGTAGTTGTCATTGAAATCGATGAAATTTAAAATTGGACCGGTCATGTAACTGCAAAGTAACCGTTTAATATTTTACGAGCAGCCCTGCTCGTTTACGATGTCGCGATTACGAGTAAGTAATTCTTTTGTAACCTAATTAGCTTTAGTACGTGTTCTGGGTTACCTAAAGTAGTATTAATTTGCTATAAATCGCTATTTGCAATTCGGGTTGTGATTGCAAGCGACTATTGCCAAGAACTGCGAACCTTAAGACAATGCTTAAGAGGTAGGGACAGGGGTCCTTGAGAGCATTGACCGCCGTTGGGGCGGAAAGGTACTCGAGTGGCGGTGGCGTACCGGGAGACGCAGCGTTGGTAGCCACAAGGTAGAACGATCTGGTAAAGGTCGCGGGAATCTGCTGGATGCGAACAGCGCAGCACCGATCGGTTGGAAATCCTTGGGGGAGGCATATTGTCCAACAGTAGGCATCTCTTGGCTGAGAAATGATGATTGCCACTACTGTCGCGTGCTAGGTCGTTTCACAGGGTGTTGACGGGGAAGTGTGGATGCATGTCGGAGTAAGAAAAGGTTAGTCAACATAAAGTAGACATACATAAAGTAGACATTTGATTGCATCAGGGAAATTATCCGACATGCCAACACATCATTTCAAACGAAACAGAATATCAATAAAACTTGGGAGCTTAGTAAAATGATCTGAGGATGCCACAGACAGACACGCAAATACACACGTGAAACTTATAACACACCCGTCTTTTTGCCTCGGGGATTTATAGTAGAATATCAGTTTTTCCGAGTGGACCTATGTGTAAAAATAACGGTCGACTAAACATGCGTAAAGCTACCAAATCACTACTTCACAATACCTCCCTAAATAAACTTTCACATCCTCCAAATTAACTCACAAAGCAATCGCCGAAGAGCATTAAATCCCCAACGAAAGAGGTATTGTAGTCGTAAAGAAGCATTAGGACTAATTTCATCTCACCCGGCCCGCGTATAAGTTACTACCCCAGACAGTTTATTGGTATCTAAAAGCCAGTACAAAAGTGACCCTATAGCGGTCGGTTTACACAATGCCGGTGAGCTGAGTTTGTAAATTTTCCTGTTCGCTCACCTGCGTAAGCATTGTTTATAGTAATACAACTCGTCACATCGGAAACATTGTTTGTTCAGTCCGTAGAAGACTTTGTAACGCGTTGCAAACGGATTAGTGTTGCGGATTTATTTTTCACACAAAATTAACTTCACGACACTATGGGGTTTATTTATTACTGTGTGACGACATTGTCACTGAAAACCTCATAAACTCGTAATATTTTTTCACGTAAATTGACTTTGCGGAGTAGCTCTAGGCAAACACTTTATTTGGTAATTCGGAAGGTGCCTGCTATCTTGTTTATTTAATTTCATCTTTTATCGAAATATGTATTTTGTTTTAGTATAATGATGTTATCGGTTCGTAATATTTCCTACATTTTGATAGTAATTAAAATGTTGAAAGATAATACTTTTTTATTACTTAATAGGAAAGTATTCATCTTCGGAATACAGTTACAATGTTGAGCGTCCTTCTAAGTGTCTCGTGAAGAAATCGAGCGGCGCATTGTGGAAAAGGTGGCGAGCGTACTATACAAAGAGTTTCATTTTGCTGAAAAATAATAAGAAAACTCAAGAAATGTTTATTTAGACTTGGAAAACTAGAGCATTATCTTAAATTTTTATATTGTTATATTATATTAGTATCAACTTGTATTATATCATAAGAAGCAGCGCACCAGTGACATCTATGTCATTTCGTCTAGCGTCAATATCATACCATAGACACTTGCAATCTCTTGCAATGCTATTAGTAGGTATATAAAATATAATCAAAGATTAGGCCCATTGGTCGCAGAAGTAGATACTTTGATTTTAAAAGACTTAGGATTTCAGTGGTTTGTTCAGTTTTCAGGGCGAATGTTCACTAGTGTATTGTAAGCAACTAGTCTCTTACAAGGGAGAGTCTTGCTAATCTAGTCCGCCGTGGTCCTAGTCTAGAGACTCTAGCTAGGGCCATGCCGAAAGAGACAGACGCTACAGTCATTACAGTTATTTATGCGCACGTAGAGTTTCTGCATTTTTCCTAATAGCATCTTTACAAACAATCAATCTTGAGTATTTTGGTTTGCTGTCCACTCTAATTATTAAAAACAACGCTATTGCACAATAAAATGTTCCTCCTAAGCAATCGTTTAGTTGGAGACAACCTTTGCCCTTTAAGAGAAAATGTTTTCAGTTTCACATAAAACATCCTTAAATATTAATTTAACCCAAAAACAACACAATATTTCCCCAACTCGTAACTGAGTTTGAAAGCTCAATAAACTATTCCGAAACTACTAGCGATACATTACGTTAAATAAACAGGAACAAATTTAATTTACTTCCTCTTACAAATTAATACTTTGATATTCACGGAAGCTAGGTTATTAATTGAATTACTTTGTAATTTCACTGTTTCAATCTTCAGTAATAATTATAAAATACCGTAAATTTAATTTAATACTTGTAAAAGATATAAATCACTGGATATGACAATAAATATAATGTGTAACATTTGTTTCGAGTGTAACGCTTGCAGATACGTAACAAAGTTAATACAGTTTTTTTCTTTTTCAACTTTAATCAAATGAAAATTTAATTCGTAATCAACTACAATCTTAGCGACTGAGTTGTTTTTTTTTTACTTTACTACTTAAGATGGTGGTATGCAGGAGGATTTAAGACAAGTTTCACCACTAAACAAACTGGTACCGGTCGCTGAACCTCCAGAACACACAGGCAGTTCACCATTAAATCCCTACCGGATTCGAATTGCAAGCTCTTGGTGTGTAATACCCACAATACAAGATTAGCAGATTTCATATTACATTTAAGAACATCTAGTGAAAAAGGTTAATTAAAAAAACTATTAAATAGCAACTTGCAGATCGGCAAGGCGAGCGAGGCTAGTGCAGCGCGTATGATTTCTCTCGCACTCCAAATGCAAAGATTCTCTGGACTCCACTTCTGATTTCCATCACATTGTGATGGGCTCAATTGGCCCTTTTTATACACATTAAAAATATATAAGCCTGTGCCCAATTGTAAGCTTATAGCATAATAAAAAAATTATAATTTTATTCTATATTACTCAAAAACCAAACAATAAACGTAAATTTAGAAACATTATCAGATTGTGCCAAAACTTTTGTAGCAAACTTTTTCGGTAGCTGAATCATGCGGAAAGTGATTTATGATTTGCGCTCAAAAGTTTATCGCAGCTATTAAAACGATATTATTACGGTATTTGGTTTACTTTCATAATTATGTAAGTGCAAACTTTTAATAATAGTAATGTATTTGTTCCAAGCCATGTAATGCTGGCAGAGAAGAATAGCATCACCTCATATCCTCCAATGGGTGTCGTAGAAGGCGACTAAGGATCAGCAAAGGGAAAGGTATCGATCACCTTATACTCCGTCCACCAATCCGCATTAGGTAAGCGTGGTGGACTACTGCATAGATCTCCTTCGATGACAATAATTATGGCGAGGCCTTGTGTCCAAGCAGTGGGTCGAACTGAGGTTGTTATGCTGATTTCTTACATCAGCCCTCCGAGCACGAATATTTCGATAATTCTTACAGTAAAATTCGGAGAATAATTAACAATAATTTATGAATTTCACAGAGAAAAGGGCAGATAGGTACATATCATGTCCAACGACAACTTAATGCTTGCACTGCTGTTAAAAGTACAAAAGACTGGCGTTAAGTCAATATCCGAACTTTTCTCTGTCGATTGCGAGTTGAAACAGTTTTTTTACGGGTTTTATACCGGGTTCAATCGCGGATGTTGCGCATACATCTTCCGTTTTTCGACTCTCCTATTCCTATTGATTGGTCAGTATTCGCAATTCGTTCTGTGCAGGGTTAAGATTACTTTAATACTACTTATTTCACGGACGCGCGTTTGCCATGTAGTACATATATCTACACACATAATAAAAAGTCTCACTAACACTCTCTGTCATATTTCTTAGGAAAAGCACTGCTCAAACTGGTGGTTGGGCGAAATTTTCTTACTGCAGTAATATTGTAGTTACTTTGGCGTATTTTTAGGGTGCCGTACCTCAAAAAGAAAAAACGGAACACTTATAGGATCACTTTGTTGTCCGTCTGTCCGTCTGTCAAGACCCTTTATCTCGGTAACGAGCGGAGGTATCAAGTTGAAATTAAAACCATATACTCATATATACGGTCCCTTGAAGCTGTGAAAAAATCATACTTCTTAGTTAACGCAAAACAAGATACGGCCGTTTATGTCGCCAAAAAACGTATATTTCGACACTCTCAAGGGAATCAAAATTCATAGGGTACGTTCAATTTGAACGCGATATTATTTATCGCTGTGCGGACAGGGCTTAACAGAAACGTAACTTTGACAGCGTTTGTGTTTCATCTGCGTTCGACTTGAAATTATTTACCGCGATCGGGGAACCCTTAGCCACGATAACACATTATTGTTATAATTTTACAATTTTAAAATCATCTTGAACCCCCGAGATTACTCATAATAATGCAGAGTATGCATGGAGGCAGAAGAAACAGCCCCTTACATTCTAATGGAATGCAACGGAGCGGCAAAATACTGGGCTACCTAGGCCATTCAGGTCTCTAGAGATGTCGCTCTGGTTACAGGGCGCAGGTAAAGTGCGCCGACCCCAGAGCGCCTCCATAAGGGCTTAGGAGGGTATACCGGTGGGTTTTAGCGGAGTAGGACCGGTGCTGTTCCGCGCCGGTGAGTCCCGCACACGCCGTGCGACAAGGTCAACGTGCGGTATGCTCCGTAAATGAATTACCCATCGTCACAATAAAGGTCTTCAGGGATGTCAGGGCGCTGGGAGACTTCCTGGAAGAGTAGAGCTGGCTAGAGGATCCAGGATAAAACAGGCATAAAAGTCGTCGAATTGCGGAAATAGTCCTTAATAGAAGAAGAAAAAGAACCCCTGGGGGGTCGAATCCAGGACTTCGAGATCAGGACAAACCAATAGCCCAGATATTTAGATATATACTAGCAACATTGGTATTATTAAAGTTGAAGACAATGTTCGCGGTTGGTTCCAATTTCTATGTAAAACTGAATTTTAAATGGCCGGTAATACCCCAATGACCGCTATTTATGTCTGGCGGACGTTCTGAATTACAATTTCATAGGTAGTCCTCACAAAGTTTACAGAGAATATGTAACTACCTGTCGATTATGTGACAAAGGAAACTATGTCACAGGTGATCTAAAATGTGTTCTATACCCCGATGATAAAGTCGTTACTTTAGGCTAAGCCCGACCAGTCGTTAAACTAAACCACGAAAGCATCTATTTAAATTGTGCATAATTCGAAGTTGGTCGAATTTAGACCTCCGGTAGTACGTCCACCTTACAGAAGACCAGAGTCAAATAACAATACATTTTTGTGGTGTTGTGTTTTTGAGTGAGAAACTCACGATCGCATCAATCCACATCACGCCAAGCCATCACTCCAAAATAAGACAAAATCGTTCCGTGTGTTCGAAATTTCACGTGGCTCGAATGGAGTGGCGAACAATTTTGGATATCCAAATCCATAACTCCATCGCGCCAAAACGCTCGTGTGTTGCCGATCCCACGTCCATTTCGTGACGTGTCAGAAGTAGCTGCGTAGACAAGTAAATTGTTGTGACGCGAATAGAGCGATCGTGTGTTTGCTCTATTTTTGGATGACATCCACATCGTGCCGACTGATGGAAATGGAGGGATCGTGACCTGAGTTCCCCACTTTAGAGGGCTGGCAGTGCGCGAGTGTCCATCAGTGCAGCAAGCGTCTATAGATTACCGTGACTTTACCACCAAGAAGACAGTATGCCAACCAAATACATAACATAAAAAATCTTTAAAGTTCCACCATAACCAACCTTATTTTTGTTTTTTATAAAAAGATCAAACAAATGTCTCCATTACACAGATAAACTGCTGCGCTAGCCACTCTCGTCTTGCAGACCTGCAAGGTGCTTCTTCATGCCTTTTTTGAATGACCCAGGATTGTAGACAGGATTGAACACGTGTGCTGGCAGTGAATTCCATTTCGTGATTGTACGACAAAGAAACGAGTTGTACGTTATTTTTAAAATGATAATTTTGTCAATGACAGGACAACCTATTTCTTCTAAAGAATGCGCTAAAGCTAATAAATATTGCGAATATGCTGGTCAATTATACAGCGTAAACAAAGTGGAGCCGGTCGCTGGAAAACGAAACAAATAACAAAGGCGTATCGACCGCGAAGGGTCGCCGGCCTATGATTGCAGGCTTCTATGACGTGATAGCACTTACGCCGCATTCTAAATGACTCGCCTACATGTCTATAGCATTGCCATACGACATCCTTAGTATTACTACAATGCAATATTAAAGTACAAACCACCACTCGAGTCCTGTGACAAAAATTGTAACGAAATTTCACAAGTCGAGTTATTGTAAGAAAGAGAAATAATAAACTTTTTATATATTCGCACGAATATTTGATTTTATATCATACCTTTCAACTGTACAGTTGACCTACAAAGAGGTTTGGTTACTTAATTTGCTAGTAGCATTTATTATGTGACACTAGGGCCGCATCCATGGGACTTCAGCGGTGGCGCGGACTTTAGTGCGTTGTTTCAACCACCTCCGTGGCCAGTGGTTGGCAGGGAAGAAGAAATTTTATGCTCGGTTTGACTGGTGGTGTGGTGGTGGAGCTTGTTTCTATATAGCGTACCCGAGTAGCCACCACACCATTATCTTACCAAATTCCCCGCCATAACAATACTTCATTTTGATTGACTACTGCTGGTGGTCGCAGACGGATTTTCAGAGTCACCGGGGTTTTTAAGAAAGCGAAGACCTTGGTCACGGTAATATTATATTACCGTGCCTTGGTCCACAAGCCTGTATGGTGAACTAGGGGTCTCCCTATGTGATTACTAAACTATAGAGCCATAGGAGGAGTCTCTCGATCCATCGTCTAGCGTCCCTAGCGCTGTGGACACTGGACAGTAACTCCAACAAATAACTTTTTACTTTCGGATGTTGAAAGTAATAGTTGGAAACGATGTTTCCACGAAAGACAACTCAATGTATACAGCGGTGTATACGCATGCACCATTACTGACAACTCCACAAGATGACGACTGATGTAATAATAAAACTTTTGCTTTCTAAATCTCATACATTTTCTTTTCCATAAATAATTGTGTGTGTGAGGATTGAGGGCCACTTTGTCATATTCTCTTAAAAATGTACCTATGATTTAGTGTGCGTTCTAAAAGAAATGTGAAAGCCTGAAACGACTTTGTGAAACCTTTGAAAGGCGAGTTATAGGCTGAAAGGTTGGGCCCTCAATCCTCTATGTGAGGATTGAGGGCCCACCTGTAACTAGTAAACTAAACACTCTACAGAAAAACTTTTTATATCAAAATCTAACGCTACGTTAAAAAAAAACTGTGAAGTTAAAGATATCAGCGCATAACGCTATAGTATTTGGTATACTGCAATTCAAAGTGGGCCCTCAATCCTCACGCTTGCAAAAATTTGTTACCGAAAATAAACCAAATTGGTTTACTTTCAGACATTGTCTGCTTATCCAATGCGTTAGTTAAAAAATGTGAAATTTTGTGGAACCGAGAGCTTGCTCCAACTCCTCCTGGTTTTATAGAAATGACCTTAATAATGTTTGGGCCCTCAATCCTCCATCTGTTTCTTGTTTTTCTTTATTATGTATTGTGTAGGCATAATTTCACAAAGCTAATGTATTCTGTTTTTGTGAAAAAAAATGTGAAATAAATTGACATTAAGAGTAATTTGAAAGACTCATTTATTATTGCAGAAAACAATATTTTAATTTTTATTGTATAAATAATTTTTCACTAAGTAAGATTTGACAGCAGGGTGGCCTCAAATTCTAATTATGTCAAAAACGACCGTTGTTGGCACAGACTAGTTAGGATTTTCGAATAAACATTTTTAAATTTTCCCTAATACGGGACGGCAAAGGCATCTAGCCCATACATCCATGGCTTAAGTTTTTTGTCTTCTTTTTGTTGATGTTCACATTAAAATGTGGGTGTCACACATCGTAATACATCTAGGAAGTGTTTGGCGAGAAATGCATGGCAACAGACCGCATCAGCTGGAAATGCAGTCACACCACAAAACCCTTACGATTCAATGACAGCACAATAATTTACCACCAACTGTCTTTCCCCAATGGATAATAAACTCTAATGATAGGGCATTATATTGAAAATCGATTGAAGAAATATGACAGATTAGGATACTATTTTGTTCTGTTGACTCTAAATAGAGTCACAATCACCTGTAGAAAATTCTATTTTCTCTTGTTTGGTAAGCGCGCTAACAAACTAAAATGCCGAAACGTACTCATGTTAAAATGTCTATACCTACAATAACGTGTGCAAAACTCAACAATAAGCGGGCACCAAAAGCAAAAAATATAACTCCACTTTCATTTTAATAAAAAAAACATATGTCAATGTTTTTTTTCGCAAACTGGCTTCGAAAACTGGGATTTTATCTGCTACTACACTTTTTCTAACATTTCTGATTTTTTTATTTGAATATGCTAATCAACAAAACATCACTAAAACCATTAAAATCCCAGAATATCTGTCGTTTTTAAACAAAACTCAATAAAGATTATAAATTTTCCCTAAAATTTTTAAAGATTTTTACTTTGTCTTCACTTTCACGCATCGTGGTGTAAAAAAACTTGGCGCCACTAAGTTTGAGAACTTGTATACTACTTACTCTAGGAAAATTATCTACAAAAAATTCATAAATTATAATTTTTGATGCCATTAATTTTTGTCATGGGCTCAAAATAGGTTTTTATCATTGAAAAATACTAATTGAAACAAAAAAAAAATTGTAGAAACAATTCTATTCTCTTTATTGCATTATTAATATTACAGTAAATTTTCGAATTGTTTGCCACTGGCATACAGGGACAACATCGCATTAAAAAATATCCTTTTATTCTACGTGCTTTTTTGACGTGATTTTTGACGAAGCTCGAAGCTCATCTAATGTTGCCATGGTTTTTATTAGATGCAGTTGAAACAAACCCAATAGAAAAAGTCCAGTCTAGATGAGTGAACGTGGTGGCCTTAAGTTAGGACCAAGTTGCCCGATTCGCCAGATCCAAGGCGCGTGGCGTGTGGCGCTCGGTGTCTGTAAGACCACTGCGGCCGTGTGCACACCCTGCACCATAGGTAAAGTCGCCTCTGGACCAGCAGTCGTTGACACTTTTTAACGCGCGGAATGGCGTGATTATAAATAAAATATATTTACCTTTTTGCACGAAAATTGTAATTTGTTTATTAGGTTATCGCGATTCTTTATAGAAATGATAACTTCAAGGAGCAAAGACGAATAAAATAGTGTTTACATCACTGGACATCCTAAAAGAGGCCAATCTTGCTAATAAGAGTCTACTCTCGCCAAAATTAAAAAAAACTAAATTTACCGTCCTCTCAGTATTTTGAAAACACTATATTATTCATGAACTCTGCTCAATACACAGTCGCACACACATCGCACTGTCGTGGCATCAGATTCGGGTGTTGTTATGGAAAATATGTGACAGTTACATTTGAATGTAAACTTCAAGAATAAAGTACTGAAAACAAGGCTGTATGGGCTAGATCCTTTTTCCTTCCCAAGGCAAAATTTAATTTAAAAAAACATATTTTAAAAAAACTGTAGCATAAAATATATTACTATTATACTACGACTTATTCAGTTGTGTTTAGTAGGAAGCCACGGCGTCTGGATGTCGATCTTTGTTTTGATAATTCAAAATTGCTTCGGTGTGGATTTTGTGCAGTAAAATTGGTGTTGTTTCGATGCATAAGCTTGACGATCAGGTCTTGACTTGAGGAATCATTGATATAAGGGTTTTGTGGTGTGACTGGTGTGTATTACGTTGAGTATTTTATAGTGGGATTTCCAGCTCATGAGTCGTCATCATGAGGTCTGTTGCCATGCATTTCTCGCCAAGCACTCCCTAGATGATGGTGATGAGATGCATTAAGATGTGTGACACCCACATTTTAATGTGAAAATCAACAAAAAGAAGACAGAAAACTTAAGCCATGGATGTATGGGCTAGATGCCTTTGCCGTCCCGTAATAGGGAAAATTTAAAAATTTTTATTTGAAAATCCTAATTAGACTGTGCCAACAACGGTAGTTTTTGACATAATTAGAATTTGTGGCCACCCTGCTGTCAAATCTTACTAAGTGAAAAATTATTTATACAATAAAAATTAAAATATTGTTTTCTGCAATAATAAATGAGTCTTTCAAATTACTCTTAGTGTCAATTTATTTCACATTTTTTTTTCACAAAAACAGAATACCTTAGCTTTGTCAAATTATGCCTACACAATACATAATAAAGAAAAACAAGAAACAGATGGAGGATTGAGGGCCCAAACATTATTAAGGTCATTTCTATAAAACCAGGAGGAGTTGGAGCAAGCTCTCGGTTCCACAAAATTTCACATTTTTTAACTAACGCATTAGATAAGTGGACAATATCTGAAAATAAACCAATTTTGTTTATTTTTGGTAACAAGGTGGGCCCTCAATCCTCACATAGAGGATTGAGGGCCCAACCTTTCAGCCTATAACTCGCCTTTCAAAGGTTTCACAAAGTCGTTTCAGGCTTTCACATTTCTTTTAGGACGCACACTAAATCATAGGTACATTTTTAAGAGAATATGACAAAGTGGCCCTCAATCCTCACACACACTAAATAATTTACGACCACGTAATAAATAAATATTAGTCCACATAAACACAAAGAACCAATACCCAATTACCTAACCACAGAGCATACATCACGTAAAAACGGTTTTCCCGTATCAAGCTAACGCGGTTTTGGGTCGATAACCTGAACTTTTCTAACTTCAACTTTTTGTCGATATAACAGCGCACTTTTTATCGGATTACGTGCTTTTAAATTTTTGATGACAATTTCGAAAGATGAATTAAGCTCGTTTCGATTACGTAATTTCGTAATTTTTATCTTTTACGCTTGAACTTCAAATTACCGGTATTGTCGGACAATCATTCGTATAAAAAGACTCATCTTATCGGCAAATAAAATTCCGATCGATAGATACTTATTCATTGATATACATTGATACCAAATTACTTTTCTTCTACAGCATATAAAGTTATTTTATGGATATCAATAACATAAACAGAGTTAATAATGATAATCATATCATATTATCAACCAACTTTCTCGTTCTTGTAGTTACCCGTATTAATATCTCCCATAAAGTTTTGTTCTCTTTCATTTTATAAACACAATTTCTAAGTTTTATTAAATGGTTCTTGGTAACAATAGGCGAACAGAAAAAAGAAGTACCTAATTTTTTAAATAAACCGAAAGTATTTTTAATGTCATATCAGAATCGTCACATTAAAACCTGATTATAAATAAAATTTAGTATTTTTAATCCAATGAACTAAAGTACGCAATGTGTAGGTACTTATTTGATAATATTATTAAAGTCTACAATTACGGGAAGACCACGATATTTTCTATGGCCTCTATGCCATTCTCAATAAGAGTATCTTTGCAAACACATCGTTGAAAACTAACTGTACTGGAAATGAAGCTTTAAAGACACTATTCAGGTAACTTGCAAGCTTACCAAGATAAAATTACAAGCGAAATGTCAGAAGTCGTTGAGTTATTAACATTATTAAACTAGTGGCTTTTGCGTCGAGGCATAATATTGCACAAATTATGTTAAGTTGCTCATGTAAGCAGCTTCTCTTGACGCTTGTGCTGCGTTAAACTAACTTTTTTATGGCTAGAAACTTTGTTGGACGCCAATTCTAGTGCGAGTGGATTCGCTAAATAATGTTGGAAAGTAATGGACATTGCTTAGTGCACTTTGTATTTTATAATAATAATCTTTATTCATCTACACAAATATTATAATGATGAAAGATGTATATTTTTGTGTGTTTGTAATGAATAAGCTCAAAAAATACGAGCCCGATGTTCAAATTCTTTAACTAGTAGAATTTATACATTAACTTAAAATGAGGCTCTTGGACAAGGTGGACTGACGATCTGGTAAAGGTCTCGGGAAGCCGCTGGATACGTGCAGCGCAGGTCCGAACGGTTTGGAGATCCTTGGAGAGGCCTATGTCCAACAGTGGGCGTCTCTGGGCTGAAATGATGATGAAGGCTCTTGACTGTTACAATCTGTCAGATAACATTATACGCTAAATATTGCCTCCCATAAAGTCCTTTTAGCATATGGCCCTTATAAGCGTTGGTGAAATACACGAATGTTGACTATGTCATATTCTCTCCATACAAATAATTTTCGAAAAAACAAAATGTATGAATAATTAGTATTTATATTAATATGTTAGCATGGGTAATTGCCGGCTTGATATACCATGTACCAAACCCTCTGTATACATGTATTTGTATACAATATTAAACCGTAATTTGTATAAATATTTCTACGTTAACATAGTAAAAAAAAGACTCTTATCTGTTTTTAACATTTCCTTATTTAAATTTTAATTACTTACCATAATAACGATCATAATTTTATTTTCATAAAATTATTTAATTTTATACCATTCATTAAGTAGGAACTGCTGTGGAAGATCGATAATTGTAGTGGGAAATATTGTAATTAAAGTAGGTAATTACTCGAATTAATTCTGTAAATTAATAAAAGTGAATACTTGATACACTGCATGCAATGTTAATTGAATAAACTCTAATGACAATTTTCAACTTTAATTGGGTGTTTTTAGAAAATTTACTACATAGTACATGGCAATATTTTACGAGTCAAAATACAAGGTTTAAAAGAGAAAGTAACTAACCGTAGAATAATATTCTTAATACTTATAAACAATGAGGGCTGTAACTTTAAACCACAAGTACATTAGACGGTTTCATTACATTATGTAAACAAAATTATATTTCAAATATGGCTACTTTCCTCTACTATTTGAAAAACATTACTGAATGCGACAAATTTGAAACATAAAACAAGCTATGAAAATAATGTTTATAAAATATGTCAACAAAGATTTTCATAAAACCGTTTTGTATCTTTACGAGCTGATGTCCAGAGGTTAAGCGAAATTAATTACGTGTCATCATAGTGTAACAGTCGGTATTTATTAACGCTTAGCTTTCAACAGTGTGCATAATCAATGTCCAAGCCAACATCATTCCAAGAAGCATTTATGTGCATACATGACAAGCAACAATAAACTTAATGATTCTATAAATAGGAGTCATTAAACTACAACCTCTGCTCGACAATCCCGTTCTCAATCGCAAGGAACTGCAGATAACGGTAGAACCAGTCTCCCTATAGATAGATCGGAATTTATCGCTTGAGAAAAAGTTGAAATTGCACACGTATCGGCAAAGAAAACTCTGATAGTGAAAGGTATAAAGTCTAAAATCGAGCATTCAATTTATTCAGTACACGGCAATCCGTGAAATGTAATACTCTCCTAGATTACTATTCTGGAGCAGGGTAATCTATGAATGTGGATAGCATGATATATGTAACAAATTGAGGATAGAGAAATATTCGAAAACAGATTTGTAAAAGGCTACCCTTTTTACCTTGAATCGAACGAGAACCTATAAACGTAAAGTAGTGTATAAAATTCAGATCTTATAATCGAATGTTTATAAGGTTTAATACTTATGACTTTTATCCCAAAATTATTTGCCATAGAAAATAAAATGGACTGATTTAGAAGATAGGATAACATGGGTATTATTTGATTTTGGATCGATGTTTCTGGAAGAAAAGAAAACCACCCGGTTATATATGGCTCTAGTCTTGGATCTAGACTAGATCCAGTTCCATCAAAATACAACACCATGTGGTTTTATAACTTAACTGTTTTAAGAGAATGTTTCCTAATTAATACCGGAAGAAACAAAAGATACGAAATTTGGGTTTTGCTTTATGAATAATCTTCCCCTGTCCTGTTTCCAATTTTATTTGGAGTCAGCGTAATAAATTTTCCTCTTGTATATTTCTTGATCGTTTCTTTGCCATATTATGTTTCACACAAAATTTTCTTCGGTCTTCCTCTCCTTTCATATCCACCCATCCACATTGACGTTCATCACTTTATTTCAAAATAAAAAATGAAATTCACGATGGGAACATTTTTTTCTATGTGTTTCTAGATTTTTTTCTAGGTTTTGTGTATTAATTTTTCGTAACATTTTATTAGGTTAATTTTTCAAACATTTCATACTGTCAATTACGATATAAACATTCAGCTATAAAAGAGAAATATAAAAACAATAAAAGACGTCGAAAACTACCAAAGCTCCAACTAGATTCCAGTGTAAATGATCTCGCAGTCAAGGGCATCGATTTTTTTTAATCGCGCGTTGTTTGTCAATGGATCTTGGCATATACCACGGAAAAAAGAAAAGCGGTAATAACCGAGAGAGGTTCGTTATCTCGGAGCCAGACGGAACGCGTCTGAATGGGGCTATTCGTGCCAGCCAGAAAGCATTTTGAGTATTGCCCCCTTAATTAAGAGAGACGTCGAGTGGTCTGAAAGCGTCTGAGTCACAATGCCTAGGTATCCTGTCAAGGGGATGTTATTGTTTGAATCGCTTTCGTGTTTCCACGTGGAGAATTGCGAGACGGAAACGTTTTGTAGCGTTTTGATACTGACTGACGGGGATTGTAAAGGAACACTTTGTTTATTGCTTTTCTTGTTGGGGTAGAATTGGAAACAACGATGCTGCGTGCCGTGTGGTGTGATGTAGAAGGTATTAGCAAAGTACGCTTTTCTTAAAATTTGTTTATTTTTTATTCTATTTACTTTTATCTACTTCATTTCACTAGTAGGCAAATTAAGTTAAGGCTGAAGAAGGAAGCACTTGAACAAACTGAGGACCTACAATAGAACTAGAAAAGGAAAGTAGAATAGCATCACCCCACATCCTCCAATGGGTGTCGTAGAAGGCCACTAATGGATCAGCAAAGGGGTATTGATCACCTTATACTTCGTCCACAATTCCGCATTGGGCAAGCGTGGTGGACTACTGCCTAAACCTCCTTCGATGACAAGGAGAGGTCTTGTGTCCCAGCAGTAGGTCGGGTTAGCAAGGGTTGTTATAATGATAAAAGGAGACTATAATAAAGTAGTATTATTTGATAGAAGTCGTCTGCAAGATGGAGGTATGTAGGTTGAAACCACAGAGAACAATAGTGTTGAAACCACAGAACACAGAAACCTCTTTTTGTGTTCTGTGGTTGAAACTTATACATGCCTGTGATCATGTGAAGAGTGGTGTGTTTCCTAAAGAAAGAAGAAATAAACAGGCGCAAAAGCTGAAATCAAAATAGTATTTTTTAAAAGTAAAATATCAATAATCGCATCTAAAGTAAAAGTGGAGAGAATAACAAGTAAACACAATATAAAAATCTATCAAAATATAATATATAAAATTTCCATGTCACAATGTTAGTTACCTGTGTAGTTTATTGGTTTGATATTAATAACTTGTTGCTGAATGAAAAAAAAACCAAATTAGTTAAGTTTACTACACCGAATGTGAGATGTGTAGAAACTAATGTACAAATAAATGGAGTAGAATTGAAACCTGTAGAAACAACAACTTTCTTAGGAGTAATGTTAGACTCTAAATTGCAATGGGGTCCACATATTGTAAAACTTTCGGGTAAACTAAGTTCTGCGGCATATGCAGTTAAAACTATTAGGCGGCTAACTGATATAGATACTGCTAGAATGGTTTATTTCAGTTATTTTCACAGCATAATGTCTTATGGAATTCTTCTCTGGGGGAGTGCTGCAGATATTAATACCATCTTTGTTCTGCAAAAACGGGCTGTTAGAGCAATCTATCAACTAGGTCCGCGTGACTCCCTCAGAGAAAGGTTCAAGGAGATAAATATTCTAACTGTGTCATCACAATATATACTGGAAAACTTACTATATGTAAAGAAAAATATTATGAATTTTTCCGAGAAATGTCATACGCACAATGTAAATACTAGGAAGAAACACGATTTGGTTGTATATAAAACTCGTCTCCACAGAATAAGCAATTCCTTTATGGGCCAATGTATACGTTTTTACAATAAGCTTCCGAAGAATATTAGAGACTTGCCTATTAATAAATTTAAAAAAACTGTTAAATCTAAATTATATAAAAAAGCTTATTACAAGTTAAATGATTATTTAAATGATCCAAATGCGTGGGAGTAAAATCTGCCCAAATTTACGCATTTAAAATTGTAATTTATTCATATTGATATATCTATGGACATGTAATGATGTTTTGAAATCATTACGAAATTGTAAGCTGCGGAGTTTCTTTCGCCATTTCTTCTCCGTCTCAGCATCATAATAATTATTTAAGTAAAATAATTATTTCGTCGAAATGGTGGTAGGGCTTTTGACGATTTAAAAGTACTTAGCAAAGTCCATTTAAATAAAGAGCTTTTTCATTTCATTTCATTTCATTTCACCGTACTCCTCCGAAACGGCTTGACCGATTTTTATGAAACTTTGTATGCGTATTCAGTAGGTCTGCGAATCGGCTACTATCTATTTTCCATACCCCTAAGTGATAAGGGTTGTTCACCCTTAATTTTTTTTTTTTGGATAAAATTTTTTGTTTTTATTATGTGGCATTAAAAATGCATACAACCCCAAATTTTTACTTTTTTATCACCAACCCCTATTTTTTATAGCTATTTTAGTAATTTAATCATTTTTGTAAGGCAAAATAACGTTTGCCGGGTCAGCTAGTGAGATATAAAAAGTAGACAGCAAAGCGACTGCAACATAGGTAGTGTGCGACGCGCCTTACATTATAACTATGCAATGTGGGGACCGGGAGTGGACAATTAAAACAACGAATGTTGCTTAAAACTTTTTTCGGCTAGGCGTCGCGTACTAACGTATTCCTGACAAGGCGAGGCGTACCACTTTACACAATATGTTCCTTCCCCAGAGCGTTCTCTCGTAATTTGAACTCCTTTGCGCCTTTACCAAAAATATACATTAAAAAAATTAAGCTAAACATTATTTTTACTCTTATTTTGATAAAATGTAAGGTAGATTTAAGCAAAATTTTATTTTGAGCTAAATTTAATTTTAGCTTTCAACATAGCACATAGCACCTCGTTAAACATTCCTCAAGGCACCTACTCGTGTAGTAACTCATATTCCACATTAATTGTATCTGAAAACATAATGGCGGCCCTCCCCAAGAGTAATATTTTAAAGGTTATCTTTCGACAACAATAGCTGGTCTTTTGTCGCGGGAGAATCATAAAGAGAATTATTGAATGTGGTACCAGGTATATTTACACCTTGGATGTTCCCCGCAGTATTTTAAAGTTCCTCACAATGCCCAGGGATGTAATTTATAATATGTATATCTTATGTTTTGAGGGGTGCGTTATTTTACGTATCTATAAATGAAATGTTACTAAATTTTATAACAATAAAGGACATTTTTTTTAATTAAGTAAAACTCAGTTAATATAAGTTAATACAAATACAATAAAGAATACCAAGAATATTTGCAATCTGTCTTATATACTAGCGGGCACCTAAGAAGCTTTTGAGCTCCTATTCAACCATTAGTCGTGTTCTGAAAACCTGAGACATTCATGATATTTTATGTAAAGTTCACTTTAACAAAAGTAATGGAACCTTTAATCTATATTATTATAAGTACCAGGTACTGCTTCTGGCTCCCCTTTTTGGAACACTATTGTAAATCCATGGAATCCATGGAATTCTAATAGTACGTCTCATCTGATACAATATCTCAATTTGAAACTCATTAAGGAATATCAACGCGTCTTTTGATAATTGTTATCATCTACTTAATATTAATTTACTTCAATCTTAAATTAAAAGGATATTCTAATTATTCAAGGTACCTATCAACATCAACCCAACTGCATTTTAACACATATATAAATATCACAACGTATCTAAAAATAAAACTAAAGTTTTAATATTTATTAACTTTTAAAGGTACAGTCAACAGCACGTCGGGCTATACAAAACTATCAAGTTTCTCCAAACGATTTTCAACCTAAAACTATTTAATATAAAGTGCATAATCGATTGGGAAAATTTGACAGTTTGTGGTAACCCAACGTGCTGTTGTCTGTATTTACGTATTTTGTGTTGTAAGCGGTTGCCACAGCCTAATTAATTACACTAGACGTTCTACTATAACAAAATACTGACGTTAATTACTTATCCTTTAATTAAATAATTATTGTTACTTTCACGAACAACAATTAGTAATGAAAGGACAAATGACCAATTTACTTCGAAATAAACTTTTTTTTAATAACGCTGTCTTACACAATCCTATTTACAATTCAAAGCGGAAACTACCGATCAAGTTTTCAATTCTATTATTGGACGTTTAGTGGATTTCGGTTACAGCTATTGTGTCGGGTTCCCATTCAGCCAATTCACCGCATTGTCGAGTCCTGAGAGCGGCCAATACGTACCCTGACCACTGACCTTCAATTCAACCCTTACCCCTTGCACAATACATACGTTAGCTACGGCAGTATAGAGACTAGTGCTGTTGTTGAGATCACCTGCGAGCGTCGAAAATCTCTTGTACAATTGGAAATTATAAAGATTTTTTTAAAACATTTAATAAAGTTCCAGTAATATGTAAACATAGACATATACATACATATTATAGTCATGATTAGCCATGTGATGCCGGAAGAGTAGAATAGCATCACCGTATATCCTCCAATGGGTGTTGTAGAATGCAACTAATTCCATGCAAAGCGAAGCGAATGGATCATCAAATGTTATACTCCGTCCACCAATAGATCGATCGGGGTATTGATCACCTTATACTCCGTCCACCAATCCGCATTGGGCAAGCGTGGTGGACTACTGTCTAAACCTCCTTCGATAACAAGGAGAGGCCTTGTGTTCCAGCAGTGGGTCGAATTATAAAGGCTGTTATGATAATATAATCATGAAAATGAAAATGAAAAATATTTATTCTTTAACAATTACATCAACTTTATAAGTTATTGAAGCACTCTTTTAGGTAAACATATACCTGTGCCAGAGTACTCCGCTCCTCCGTATCTTACGTTAAAATTTGTGTACAGAACAAGTATCTTACTTTTTAAACATGATATAAACCAAAGATAGTACGTATTAAAAAATACTTAAATTATAGTTAGTACATACTTACACATTCTTAAATGTTTATATTAAATAATGTACATAATAAAATAATTAGTACCTAATTAAGTTGTACACTCATACATTAACTTGCAATAGTTTTTCTACTTCGTCATATTTCAGATTTAAAAGCCATTCAGCAATACTGTTTTTAACGTCGTATGATTGTTGCGAGCATATGTTTAGTAGTTTATTAATCCTACTATATATTATGGTGGACTGCATTTTATATTGTTGTCTTGCAAAGACAGTTTTAGTGAAAGGTTTGTTAATAAAATGTCTTCTTCTGTTATCACGATTCGGATTGAAAGACACAGTTTTATGCCTTAAAAGTATTGAGTGCAGTATATAAAGCTTTCTAACACTCGGTAATTGACAGAGGGAATATAATTTTTCTGTTGAATAACTGTAAGGTTTACAATACATAACTTTTAACAACAACCGCTGACCCCTTTCCAACTCAAGAAATTTTGTCTTAGAAGCACCGCCCCATACTGGTATGCAATAAGTCAAAACAGATTGAGCTAGAGCAATGTATACCTGTCTCAGTAATTTGTTGGTGGCAATATATCTGAGTGACTTGAAAACCCATATCATTTTTCTCATTCGGCTATTAATTTCTTCGAGATGAGGGTGCCATGATAACCTTTGGTCAATGATAACTCCTAGGTATTTAGTAGATGATATTTTTCCTATTTTGGGACACGTGCAGTTATGATAATTATTATCGCAACTATGAATTTTAAGTTCTAAATTAGGCTGTGTTCGATTGCTAATCGAAAAACACATAAAGTTTGTTTTTGTAGTATTTAGGGTAAGTAGATTTAGTTTAAGCCAATTGGATATTTCAGCCAATCCCTTTTCTGCTGTACGTTGTGTTTCTTTCCATGAACTTCCCGTAAAAACTATTGCAGTATCATCAGCATATGAGAAAATTTTTCCATTATCTATTTTGAAGTTACACAAATCATTGATGTATACCAAAAATAGGGTAGGTCCCAATACGCTGCCTTGGGGGACACCAAAAGCTATTTCCAGTTCATCACTAGTATATTCCCCAATTTTAACTCTTTGTTTACGTCCAGTGAGGTAGTCACAAAGTAATTCCAGTTGTTTACCTCTAATACCAATTCTTTCCAGTTTTTTAATAAGGATATTGACTGAAACGGTGTCGAATGCCTTTTTTAGGTCTAAAAATGTGGCTAAGCATTTTTTCCCCTTATCTAAGTTGTCTACTAATTCAGAGGTTAAGTCAATGATCGCATCTTGAGTACATTTTCCTTGTCTGAAACCGAATTGCGAGTCCGATAATATGTTATATTTTATAAGATATTGCTTTAGTCTATTGTTAATTAATTTTTCCAGAATCTTTGAAATAGCTGGTAATACGGATATTGGCCTGTAATTATTAACATCCTCTTTGCTACCGCTTTTATGAACTGGTGTAATAATGGATTGTTTTAGCTGGCTTGGGAAAATTCCTTTTGAGAAACAGAGGTTAGCTAAGTAGCAGATTGTGGGAACAATTATGTCTTTACATAGTTTTAAAAATTTAGTTGGGATCATATCATATCCAGGGGAGCTATCTGATTTCAAGTTCATTATAATGCTACTTACCTCCTCTGGATCAGTTTCGAGCAATGCAAAAGAAGACATTTGTGCATCAAAAGGGAGTAAAGATTTATTACTTTGAGTTACTTTATTATTATTGACTAATATTTCCTCAGCCAAATTTCGACCAATGTTTGCGAAGAAGTTATTAACTAAGTTTACCGATTTTTTTGGACATGCATCAATACTTAATAATTCTGTGTTTGAGGTTTTAATACTTTTTATGTTCGATATCTTTTTAATATTTTTCCATAGTTGTTTGGGATTTTTATCTACTAATAGGGTTCTTTCATAATTGCGTTTTAATTTTTTTATTAAGTTATTACAATGATTGCGATATCTTTTATAAGATATGTTAAGGATTTCATCAAAGGGATTGTTTTTTAATTGTTTCTGCATTTTGTTCCGATTCCGTATGCATCGTAATATTCCAGGTGTAATCCAGGGTTTAATAATACGTTTAGATTTTGGAATTTTGCTCATTTTAGTATTCTCGTGTAGTGATTCATTTATCATATGTATTAGATGTGTCGTTATCATGTTAGGATCTTCGCTGAGTAATAGATCAAACGAAATTTTATTTGCCAACGTTTCTTTTGCCTTTTCAAAGTCAACGTATGTTCTAGTTTTATGACACATAAGTGTTTCTTTCCCTTTAGAAAGATACAAAAGTACCATGCGGTGATCTGTGATAGTAGTATTAAAAACCACTACACAGGCAGATATTTTTTTCGTATTAAGTTTTAGAATGAAATGATCCAGGCAATTATTCTCCCTTGTAGGAATTGTGTGCGCTGTTAACAACTCATATGCAGATAGCATATTTAAATAATTATTTCTGTTTTTGCGTTCTGTATTATTTTCTTTTTCCTTTGAAATAATATTAATATTAATATCCCCGGTTATAACAATATTTCGTTTACTTTTAATTTTGTCTAGATGAACACGCAGTGATTCAATGAATACATCTGGATTTATATTGGACGGTGATCTGTATATTCCTAGAATTACATAGTCAAGTACCTCTATTTGTAAGCATGATGCATGTTTCAATTTAATTTCTTGTACTTTAGTTTTTAGGTTATTTTTAATATATGCTGTTACTCCATCGTTCTGATTAATATGAAATGTAGTATTATGGGATATATAATTTATGATTTGAGGAATGGGTTTATTTAAGTCGAGCCTACTTTCTGTTAATATTAGGACATCAACAAAATTACTTTTTAGGTTAGATAATGTGATTTGCAAGTCGTCAATATTTTTATAAATGCTCCTAATATTTTGTGTGATTATTGTTAGGTCTTTTTGATTTAACTGTATGTGTTTATCCAGATCTTCAATATCGCAATTTATAGCTGATGCTATTTTAGTTTCGTCAATATCATTAATTGTTTTTAGAGAACTATCCATAATAAAGGCGTAAAGTCTGGATTTTCACACAAACTGTCCACACAGGAAAAAAACTGAAGAGGTTGCATTATGAAAACTGAGTTCCTTTCTATCACTTTGGCTTTATAATGGTAATTTACGCAAGTGTATTTAGAAATTAACAGTGTTCTTTTTTTAAATAAAAATATTGCAAGTATCTGAGATACGTTGTATGATGAGATTGATGAGTGTACATGTAAAAAACAGTTAATTAAAGATATATTACTTAAAAATAAGAATAAGGTATACCCGTTAGGTGTTTCGTAATCTAGTCATTCACTCTGCATGAGTTTTTGTACCTGGGTCTCAGAACTTATCTTTATTATGGGTGTATTTTCATCTTTTCTTACATAGATGATTCCAAATGCAGTCCAGCAGAATTTGTAGTTGGCTGTCCTCATCAAGTCTCTAGCCAAGAAGTGCAGACGAGTACCTTTTGCAGTCAATTGTTCAGACACAAATATAGGCGTGTCTCCGTTTATGCAAATACCTAAATTTTTGGCACAGAGTTTAGGTCTGTGTTTATTATTATAAGCCTTGCACATTTTCATGATATTTGTTTTGATAGTAGTCGATGTTGTTTCTACTATTATTGGAGGTTTTTGAATACCTTCGGCCCTGCTGCGAGCCCGGTATATGTCACTGATATCTTTTTTATCCAGACTATATCCAACATTTTTTGACAGTGTCATAACCATATCCACCAGATCATCCTTCGTTTCATTAGTTCCTTTGGGTACGTTTTTTATCACAAAATTGTTTTTTCGGGTATTCCTTTGAAAATCTTCCAATTTATCCTCAAGGATTTTTATACACTTCCTATCTTCTATGACTTGTTCTTCCAAAAAGGTAATTTTCTTTTTAAATTCTTCATTCTGCGCACTTAAAAAAGCCAATGTTTCCTGTATGTCGTTATTCGTTTTTTTAATATCTGTCAGCGTAGGGTTAATTTTTTTAATTTCTTCCGTTTGCTCTGAAATTATTGTGGTAATCATATTTTTTATTTCCTCTTTAAAGGCACTGAACTCTGCAGTCCAATCTTCTTCCCTTCTTCTTTTATTGCGGGTGCCAACATTACTAACTTCCCCAGTATTTAGATCTGGAGCCGATTCGCCGAACTGCATTGTAGAAGGTGTTAAATGTGTGCAGGTAGGTGTTCCGGTCGGCGAGATAGGCGGAGTTCGCTTTAATGGCATATTGTACGTAGATCTACTTTTGCGTATCTTTCCTCGCGGCTAATTCACACAAAGTGTTTAGTAGCAGATAATTTTAAAGCCGTGGACTTATTAATGTCAGTCGTAGTAGTAGTTGTGTTTGTTTGGGAAGGTGATCGTGATTCTTCCAATAACGCAATGAACGTCGAAGTCAAGCCGCAATGTATAATGAATTTTAATATACATAATAGTTTTAAATATTTTTATAAATAAACTTAAATATAGAAACAACCATGACTCGTCAACAAATACAAATATTTTCCGCTACCAGGATTTCACGTCAATGATGTTGATGATTGTGATAGTCATGATTCCAGAAGGGTTTAGCAGAACTTTAAGTAACATTTCGTTATACATAAAGCCACTGGTGCCTTAAAATAGTGACAGGCTGCCTGTCTTCTACGTATAGGTACGTCAATTGACCTTAAAAATCAGCTTTTCCATACATTTTGGTTACGTAGGTGCTGCACAGTTGTATGGATTGCACAGCTGATTTTAGGTCCATATATTTTCCCTATAATTGAATTAAGCACTATAAATCCAACGTCTTCCCAGTCAGCTTGCTGAGGCATCAAACCCAAAAAGTACCAAAATCTTCAGTTTAGTTATGACTTAAAATACAGCAGTCTTCCCTCACTATCGTATTCTATGAGACATTCGGAATTTAACAATGATACAGAAGACAGCGCACAAGAAGACTTCCATTACGAAACTCGCTTAGAAGTCGTGTAGCGACGCGCGTATGTGTGAGTGAGTCGCATCGTACTTTTGTTCCTAGTTTCCATACTGTCTTATGTTCGTATCATAGAATAAGTTTCAAGAATGCGTCCTACGTCTCTATCACTTTGTGCGTGATAGAAAGTGACAAACGATTCTCAAGACATGTTTGACTTCTGAGTCATCATCATCATCATCAACAACTCATATAATGTCCCCACCGAGGGGCTCGAGCCTAGCCCACATTAGGGGCGATTGGCCTTAGTCAACCACGCTGGCCAAGTGCGGATTGGTCGACTTCACACACAACCTACGAATTTCTTCTTAGGTTTGTGCAGGTTTCCTCACGATGTTTTCCTTCACCGTAAAAGCGTCGATTAAACGTACATATGAATTCAAAATTTTGAAAACACATTGGTACGTGGCGGGGATCGAACCAGTGCCTCCCGGGTAGGAGACGACGCTCTTACGCACTAGGCCACCGACGCTCTCTTCTGAGTGTCATTCTGTAATACGGGCCTTAGCTAATATTATGCAGTACCCCGTAGAGACTTACGCGATAGCGAAGGCGTTTCGAAGGTCTTCCGTAACTAGTGGCATCATGGCAATGTAATTTGTTCAATGATTGTGTAGAGATCGGCCGGTAGGTATCTATCTTACTATAGATAAAGGGCTTTCCACACACCGTGTCAGGGATATCCGAGTTCCGAGTTGTCCATTTCAGCATTCACGTCAGGGACGTGCCATCCGTAACCCGTGTATGTAGTAGGGAAATCGGTGTCAGTGTCGTCTGCTTCCTAAGTAACCACCTTCATTTGAAAAATAATTTTGTTAATGCATAACAATGGAATAAAATACTTTGCAATTTGTATGCACGTTCAAAGTTATATCTTCGCAGATGTGTTAAAATTATCATAAAACCTGCCCGACTGTTGATAAAAATCTGATAGCACTGACAGAGCATCCTGCATCCGAGCATGCTCCGGGACACTGACGATCCGGATCCTCTTGATACGGGGATCTGTGAACGAGTTCGCACAAGTAACATACTAGGTATTTTTCGTCCCTGCCGATGCCGTATTCCGTCAGGGACGGGAACTCGGATATGTGTGGACAGCGCTTTATATTGTTATGTTCCTTTGTTCGATCCTGCCGTGTGAATCATTTATATGGGATGGCGATTTTTATAGCTACTCCGAGCTGTGGGTGGGGCGAAATGAAATGTTGCCTCATTTTGTTTGAAGTAAAAGCAAACTGAGCGGGCAAAAGGGAATTTATATAAAGTTGCATTAACCGATATTATTTTACGTAGACACAATGTTGGTCATAAAATAATTAACGTGTTCAAAAATAATCTGCATTTAATCTGCTTTTCTAGGGACAGAGATCGTTAAATTGTCTTTTTTTATTAAATATGTTGTTTTATAAAGGTCGAAAAATAACTTCCAAGCAATTTAAGATAAGACGGCAGTTATTTAAAATACGTTTTAACCTCAATAATGGGATATTACGTTATTAGGTAGTCTTGTCTGCTTGAGTGGGATAGCATGTAGATTTATGCTGATAATTAGTAATTCTCTTAATTTTAACAAAGTTATAATTCATCGTGCTTATTATAATCTCAATTTAGATTGTTTGTTTGTTTAAATAAAAATATGGGAGTGTTCAGTATCTAAAGATCCAATATTTCGCATGCAAACGTAACACGCACTAAGAAACTAGTTACCTACCTTTCCATTTGCTCTAGATTTCAGATTATATATACGAGTATGTGTGAACTTTATTACTTCCCTCATAAGACCTACTATCGATACTTGTGACAATCTTAAACATGTAATTCACGGTACTGATGCAATGTTAATGAAGTGTTTTCTCAGCATTAAGATGTAGTGTTCTAAGAATTAAAAGCTAGTATTTCCTGCTTTCTAGTACTTCTTACGGAAAGAATTGTATGATTAAAGAGAGGTAGAGTACACGGATTAGCTGACGACTATGGTGCTGGGGAAGTATATCCCATCTTAGTTACAAAAGACCAGAGCCAAATCCTAGAACCATTTCGCAGCTAAGAGTTTTTTTTTTAATATTACGAGATGGCAAACAAGCTTGCGGCCCACCTGATGTTAAGTGGTCACCGCCGCCTATAGACACTTGCAATATTAAGTGTAAATCACTTAACACCGCAAGTGCGTTTGCCATCCTGGGGACTAAGATGATATGCCCTCCATGCCCAGTAATTACACTGGCTACCTTTCGCTTCAAACCGAAAAACAGCGAATTGCTTGACGGCAGAAATAAGAAAGGCGGTGGTAGCTACCCAGACGACCCTACATATGGGTCTACCACCTAGTGAAAGAGTTTTAGGAGTGTAACATTTATTCCGGTTGTCGTGTTTTTTGTCGGTTCACTGAAGGTTTAGTCACATTTTGGGTTTGATGTCTCTTTAATGTATAGGCCAGGCTCAGCTGGTCATTATTTAGAGGCACTGCATAGCCCATGCCGATGTGGCTTTATCACATGGTTGGTATACAGCGTTACAGCGGTGTGGGATAAGTTAAGTGTCCTAAACGATAACTAAACTGGTGTGAAGGCAGCAAAATTGTCGATAAAGTACCTATGTGCCCCGTTTTCATGGCTGAGGCCGTGGCAGCAAAAGCAGCCTGGCCGCCAAAACAAAATAAAAATAAAATGTTTAATATATTTAAACATTTTACACCCGCACTGCTGAGTAATTTAGAGTGTAACATCATCTGCCCTGGTTAATGGCTTTTGTTTGTTGATACAGTATAAGGTTTAGTTACTTTTTTGGGTTTGACGCCCCTTTTAAGTAGGCGACCTAGGCTGGAATGTGGCTCAGGCTGTCTGGACAAATCTTCAAAATAGCTTACATTTAAGTAGGTCAATAGGGCATTTTATGTGACGGCTAACCACCCTTACTTCAGAAGAGGTGACGCTACAGAACCTTAGATAATCGATCGAAACCGTGTCCAGCCAGCTTGAAAAACCACTTTTCGCTGGTCTCTCAATCTCGGTAACGGAAGTGGTTTTGAAGACTTTTTGCATATCAACGGGCGTCACATAAATTTGTGACGGGCATCGAGCTAAAAGTTTTGTGATACGTACAGCGGTTTATTAGAAAAATGCAAAAATCTGTGTCCAGCCAGCTTGAATTTACGTATAAAACTTCTGGCTGGCACTTCTGAATCTCGATAACGGGAGCGTTTTCGAATATGGTTCCTTTTACTAACAAAATGTGACGCAAGTTGTGACGGTAATAACGTTTGATTTATGGCGTCACGTGTAATGGTTTACGAGAAATCAATTAAAAACTGGTGTCCAGCCAGCTTGAAGTTCAAGCTGGCTGGACACATGTATCTCCGCTGCCTGATGGTCTACGGCCTTCGAAATATGTTCAAGTTTTTGTGACGGGGACGATAATGATAATCTGAAGTTGTGACGGAGAAAGTTTACGTAGTTTCAAAGATATTAATCATATAATTTTTTCCATACAAACATCTATTAATAATGTTAGGTGACCATAATTTTACACAAATAAAGGATTTCTTTTTAATCGACTTATCGGCCGGTTGTGGCCACACCTGCATTGTATTTGATTTTTTCCGTGAGAATAAGTTTTACCGCAGTAAAAAAAAATTAAATAAAAAAAACCGCCTTCAAAACTAACAACGGGAGAAATAAAAGTTTTGTTTATAAAAATCTAAATGTTTTTAGAGGTCGGTCCCGAATACAAGTGACAACGTTTATTACAAATATTGAGGTTGGCACCGACCTCAAAAAAAATTAGATTTTTATAAACAAAATTTTTATTTTTCCCGTTTTTAGTTTTGAAGGCGGTTTTTTTCTGCTTTTTAGTGTTTTAAGTATAGAAATTTTCAGGAAACTACTTCAAGATCTTTTAGACACACAAGTGATAAAATTATGATATCATCAATGTCAATTAAATAGGCATTATTAGGGATAACTCAAAAACTATTTGTCAGATGTCGATAAAATTTAAATAGGACCCCATGACAAGCACTAGCTTCCAAAGGTCAAAAGAATCTTCAAAATCGGTCCACTCAGTAACGAGTTATGAGGTAAGAAACACTAAAAAAAACATACAGTCGAATTAATAACCTCCTCCTTTTTTGAATTCGGTTAAAAAAGCGTAAATAAGTGTTAATTCAAAATAATAATTGACTACCAGCGCTGCCTAAAAAGAGCCCCCACTTATTATTTTGTGTTACTTTTTGCCCATCATTAGTTTTTACTAGTTGAATAGTCAGATTGTCAGAATAGTTTTCTTTCCTAATTAAGTCCACCATTTGTATATCTACTGGTAAGAATTTCGAAATAAGTCTCCTTTTTTGGAGGTAGAGGAGGGTGGGGGGAAGGAAGGGAGGGAGGTGGGAGTCGCCCCTCGTAAATTTCGAATGCCTGAAATGCTTACTTTTTTTTATAAAAAATTAACCTCAAAATATATGAAAAAACCCTAACCTACCCATCACCCAGCCATGTAGGTGCATAAAACACTAGACACGAAAACTCGAAAGCAACCAACGGAATGACGCAATTTAACGCTGTCAGAAATGTCAAAATTATTATCAAAATAGTGGATTGGCGTTTCGTTTCACGCGTTTTAGTACTTCAAACTAACTTCAAAAGTTTTAAAATCTTATCATAACCTAAAAAAGTATAGAAATTACGTTTTGTTTCACGCAATCACAATACAATAAATACGAATTTTAAAAATTAATTAAAAATATTTAAAGGCAACTCCGGTAGCCGAAATTGTTTTAGGGTGATCTTACGGAGCTTCCTTGAGCCCCCTACACATTCAGTTTCCTCGGATTCAGGCGACTCGTTTCGAAGTCCGACCCTATCTACTTACTCTCCGATTAGGGGCCAGGCTTCCAAGTGAAAGCTTTCGAAATCCAACTGGGGTATTCGCTAGGATGAAGATTTGTACCCACATCTACTATTTTTTGTGCAATAAAGAATAAATAAGGTATGTACCTACCTAATTAAAATAAATGCTTTACCGTCGTTAATTTGTTTTCTTTTTTCCCACCTCAATGAGAAAATATTAACTATCATTTTTTTGAGAAAACTCAGAGTAAGTACCTAGTCGTAGGGCGCGCCATAATCGGTATAGCATGCGGGTGATGAAAGAGTCTGATTCAGAGGAAGAGAACATAATTATGATTCGAACAGTTGTCCTAGTAGTACCAACTTTAAGCAACAGATGGCGACACCAACATCAACTACCTACCTATTGAACCCAAGTCGGTCTGCGGCAGCGTATGAGCACGTTCAGAAATTGTTCAGTATCTTTTCGTGACCAAGATATTTCCTAAAAAATATTTTTACAGTAAAATATAACTAAATATACTTAAAATATTTTTGACTCTCTTTGCCGGAAAGTATTTACTTTTCATAGAATTTTTAGAAGAAAAAAGAAACCATTGTATCCTGTGTTGCTATAGCATTATTTATGCAATAGCATTAATTATTTATGCTTACCATGAAAAACACCAATACTTACCCACTAAAAAGAGTAGTTATCTGCACGTAAATAATCAATATCGCAAAAAATTACCCCCTTTCAACACCTCTACGCTTTTGTCTTCTATCGATTAAAATATGTAGGTACTGTAAATGTAGGTTAGTAGGTAGGTATTAATATCACCAATACACGTATTTTCGTTCATTAAAGCCTTAAAATAATATACTTGTTTCTACATAAAACCTACAATATTGGTAACCCTACTGCAGTGTTTGTATGAAAATAATTTAATGATCAATATCTTTGAAACTACGTAAACTTTCTCCGTCACAACTTCAGATTATCATTATCGTCCCCGTCACAAAAACTTGAATATATTTCGAAGGCCGTAGACCATCAGGCAGCGGAGATACATGTGTCCAGCCAGCTTGAACTTCAAGCTGGCTGGACACCAGTTTTTAATTGATTTCTCGTAAACCATTACACGTGACGCCATAAATCAAACGTTATTACCGTCACAACTTGCGTCACATTTTGTTAGTAAAAGGAACCATATTCGAAAACGCTCCCGTTATCGAGATTCAGAAGTGCCAGCCAGAAGTTTTATACGTAAATTCAAGCTGGCTGGACACAGATTTTTGCATTTTTCTAATAAACCGCTGTACGTATCACAAAACTTTTAGCTCGATGCCCGTCACAAATTTATGTGACGCCCTTTGATATGCAAAAAGTCTTCAAAACCACTTCCGTTACCGAGATTGAGAGACCAGCGAAAAGTGGTTTTTCAAGCTGGCTGGACACGGTTTCGATTGATTATCTAAGATTCTGTAGCGTCACCTCTTCTGAAGTAAGGGTGGTTAGCCGTCACATAAAATGCCCTATTGACCTACTTAAATGTAAGCTATTTTGAAGATTTGTCCAGACAGCCTGAGCCACATAGGCTGGAAGCCTGTCTCTCTAACGAGACACTGAATGGTCCATAACTAATAGAAGTAATATGTATGTTCAAATACTTTTAACCGACCACCCAGATATTTCTACCCGATTACCCGCCTTGGCCTCCGTGGTCTAGCTAGTGCTTTGTCGCACACAGAAATAAGAGGTCCCTGGTTAGATCCACTGCGGTCAGTTCGGTTGGTGTTAGACCTTGTTCTAAGTCTACCTGGCCATCTAACACCATCTTATCAAAGTCTGATTTTATTATTATTTGTTTGTTTCGTGGCTAATTACGTCACTGCCACATGTAAAGATTTATTATAACTAGCCTCCAAGTAAGTCCTATTGAGGTCTTACATTGTACTCCCTTAGGGAGAAGAGATTTATACGTATTGACGGTTGACTCCTTTAGCTGGGCACTGTCAACAAATGATAAGAATCCCAGCTTTATTGTGATATCATCTGGGTCCAGAATTATGTCCCCGCAAATGTAAGTTTCTTTTGTGAATGAGAGATGCACAAAAGCACACAGGTGCATTGGTATTTTATGCTCCAGTACGCAGAATCTGCAAGAGTCAGTCTTATATTTCAGATAAGTTCCTCAGTTGTTGAGTGAGATATATCTATCGCCCATCATAATAAAAATATATTGTTTACAATGTACCTACTTGTAGTATGTAGGTACCATAACACGGATTAATACACGCGTGTATCCTGTTAAAAGTTTCCGCGTCTAATACAGGATATATTATTATTAACACGCTATTTTCCCCCAAAAGTAAATAGAGCGAAATTGGTGCGAGATTCATCCAATTTTTTATTTAATTTATTACACAATATGGGTAAGCGTAAAATATATTTATTGCGATAAAAAATGACATTATATCATAGATATTTATTAAACCCAATAAATATCTATGATATAATGTCATTTTATTATGTTTGGTAGATATATTTTAACAGTTGTGGAACGATTTTAGAGTAGAGAATTCGGTTAAAAATTATATAAATGTACACCAAACTGTTTCTAGAATTCCAATAAAGTCTATTTTTTGATAACATCATAAAAACCTCCATAGACATTATTTGAAAATGCGAAAAAATCTTACATATTTAAGCTTAAGTCAAAATATTCCACTTATTCGTTGCTTTTGATATAAAACATCGAGTACTTACAACAGGACAAAAGCATTGAAAATAAAATTGTCAGCTGAAACAACGCTTTAATTTAATAAAAATAGACATTAATTATATTCTACTTATTCAGGAAGAATTTTAAAGATACTCGGCAAGAATTTTTTAATAATGCCGCCAGTAAATTGCAACAACTTGAAAGCATTTCAATTTAGTATTTTATTGAAATAGTTCAGAAATAGCGAACTGGAATCGCTATCTTTAATTTAACAAAGACACTCAACCAGGTTTAGCTGTGTGTAAAATGTTAGTTGAAAAAAAGGTTATTTATTTTGTTTATTTTATTGAACTCCGCTAAGTTTTTAGTAAAAACAATTTAGCTTGGCCAGCGTTGTCACTTACATAAGATCGTACCCACAGATATCAGAATCTGTGGTCGGAGCTCATTTATACCACACCGTTCTCACACAACAACAAAAATGAGCATAGAAAATAAAGCTCTTTCCTTCCATAGCTTAGGCCCTTTTCACATGCACGGTCGCCGTGCCGTGTAAAGTAGAAATGTATGAGCATGACATGACACGGTCGCCGTGCCGTGACCGTGTGCATGTGAAACGGGCCTTACGGTGAGTTTGCAATTTTATTCTGTCAATGTAAAGTGTATCTGTCGCAAGCGGATCGTATAACACGTCGTATTACAAAACGGCGCAGCGGATTATAGTTTGTGAGAATTGTTTACCAAATAAAACCGTTTGTTGATAAATCAGCAGTAGATTCTATCAATATTAGTTTGTATAATCGAATGGAGATCGCTTAATAATGGTAGGTTCAGGTTATTTTTTTATGACCAAGCGGAGTGGAATTATTGTCACTCATCACTCTCACACATTACAAATCCACCGCGCCGTTTTGTAATACGGCGTGATACGATCCGCCTGCGGCTTATCCACAGAGTTTAGGTAAGCTCAAATTAGTTGAATGCTCGCTCATGCTCTGTCGGGCGGGATAACGACGAGCAACGACGTTAATCTAAAGGCGAGTCCCAGGTATGTATCATTTGCCCGATCCGATCAGCGTATCCGTATCGCCGACGCGTATCATGATCGCATATGTGGACGGGTGTGATACGCGTATAATGATACGCGATCTTGATACGCCGTTATGATACGGTCCGTCCCATGTCATGTCGGTTTTATACGGTTGTCATACGGAGCAAATCGAGGCGTCCACAACTTGATACGGGGCTTGATACGTGATACGGATACGCTGATTGGATCGGGCAAATTATACATATCTCAGCCTTTAGGCTATCATTCCAACGTTAGCAAATAAATTTGGCAACTCCTTTCCCTGGCGCACAATTTAGGATGATATCTACTAGCACACGTGTTGTCCTTTAACAGAGGCGTGAAAAAGAATCTTGCAGGTTGGCAACGTGAGGGGAGCTCTCCTTCACTATATAGCTATACTTACTTGTATGTGAACTTCACTAGTGCATTTGCTTTTTGTAAAATACAATCCATTATTCTTTTTAATGTCAACATCAAACCGTTCCAAAGTCTTTAGGAAGAAACGGAGAAACAGATAAAATCATTTTGACTTGTGTTCGAGCACAAAAGGATTCCGTTATCGTATGCTTTCAAAGTTGCAACGTTGAAAAAGAATGCTTCAGTCGTATTGTACTCAGTGTCTAAAGCATATTTCTACATCATTTCCAAAACTTTATTTTATAAATACCTATTCGTAACAACAACGGAGCTAGGATACCTACGTGCCGCACTGGAACGTTTGGTAATAAAAAAAGTTTCATACTCATAAAATAAAATTTTCACCGCAACTGAAGCCATAAATGTTACGCTGAAAATTTTGCTTCAGTGGTACTAACAGTACTATGTATTTGAGAAATATTAAATAAGGTAAAGCAAAATAATTATGTTAAATAAATAATGGTAACAAAATATTAGCTTCAAACGTATCACAGTCGAAAGTATCTTGTCAATACAACAAATAAAAATTGTTCATTTGCACACTTAAAATTCATCTTATCTCACTCGTCTTCGTCGTAGTCACAGTATTTTTAAACTGTTTTTGCTTGTAAGTATTTTATTTTAAAGGAGCAAGCAGGCAAAGGCGATAACTAAGGTTAATATGCAATTTTCGAACGATAATTACGCGTTAACAATAAGAGCATAAATTCAAGAGCTTATTTTTATTAAAAGTAGGAACGAAATAAGTAGGTGGTTATTGGGCATTCTAATTCACTTTTGCAGTAAAACACCTACACAGACCGTTGTGAAGTGAGAGCTCGCTTTGCTCGCTCATGCTTCGCTACGCTCCGCATCACTTCACAACGGTCTGTGTAGGTGTTTTACTGCAAAACCGAATTAGAATGCCCAATTACGTTATTTAAAACTTGCGGTGAATTAAAAAATCTAATGACGTGAGTGAAAACGTTAATGAGTGAAAAATTACAGTAATTAAACTGGTTTCTGTGTAAACTAAATACAATAAGTTTGTCGAAACGAAAATATTAAGTATGCTAAATAAAAACCCATACCTATCTAGTTCAATCGCAAACTTCATAAATTAGCATACTCAATTTCATTTTACTGAACACGTTTTCATGGCCCTTAGGCTATTGAGGATTTTAGCAAGGGAAGAGCGTAGTAATATACACAGAACTTAACAAACATGGGGCTT